>CM047876.1:15233854-15258351 GCA_026212405.1 Petrea volubilis | reverse complement strand
CAGATGGTATTGGTATGTGTGGACTTTTGCTACAAAACTTCTAGTGTAATCTATTGAATTTTGTATTTGATTGGAATATATTTTGGGTTCTAAACTCTTTTGTGAAACAGATTTTTGGTAAAAATACCCTCAACTCTTTTACAAAATAAAGTTGAATTTCGAGGACGAAATTCTTTTAAGGGAGGGGAGGGATGTGACGACCCGTAATCTGTAATATTTAAATAATTGATTTAAAATCTTTGCTTCTTGTAAATGTTATTATTACTTTGTTGTTTTCAAATTTTCGTCTGCTTTTGCGATTAACTTACAATTTGAACGGTAAAGTGTCAATTTTCGAACTTTCTATGCCCTAAATTGCAATTTTCAAAAATATAACTAAAATATTCTTAATTTCTGAGAAATATACATATAATTTCAGATTTATAAACATTAAATTTCATAATTTTGGAATTTTTCTAAATTAATTATGTGAATTTTCGGATTTTATGCCCAAAAACCCTAATTTATGCCCTAAAACCCTAATTTTCAGTTTTTACAAAATAAATAAATACAAATTCGAATTTTAATAAAATAAAGATATGATTTCAGATTTTATAAGATGAGGACAATCAAAATCAGATTTTATTAGATTTTATTTGATTTTATTTGATTTTGTGTTAATATTTTATTAAAATATCCTACACTAATATAAGATGAATTTCTTCTAGAAATTGTGCATTTGTGTGGTCTTCCATTCATCTAGATTCATGACTCATGGATTAGGGTTACACCAAGGCTAGAATAGAGGAGGGAGGTGGAAGATTTCATTTAATTTGGCATTTAATTCTATGCCTAGTTGGGAGATTTGCATTAAATGGAAAGATTTGCATTTATTAAACCTTGGTCCCCAAGTCTTGCCTTCTACCCTCATTCTCCACTATAAATAGGACCTCCCACACACTTCCCCATCCCCAAAAACGTCCTCACACAATACTCTCTCTATTTCTTCCACAAACACACAAATCCCGCCTAAAAAACACACCCCCTCACTTACTCTACTCTCAACACCCAAAACACTTCTTATGTATAGCCTATCTTCCACCCACATATATGTACACACAAGCCCTTCTATTTTCATCCATATATACCTATAAAGCCTTCTATATCCTCTCTTTTTCCCTAAAAACATTTCAAGGTAGGAGTATTGTTTAATTTCATGAGTAAAGTAGGAATTTAAGTATCTTGTAAGTTTTAGATATTTTATGCTTTCATTTTCATTATAGTATTATGTGAAATTATGTGTCTACGTGCACCTATTCAAACACACACGCACCTTATGGGGTTGAATGATATTTCTACTCAACCGTCGCGTTGACTCCTCCTTTCCAATACTTTTTAGACAGAAATGAGATAGCGGATCAGAGTGGCGCAGCGGAAGCATTTGGAAGCTTTTTACACGATATAGTTACTTTTCTATTCTTTTGAAAATTGTGACTTTTGTATTTTGTACAAATTATATGTGAAAATAATTATTTATACAACTATGAAAATATTACCGTTGCGCGTTTCTATCCAATTTTATTTTATAAATAAAAGGGTATTTTTCCGGGTCGTGACAAATGGTATCAGAGCCGCTTGCCAGCCGGAATACTGGGAGCTAAGTGCTCTGTGGGGCAAAGTGCTACGCATACGGGAGCCACCGCTTGAGCCCGCAGAGCAAATGTTACGTCTTGAGCCCACGAGGCCAAGTGCTATGTATTGAAAGTCTTGAGCCCACGAGGCCAAGTACTATATGTCTTGAAAGTCTTGAGCCCATGAGGCCAAGTACTACTTCTTGAATGTTTTGAGCCTGCGGGGCAAAGTGCTACGTGTGCGGGAGTCGCCTCTTGAGCCCACAGGAGCCACCTCTAGAGTCCCGACGCCTGGCAGATGGTATTGGTATGTGTGACTTTTGCTACAAAACTTCTAGTGTATCTATTGAATTTTGTATTTGATGGAATATATTTTGGGTTCTAAACTCTTTTGTGAAAGCATATTTTTGGAAAAATACCCTCAACTCTTTTACAAAATAAAGTTGAATTTCGAGGACGAAATTCTTTTAAGGAGGGGAGGATGTGACGACCCGGTAATCTGTAATATTTAAATAATTGATTTAAAATCTTTTGCTTCTTGTAAATGTTATTATTACTTGTTGTTTTCAAATTTTCGTCTGCTTTTGCGATTAACTTACAATTTGAACGGTAAAGTGTCAATTTTCGAACTTTCTATGCCCTAAATTGCAATTTTCAAAATATAACTAAAATATTCTTAATTTCTGAGAAATATACATATAATTTCAGATTTATAAACATTAAATTTCATAATTTTGGAATTTTTCTAAATTAATTATGAATTTTCGGATTTTATGCCCAAAAACCCTAATTTATGCCCTAAAACCCTAATTTTCAGTTTTTACAAAATAAATAAATACAAATTCGAATTTTTAATAAAATAAATTCAGATTTTATAAGATGAGGACAATCAAAATCAGATTTTATTAGATTTTATTTGATTTTATTTGATTTTGTGTTAATATTTTATTAAAATATCCTACACTAATATAAGATGAATTTCTTCTAGAAATTGTGCATTTGTGTGGTCTTCCATTCATCTAGATTCATGACTCATGGATTAGGGTTACACCAAGGCTAGAATAGAGGAGGGAGGTGGAAGATTTCATTTAATTTGGCATTTAATTCTATGCCTAGTTGGGAGATTTGCATTAAATGGAAAGATTTGCATTTATTAAACCTTGGTCCCCAAGTCTTGCCTTCTACCCTCATTCTCCACTATAAATAGGACCTCCCACACACTTCCCCATCCCCAAAAACGTCCTCACACATACACACACTATACTCTCTCTATTTTCTTCCACAAACACACAAATCCCGCCTAAAAACACACCCCCTCACTTACTCTACTCTCAACACCCAAAACACTTCTTATGTATAGCCTATCTTCCACCCACATATATGTACACACAAGCCCTTCTATTTTCATCCATATATACCTATAAAGCCTTCTATATCCTCTCTTTTTCCCTAAAAACATTTCAAGGTAGGAGTATTGTTTAATTTCATGAGTAAAGTAGGAATTTAAGTATCTTGTAAGTTTTAGATATTTTATGCTTTCATTTTCATTATAGTATTATGTGAAATTATGTGTCTACGTGCACCTATTCAAACACACACGCACCTTATGGGGTTGAATGATATTTCTACTCAACCGTCGCGTTGACTCCTCCTTTCCAATACTTTTTAGACAGAAATGAGATAGCGGATCAGAGTGGCGCAGCGGAAGCATTTGGAAGCTTTTTACACGATATAGTTACTTTTCTATTCTTTTGAAAATTGTGACTTTTGTATTTTGTACAAATTATATGTGAAAATAATTATTTATACAACTATGAAAATATTACCGTTGCGCGTTTCTATCCAATTTTATTTTATAAATAAAAGGGTATTTTTCCGGGTCGTGACAAATGGTATCAGAGCCGCTTGCCAGCCGGAATACTGGGAGCTAAGTGCTCTGTGGGGCAAAGTGCTACGCATACGGGAGCCACCGCTTGAGCCCGCAGAGCAAATGTTACGTCTTGAGCCCACGAGGCCAAGTGCTATGTATTGAAAGTCTTGAGCCCACGAGGCCAAGTACTATATGTCTTGAAAGTCTTGAGCCCATGAGGCCAAGTACTACTTCTTGAATGTTTTGAGCCTGCGGGGCAAAGTGCTACGTGTGCGGGAGTCGCCTCTTGAGCCCACAGGAGCCACCTCTAGAGTCCCGACGCCTGGCAGATGGTATTGGTATGTGTGACTTTTGCTACAAAACTTCTAGTGTATCTATTGAATTTTGTATTTGATTGGAATATATTTTGGGTTCTAAACTCTTTTGTGAAAGCATATTTTTGGAAAAATACCCTCAACTCTTTTACAAAATAAAGTTGAATTTCGAGGACGAAATTCTTTTAAGGAGGGGAGGATGTGACGACCCGGTAATCTGTAATATTTAAATAATTGATTTAAAATCTTTTGCTTCTTGTAAATGTTATTATTACTTGTTGTTTTCAAATTTTCGTCTGCTTTTGCGATTAACTTACAATTTGAACGGTAAAGTGTCAATTTTCGAACTTTCTATGCCCTAAATTGCAATTTTCAAAAATATAACTAAAATATTCTTAATTTCTGAGAAATATACATATAATTTCAGATTTATAAACATTAAATTTCATAATTTTGGAATTTTTCTAAATTAATTATGAATTTTCGGATTTATGCCCAAAAACCCTAATTTATGCCCTAAAACCCTAATTTTCAGTTTTTACAAAATAAATAAATACAAATTCGAATTTTTAATAAAATAAAGATATGATTTCAGATTTTATAAGATGAGGACAATCAAAATCAGATTTTATTAGATTTTATTTGATTTTATTTGATTTTGTGTTAATATTTTATTAAAATATCCTACACTAATACAAGATGAATTTCTTCTAGAAATTGTGCATTTGTGTGGTCTTCCATTCATCTAGATTCATGACTCATGGATTAGGGTTACACCAAGGCTAGAATAGAGGAGGGAGGTGGAAGATTTCATTTAATTTGGCATTTAATTCTATGCCTAGTTGGGAGATTTGCATTAAATGGAAAGATTTGCATTTATTAAACCTTGGTCCCAAGTCTTGCCTTCTACCCTCATTCTCCACTATAAATAGGACCTCCCACACACTTCCCCATCCCCAAAAACGTCCTCACACATACACACACTATACTCTCTCTATTTTCTTCCACAAACACACAAATCCCGCCTAAAACACACCCCCTCACTTACTCTACTCTCAACACCCAAACACTTCTTATGTATAGCCTATCTTCCACCCACATATATGTACACACAAGCCCTTCTATTTTCATCCATATATACCTATAAAGCCTTCTATATCCTCTCTTTTTCCCTAAAAACATTTCAAAGGTAGGAGTATTGTTTAATTTCATGAGTAAAGTAGGAATTTAAGTATCTTGTAGTTTAGATATTTTATGCTTTCATTTTCATTATAGTATTATGTGAAATTATGTGTCTACGTGCACCTATTCAAACACACACGCACCTATGGGGTTGAATGATATTTCTACTCAACCGTCGCGTTGACTCCTCCTTTCCAATACTTTTTAGACAGAAATGAGATAGCGGATCAGAGTGGCGCAGCGGAAGCATTTGGAAGCTTTTTACACGATATAGTTACTTTTCTATTCTTTTGAAAATTGTGACTTTTGTATTTTGTACAAATTTATACTGAAAATAATTATTTATACAACTATGAAAATATTACCGTTGCGCGTTTCTATCCAATTTTATTTATAAATATCAAGGGTATTTTTCCGGGTCGTGACAACACTGAATAACAGTGATCAGAAGAAAAAGCTTTTAGTGGAGACTGAGTTATAGAAATAGTGACAACAACATTGTCGCTGAGGCACAAAGCACGTATAATGGTCTTTTTAGATAGAACTCATAAGTAGGGAACCATCATGAGAAATCCATGATACCTACTGATGTCTCCCAAGATAAAATTTGACCCATTAGTACTGTTGTTGTACTGGTGACTGTTATGGTACTAGGGGTGCATTCCCCCCAGTATTGCTCTCCCTTTTGGAGTGCTCCTATCTATGTGGTTCCACCCCATGTTGATCTAGTCTGACCATTCCCCCTAACCGTGCTTCCAGGTTTGAAAGAGTCGGAGGCGCACTGCTTGTTACAGCATATTATTTATTGTAATTGCCCTTCTTTGATGAGCATTTCAATTTCATCTTTCAAATTGCGACATTGATTCATGGATCTCTCTGAAATATTTGATGATCTAGTATCCACCAAAATCGCACACCAACAAATCCAATAAACTCTAAATATTCGCAATAGTAAAGGACCAAAACCTTTATCTTCAGTTGATGTTGGAACAATTCATGATTGGTTGAGATATCATCTTCATAATCCCCCAGGTTGAGTGTTCCATTTTCTATGTTTTGTGCTAATTGTAGTATGGTTCGTGCTGTATACCCCAAGTTACAATGCATATTTAACCTGTCTTACATCAAGACGGGCAATTGTTCTTGGATTTGGACAGTAGTTCATTGCAATGTACCGGATCGCTTTCCTCTTTGATCCCTTGTTAGAAGTTTAACTTTGAAGATAACATAGGTCTAGATCCATTTTCAATGATCTTGGCCATGTGCAATGGCTGATAAGTGCAGACTTGTCAATATAAAACGAAATGGCCACATAAAGTGTGGCGAACGAAAAACGCAAGTAAACCCAACCTTTTTTGCTTCTGGATGAACCCTATAAAACTCTTCCGCCATTATTCCATCTTCTTCAGAAAGCCGCAACATTCAAGTCGCTTGAGCGATTGTTGTTTGTTGTTCTTGAGTGGAAAGCCTAATTAGTTGTTGGTGGGGAAGATAGTGAATAACAGTGATCAAAAGAAAAGCTTTATGAGAAGTTGAGTTGTAGAAGTAGTGATAATACATTGTCGATGAGGTGCAAAGGACATATAAAGGTCTTTTTAGATGAACTCATAAATTGGTAGCCCGCATGAAGAATCCATGACAGCATACTGCTCTCTCAAGATTAAACTTTTGACCCATTGCTACTGCTTGTGTACTGGTTGATTGGTTTTTGTACTGGGGGTGCATTCCCCTAGTATTGCTCTCCCATCTGGACTGCTCCTATCTACGTGGTCCCAACCATGTTGATATCTTCTTGAACCTATTCCCCCCTAACCATAGTGTTCCAGGTTTGAAAATTTGGAGACCCTATTGCTTGTTATAGCATATTAGGTCTTGTAAATGCCATCCTTGATTAGCCTTTCAATTTCATCTTTCAAATTGGGTCACTCATTCCATGGATCTCTCTGAATGGCTTGATTATCTCTGTGTCACCGGAATCTCATGGTAAAATCCCAATACACATCTTAATATTCATAATAGTAAATGGACCAAAACCTTTTATCTTCATTAGACGTTGGAACAATTCATGATTGGTTGCGATATGATCTTCATAATCCCCAGGTTGATGCTTCTATTTCCATATGTTGTGCTAATTGTAGTACGGTCCGTGCTCTATATCCCAAGTTACAATGTTTATTTATCATCTTCACATAAAGACGAACAATTTCTTTTGGATTTGGAAAGTAGTTTATTGCAATAGTACCATATCGCTTTCCTCTTTTGATCCATTGTTCAAAATTTTACTTTGAAGATCACATGGGACTTGAGCCATTTTCAATGATCTTGGCCTTGAGCAATTGCACATAAGTGCAGACTTGACAATATCTTCATATAATGTTGGGGAACGAAAATGCAATTAAACCCAACCTTTCTTGCTTCTGGATGAACCCTGTGAAACTCTTCCACCATTATTCCATCTTCGTCAGAAAGCCGCAACATTTAAGTAGCTTGAGCTAGTATTGTCTGACATTCTTGAGTGGAAAGCCTAATTAGTTGTTGATGGAAAAGATCACGTAAAAAATGTTAAAAAATAAATAAACACCATTGTAACCATGTAATTATATCTCAAAATAATAAGTATATTTGTGCCAATATTATATCTCATAGAAAAATGATAATTACTTGACTCATAGAATACATACATATATACATATATAATATCATAACGAAAAAAGAAATCTAATATCAAAAGTTAAAAATAAAATCACGTTTATGTACCAATAAAAAAATAAACATTAAGGTGGTAATTGGGTGATTTCCAAGTACTTGGGGTCGAAAGAAAAAATAAAAAATAAAAGAAATTTGATGAAAAAAGTGTAACGAAGATGAAGATAACTAAACATAAATTAGAAGAAGTAAGAATTGGGTAAAAAAGAATCAAAAAATTCCTAAAATATAATATTAAAAGAAGAAGAAAAAAACTACCAAATTCTTAGGGGGGACAATTCCACAGAGTGTAAAATAACAACCATAGTAAAATCAAAAACAAAAAACAAAAATAAGTGAAAATGTTAGATATATCAACTTTTTACAAATAAATTTTTATAGAAAAATACAAACCTAAAAAACAAAAATAGGTGAAAATATTAGATGTGTCAACTGTACCAAATAGATTTTTATACCAAAAAAAAAAAGAAAAAAGAAGAAGAATACAAACAAATAAATTCATATAAATTTCTAAAACGTAAAAAATCAAATACAATAAATCTCAAATAAACTAATGATAAAGTAAAAAAGAAAGCAAATTAGGGAAAATCAAAAGCACTAATCTATAAATAAAAAATGATGTCCAATATGGAGTAATTTCACAATGTGAACATAAAATGGTGCTAAAGTACTTGTGAGATGGAGAATGATACCGAAATTTAAAAAAAAAAAAATCTAAAACTATGAGAAACAAATAGTAATAGGACAACAAAGATAAAAAAGTCATAAAATTGAATAAATAATAAGAAAAAAAATAGTAAAAATGTAGGAAAAGACGACATTCAAGATTAATAAAAAATAAAATTACATACCTATAAAATCGAAAGGAGAAAAAGAATGGATAATAAGTGAGGGAAAGTGGATTTTTGTGCATTGTTGAGAAATTATAATGGAATTGAAGAAGTCTTATTAAGGCTATTTTGAATTTGGGGGGTGGGGGGTGGGGGAAGAGAACGGGGAAAGAAACGATATTTTTTTTTGGGAAGAGTTTATAGACTAATTAATTAATAATACACATTGAGAGACCTAATAGGTTCAAATTTTGAATTTTAGGAAACCAAGAGACTCCATTAGATAACTAATGACAATTTTTTTTATTAAAAAATTCAAAATTCTAGAAAATTAGAATTGATCAAAATTGAAAGATTTTTGTGCCAAATACCTTTCTCAATTATATATAGTATAGATATGAGTTACATGAGTTTATGTATTCTTTATGTTTAATTATAAGAGCAATAAATCAAAATTCATGATTATGTCACACCATAATAATCAAAAATAAAAAAGAAAACAAGACATAATTGTGGTAAAACACAATAATTCTTAATTTCATATATAGTTAAATCACCTATCATTCCATTAAATTTACCTTATCCATTTACAATACTTTTATGTTGATAATTTATTAACTGCCTGAAATTAACACAATTGATACTAGGTCCTAACTTATAACCAAGAAAAGCTGAATTTAATTAATACTTCATTCACATAAGCACTCTACTTCAAAATGTGAATTTTTTAGGGTGGATTATAAATGCAGTAAGAGCTAGAGAAACGTGATTTTCAAAAATTTATGAGGCAATTTGTAATAATATTTTTGCTATCTTTGCATTTTAAACTAATTAAATAACAATATCTAATAATAGTTCTTTTTTTTAAAAAAATGAATAAATATTTTATAATGATAAATATGATTTATACTAATATAAGAATTTTTTTTTTAAATTTTGGTTAAAAAATAAAATTATTGACAAAATATGAATTATTATTTAGCTATTACACTATTTATCTATCAATTTCTTAACCTTAGAGATATGCTCGAGCTCTTTGAAGTCCTACTACAATGCCTTGTGTTTAAATTTCCCTCAATTGTTGACGGTAAAATTACTATCAAAAAGGAAACTTATTTGCCAATGTGAGAGCTTCCAGACTGCGGAGAATCATGAATTTCTTACGGCACTATGAGAGGGTTTGTGACGACCCGGTAATCTGTAATATTTAAATAATTGATTTAAAATCTTTTGCTTCTTGTAAATGTTATTATTACTTGTTGTTTTCAAATTTTCGTCTGCTTTTGCGATTAACTTACAATTTGAACGGTAAAGTGTCAATTTTCGAACTTTCTATGTCCTAAATTGCAATTTTCGAAAATATAACTAAAACATTTTTAATTTCTGGAAATATACATATAATTTCAGATTTATAAACATTAATTTCATAATTTTGGAATTTTTCTAAATTAATTATGAATTTTCGGATTTTATGCCCAAAAACCCTAATTTTATGCCCTAAAACCCTAATTTTCAGTTTTTACAAAAATAAATAAATACAAATTCGAATTTTAATAAAATAAAGATATGATTTCAGATTTTATAAGATGAGGACAATCAAAATCAGATTTTATTAGATTTTATTTGATTTTATTTGATTTTGTGTTAATATTTTATTAAAATATCCTACACTAATACAAGATGAATTTCTTCTAGAAATTGTGCATTTGTGTGGTCTTCCATTCATCTAGATTCATGACTCATGGATTAGGGTTACACCAAGGCTAGAATAGAGGAGGGAGGTGGAAGATTTCATTTAATTTGGCATTTAATTCTATGCCTAGTTGGGAGATTTGCATTAAATGGAAAGATTTGCATTTATTAAACCTTGGTCCCCAAGTCTTGCCTTCTACCCTCATTCTCCACTATAAATAGGACCTCCCACACACTTCCCCATCCCCAAAAACGTCCTCACACATACACACACTATACTCTCTCTATTTTCTTCCACAAACACACAAATCCCGCCTAAAAACACACCCCCTCACTTACTCTACTCTCAACACCCAAAACACTTCTTATGTATAGCCTATCTTCCACCCACATATATGTACACACAAGCCCTTCTATTTTCATCCATATATACCTATAAAGCCTTCTATATCCTCTCTTTTCCCTAAAAACATTTCAAGGTAGGAGTATTGTTTAATTTCATGAGTAAAGTAGGAATTTAAGTATCTTGTAAGTTTTAGATATTTTATGCTTTCATTTTCATTATAGTATTATGTGAAATTATGTGTCTACGTGCACCTATTCAAACACACACGCACCTTATGGGGTTGAATGATATTTCTACTCAACCGTCGCGTTGACTCCTCCTTTCCAATACTTTTTAGACAGAAATGAGATAGCGGATCAGAGTGGCGCAGCGGAAGCATTTGGAAGCTTTTTACACGATATAGTTACTTTTCTATTCTTTTGAAAATTGTGACTTTTGTATTTTGTACAAATTATATGTGAAAATAATTATTTATACAACTATGAAAATATTACCGTTGCGCGTTTCTATCCAATTTTATTTTATAAATAAAAGGGTATTTTTCCGGGTCGTGACAAATGGTATCAGAGCCGCTTGCCAGCCGGAATACTGGGAGCTAAGTGCTCTGTGGGGCAAAGTGCTACGCATACGGGAGCCACCGCTTGAGCCCGCAGAGCAAATGTTACGTCTTGAGCCCACGAGGCCAAGTGCTATGTATTGAAAGTCTTGAGCCCACGAGGCCAAGTACTATATGTCTTGAAAGTCTTGAGCCCATGAGGCCAAGTACTACTTCTTGAATGTTTTGAACCTGCGGGGCAAAGTGCTACGTGTGCGGGAGTCGCCTCTTGAGCCCACAGGAGCCACCTCTAGAGTCCCGACGCCTGGCAGATGGTATTGGTATGTGTGACTTTTGCTACAAAACTTCTAGTGTATCTATTGAATTTTGTATTTGATTGGAATATATTTTGGGTTCTAAACTCTTTTGTGAAAGCATATTTTTGGAAAAATACCCTCAACTCTTTTACAAAATAAAGTTGAATTTCGAGGACGAAATTCTTTTAAGGAGGGGAGGATGTGACGACCCGGTAATCTGTAATATTTAAATAATTGATTTAAAATCTTTTGCTTCTTGTAAATGTTATTATTACTTGTTGTTTTCAAATTTTCGTCTGCTTTTGCGATTAACTTACAATTTGAACGGTAAAGTGTCAATTTTCGAACTTTCTATGTCCTAAATTGCAATTTTCGAAAATATAACTAAAACATTTTTAATTTCTGGGAAATATACATATAATTTCAGATTTATAAACATTAAATTTCATAATTTTGGAATTTTTCTAAATTAATTATGAATTTTCGGATTTTATGCCCAAAAACCCTAATTTTATGCCCTAAAAACCCTAATTTTCAGTTTTTACAAAAATAAATAAATACAAATTCGAATTTTTAATAAAATAAAGATATGATTTCAGATTTTATAAGATGAGGACAATCAAAATCAGATTTTATTAGATTTTATTTGATTTTATTTGATTTTGTGTTAATATTTTATTAAAATATCCTACACTAATACAAGATGAATTTCTTCTAGAAATTGTGCATTTGTGTGGTCTTCCATTCATCTAGATTCATGACTCATGGATTAGGGTTACACCAAGGCTAGAATAGAGGAGGGAGGTGGAAGATTTCATTTAATTTGGCATTTAATTCTATGCCTAGTTGGGAGATTTGCATTAAATGGAAAGATTTGCATTTATTAAACCTTGGTCCCCAAGTCTTGCCTTCTACCCTCATTCTCCACTATAAATAGGACCTCCCACACACTTCCCCATCCCCAAAAACGTCCTCACACATACACACACTATACTCTCTCTATTTTCTTCCACAAACACACAAATCCCGCCTAAAAACACACCCCCTCACTTACTCTACTCTCAACACCCAAAACACTTCTTATGTATAGCCTATCTTCCACCCACATATATGTACACACAAGCCCTTCTATTTTCATCCATATATACCTATAAAGCCTTCTATATCCTCTCTTTTTCCCTAAAAACATTTCAAGGTAGGAGTATTGTTTAATTTCATGAGTAAAGTAGGAATTTAAGTATCTTGTAAGTTTTAGATATTTTATGCTTTCATTTTCATTATAGTATTATGTGAAATTATGTGTCTACGTGCACCTATTCAAACACACATGCACCTTATGGGGTTGAATGATATTTCTACTCAACCGTCGCGTTGACTCCTCCTTTCCAATACTTTTTAGACAGAAATGAGATAGCGGATCAGAGTGGCGCAGCGGAAGCATTTGGAAGCTTTTTACACGATATAGTTACTTTCTATTCTTTTGAAAATTGTGACTTTTGTATTTTGTACAAATTATATGTGAAAATAATTATTTATACAACTATGAAAATATTACCGTTGCGCGTTTCTATCCAATTTTATTTTATAAATAAAAGGGTATTTTTCCGGGTCGTGACAGGGTTTGTGCCGTCTAAGAGATGCTCACTGGGAAAACTTCGCTGAATTAGAAGACTAACTGGTTTTGAGCGGGCTGACCTTCCTATTCGTTATCTTGGGGCCCCATTATAGGTTGGTTATAAGAAGATAAGCTTGTTCACTCCCCTTATTGAGAAGATTCGTGCGACGGTGAACGGTTCGGAGAAGGCAACCCTCAATTACGGGGGACATTTGGTCCTTATCCATAGTGTCTTGCTCTTATTGCCCCTACACATTATCTAGGTTATCAAGCCCCTGAGAGGTGTGAACGATAGGATTGAAAAGTTATTCAACCAATTTTTTGGGGGCTCCTATGGTGGTCAACATCGTATACATTGGTGTGCATGGGAGGAGGTGTGTTTTCCTACGATAGAGGGTGGCTTGGGTGTTCACAGCCTTGAAGACATTATTAATACTTTCACCTGTAAGTTATGGTGGAAGTTCCGCACCCAGGATTCCCTTTGGCCTAGTTTCTTACATGCCAAGTACTTGAAAAATCAGCATCCTATGGAAGTACTTGAGACACGCAATGATTCCCCGACTTGGAAACGCATGTGCCATGGGCGACACTTGATTGAGCCTGACCTGGTGTGGCACATTGGGTAGGGCACTATGGCATTTTGGCAGGATCGTTGGCTCCCTGATGGCGCTCACCAGCACTTGGTCAAGCGGGTTTCACAGTTCATAACCAATGTCTCTTAGGATAGGGACCAGCTACTGTAGGTTTTGCCCCCATGGGCTGATGGAAAGGTTATGGAGGTGCCCATTGACGGTATGGATAGGCTTACTTGGGCGAAAGCGACTCAAGGGGACTTTTAGACGAAACAAGCTTGGGCACAGTTGAGATCCGCTCGTCCCCAACTGCCTTATTGGGTAGCATCTAGCCCAGAAACATCATTCCTAATATTTCTATTTTCATTTGGCGGCTTTTGAAGGGATGGATCTCGGTGGATGTGCGATTACAAATGAAGGGCATTACCATTGCGTCAAAATGCTACTGTTGTGCTCATGAGGAGAATGTTGCTCATCTTTTTCTTTTCGAGCCCCAAGGCGTTGCGTATCTGGAAGTTTTTTGCTGCTTTATTCAGGGTCGAATTGCCGGATACTGTGCAATGCCATATTAACACTATCATACCTATACTTATACTTTGGTATATTTGGGAGGCAAGGAATTCGGCTAAATATCGTCAGCATAGAATGGTTGCTAGTCAGATCGTTAAAAAGGTGTGGAGTTACGTTTATTTGTTGGGACGTGCTGGGCAATTCAAGACGTCGCAATGGAAAGGGGTGGAGCACGTCGCCGCTTTCTTTCTTGTTACATTGGATAGACCAGTGGCGAAGCGTGCTTGCATCGTGTTATGGAGATGACTCAATCCTCCTTGGATCAAGCTAAACACCAATTGAGCATCCAAAGTACGTGAGGGTTCAGCAGGAGCAGTCGGGTTAGCCCGTGATCATCTCGGTCAGGTGCTATTTGCATTAACGGCATTTTTGGGAGAGGCGACAAACACCTACGCCGAGCTTTATGCTGCTCATGAAGGCTTGAAATTGGCGATCGAGAGAGGATATGATTACATTTGGCTGGAGATGGATGTTCGTGCCATGCTAAACATCATTCAAGGGCATGGACAAGTAAGTTGGACCATTGCTCATCTTGTTATACGAATTCGACTCCTCATGCGTAAGGCACAAGTGCGATGTTCTCACATATATAGAGAAGGTAATCAGGCTGCTGACTTCTTGGGGTATTTTGGCTGTGTGACGAGGCAAACGACAGTGTTGAAGCCAGAACAATTGATGGGGTGGATCCAAGCATTACTTAGACTTGATAGATTAGGATTGCCTTATTTTCGCCATTATGCTTGATTGGATGTGTTTCCTTTTATTTCCACTGTAACGATGCTTATTTTGGATTTTGAATAAAAGGAGGGGGACCTTTTGTTCCCCTTTTTTTTTTAAATAAAAAAAAAGTAAAAAAACTTGGAAGTGTTTTCATAAAAATTGCTAGTCCTGCGTATTTGCTATAAAATTAACACCATTTTATTGGATGTGCTAATTGTATTTGCCTATTAAATGATCCCACAATCACTAAGTTCAATGAGAAAATAGCGATTATGAAATGGTGTGCCAATTGATATGTTTACTCAAAGCCCAAACTGCTGGATTCGATGATGAAAACAGCGACTTCGAAATGAGGTTTTATTGAGTGTGGACGTGCCATTATGCAATGAACACATAATGTGAAATCTTTTTTATATTAATTTGTGCCTTTGACTTCTAATTTGAAAACAATTGCACCCTAGTAGGCAAACACTACCTTTGAGGTTTTACACGCCCGCAACTGAATGTATGACTTAAAACATTAGTACTCGAAGAACTTCGAAAAAGGTTTTCTAAAAATAAAACAAGAAAATACATTAAAAGATGATGGCTATTCAAAATAACTATTATAAACTTTGGCTTCAAATGCGTGCATCGATAACACGAACCATGTATACGAACAAGTGCATTAAAAGACTGTTATGGACTTTGACTTCAAGTAAACACATTGATGACTTCATATAATGGCTACACATGAGTGCATTGAAAGACTTACATTACCCTACTAACATTGATGACTTTAGCTACAATTCCTCATCCACGTGCTCGACATAAATGCAGGATACCACTAAGCCACATTGATATATCATTCCAATTGGGCCAGTGATGGCTATGACTGTAACACCTCTCTCTCATTGAAATGAACTAATATGATCAAGATGCCACTAGATAACCGTACAAAGTACCCGTACCTTGACGATACTTAGCACGATCACTCCATTCTAAAATAAACTTTCACTACCAATGTCTTCAGCGAAAGCATTGTTACGTAGAATACCAAAATTAAAACTATTTCGCAGTAAACTTGTTGTGATCAAATATAATGTTCAAACCGAGCATAGCATAGTAGACTAGATAGTTCTTAACAACACTGGGCGTCTAAATCCACAATACATCATAGATATCAACAAACAACTAAAAGGTAATAAGTGTGCGGCTATGAATACAAAACTATTCATTTGTCCAGCAAGCCCTAGTTTTAGGCAAGTAAGAGAAAAAAATAGGGTTGTAAGTCCAAATGACTTAGTAAGGCCAGTTTACACACACACACACACACACACACATATATATATATGTATGTGCAACATAAATCAACATTAAAAGCTAGCATGTTAAAACAGATAACGTGATCTTTGTATGCAACAAGAAATTGTGATGCTCTGAATAAGTACTGAAAAGGTCTTATCATGAATGATTTTGCAAAATAGGCAGAGCAAGTGTTAAAATAATCAGGTCATAAATGATTTTAAATATATGCAATGGTGAACTGATCTGATTGATAGGTCTCCAACCTTATGACTACCCAAAACAGACAAAGCCATAACAGAAATTCTTATGCCTCCCTTGTTAATGAGCTACCTCGACCTAAATTTATGAAAGGTTTACTACGTGCCCGTGCAATACACCAATCCAATGTTATCTACAACCAACCTTCAACTGCAAATAAAATTGGATCCAATGGATGGGATAGTGCAGAAGAGATCCTACTATCAGTTTGTACTACTGGACAGTCCCCTCCCACACTTCCTGGGCCTAAAGGTGCAAATCATAACAAAAAACAGAATGGATACATTTCACAGTTTGAAAAGATGCAATAGATACATATATATTTGTACAAGCTTACATCATACGGAGAAGTAATATTCATTAAAATTATGACAACTAAAAATAAAATATAATATAATAATAATATCTTAAAATGAAAATATATCTAACGGGCAAGAAAAGTCATAAATCTCGTAAAATTATTTAGGTTGGTCACACAAGAATATTTACTATAAGGGCCTCATCATGAAAAGGTTAGGGCTCTTACCTGACTCGATTAAGTTTGGCTAATGAATTGGGTCGGGACAAACATCTCAACTTGGTCATTCCCGAAATTATGCAATTATAACTAAAATTAGTATATTTATCCCAAATAATAGTTATTAAAGTATTTTAGGCATAGAAGGTTGAGTTTTAGAATTATTAGTTGAATATGATTAATCAATTGTCAACTTTAAAGTGATATTAGGCCTTCAAGATGATGTTGGATTGGAAAATCGATTTTGAATTTGAGATTATTACGTGAAAAGCTTTGAAAATGGCCAAATTGACTGGAAGGGTTGATCGGTGACTGTTGACTAGCAGTTGACTGGCGACCAGTATATGAAAATGAAGCTCTTGATACAAGGAATCAAACCCCCCAAATCAAATTTGAGAAATTCAAAATGGATTAGGAGTAATTGAAGTTTTTAACTTTGCATTTAGGGCAAAAAATGGGCATGAAATTTCTCATAATTGACCATTCCAAAACATAATTAGATGCCTAGAGAATTGATTTTTGATGAATTTTGAAGGTTTTAAGGTATAAAACAAAGATTTAGGAATTTTGGTTTCAAGACTAAAAGTTGTTCAATGGGGTAGTTTCAAGCTCATTTTTCTCACAAATTTCAAATGCAAAGTAGCTATGTTAAGATTTTTGGACTTAGTAAAAAGTATGGGGATTTAATAAGTTCAAGAATCACAATTTGGTCAAGTATTGAAGGAGATATGAAGGCTCAAATATTGTTACTCAAAAACCGAAATCTAAAAATTTTTAGGAGTTTCAAAAATGAGCTTCAGGCATCCAACTTTAAGAGCTTCTTTGGATATACACAAATTAGCTTAAACTTCATTCGAAAAACCTTCTAACAATTCAAGTTTCATCAAATTTGGATAAACGATGAGACAGTTATGGATGTTCAAATATAGCTCAAGGAAACTCAAAATCTGAAAATTTTTCTAGATTTTAGGAAAACTGTCTCGGATAGCTAAGTTTGAGTGTTTATATAGATCTGTACAAAACATTTCTAGATCTACTTTTAGTATCATCTAAAAGTATATTATTCAAGTTTTCTAGGGACATAAAGTTTGTCAAAGTTGAATAAGAAATGAAAGAGTTACGAGAGCTCAAAATCAGCTACTCGCATCAAGCTTTCAGTAATCCGAAATAGAGCAACCATGTTTGAGACTCTCTACAAATCCAAGGAAATCTAATTTTGGTCCAAAATAAAAATATATCAAAAGTTCACAAAACAAGATTTCTAACGGTGTAAAATATGCTAAATTTGAATTTGTAATGAGTGAGATAAAGAGCTCAATAAACGGGTAGTTGCTTATGAGATTGTCATTACAGTTTTCAATGTCTAGTGTGCAACCAACACTACTAGAAAAACAGCTCATAGCCACGGATTTTAGCCACAGATTAGCCATGGAAAAAAGAAATTTACAAAATAAACTTAGCCACGGATTGCCCGTGGCTAAATTAGCCACACTCAGGCCGTGGCTATTTTTGGTGGCTAAAATTAGCACGAATTTTGCTGCCATCCTTTAGCCACAAATTAGCCACGATCAGATCGTGGCTAATGGCTTCGGATTAGCCACGGGTTAGCCACAGCTTGACCGTGCCTAGCTTAGCCCGACCTGACTGTGGCCAATCCATAGCCATTAGCCACGATCTGGCCACGGCTTTTTTTTTTTTTTAAATTATTGTATTTGTGCTCGACATAATTCGTTCTTCGAAGATAAATGTGTTATTCTATTTTCTATTATCAGTCAAATAAATCTTGTAAATAAATTGATATGTAACTGATTAATGTTAAGGATTGTGTAAATTTATAAACAACGATCTTTAGGAATGGCGAATGATCGTTTAAATTATTGCCCAATATTAATTATAAGAATATATTGATTGACCTAATTCTCAATTTAAGTTTCACAATTGTTTATTATAATAGCACACTATTAGAGTGTTATTATATATATATATATGCACTACAAATATAAGTGCGTATATATATATAGACACAAGCGAGTTTCATTAACATATATCGTTACATATTAATCAGTTGTACGAGTTAATTGTGTGGTTTCAAAAGTCTATAATTGATAAAATATCGTAACTTGTATTATAATTTTATCATCGATGTATATTATCACAACAAAAATTCAGGGTAATATTAAATTGAAACAACCGATTTATATTAGCCACGGTCTAGCAGTGGCTAATTTAGCCACGGTCTAAATTAGCCACGGCTTGGCCGTGGCTAATAGACATGGATTAGCCACGACTAGACCGTGGCTAACCAATTTTTTTTAATTATTTTATTTGTGCTCGATTTAATTTGATTTTTTGAAGATAAATGTGATATTCTAATTTTTATTGTCAGTCAAATAAATCTTGCAATTAAATTGATATATAACTGATTAATGTTAATAATTGAGTGATAATCAATATATATATATACACACATATATATATATATAACGATCATTTGGAATGACGAATGGTTATTTAAATAATTTGGTGATATATATTAATTATAATGTTGTATTGATCAAACTAATCTTCAATTTAAGTTTCACAATTGAATATTATAATATCACAATATTAGAGTGTTAAAAATAAGCACGCATGCGAGTTTCAGTTACACATATGGTTAGTTATTCAGTTATACAAGTTAATTATATAATTTTAAAAGTTTATAATTGATAAAATGTCATAACTTATAATATAGTTTTATCAACAATCGAACAACGCATTATTGATATTAAAATTTAATTATTGAAGCCACCGATGTATATTAGCCACGGTTGGGCCGTGGCTAAATGTGGCTAAACCGTGGCCTGGGTTGTTAGCCACGGCCTAAATTAGCCACGGTCAGGCCATGGTCATCTGATTTTCTTTTTTAAAAATTATTTTATTTGTGCTTGATTTAATTTGTTATTTGAAGATATAAGTTTTATTTTATTTTTTATTATCAGTCAAATAAATTCTTTTTGAAGACAAATAATAACCCTCATTAATTTCCTATTATCAATCGAATAAATATTTTAACTAGTAGTGATATAACTCATTAATGTTAATGATTACATGATGATATATACATATATATTTATCATAAGGATTTATATAGATGATCGTTTCAGTTATTTGGCGGTATTATAATTTTCAATTGATCTAATTAATTTAAAACGTGGCTAAACCTAAATTTGAAAGGTGTTAGCCGTGGCTAATTTTTTACCCAACCAAAAAAAAAACAAAAGGAATTTAGCCACGGTCAGGCCATAACTAATCTGTGGCCTGGCTGTGGCTAAAGTAGATTGATGGCCTTCTTGGCCATGGATTAGCCACGGCCAGGCCGTGGCTAATCCATGGCCACAAAGGCCCTATATATGCCACATTTCGAATTCCCCCCCCCCTCCAGCCCCAATCCTGACCCCCTAACCCCCACCCTGCGCGCGACAGCACCTCCAAGCTGGCGGCCGCCGGGCACGCCATCGCCCCTCCCTCCCACCCAAAACTCGTCCCCCTCTCCCACCCCCACCCCCCCCCCCCCCAAGCCCAAACTCGTCTACAACCCCCCCCCCCCCCCAGCCCTAAACCCGCCCCTTCCCCCCCCCCCCCCACCCCTAATTTTTTTATAATTAAAAATATATTTCTAAGATTTTTGTTTGTTTTGAGTTTTTGTAATTATTGTTAGGTTTTACATATTCACAAGTTTTGGTGGTTCGAAAATTGCAATGTATGTTTTAAATTACTCAATATTGGTGTATTTATATATTTTTAATAATATTAGTTACGTTTTATATTTGTTGTAATTTATTAGTATGTGAATAATGATGGTAGCGTTAGTATAAAATTTGTAGTGAATTTATGTTTCGTGTTAGTATGAGAATAATGATGTTAGTATTATGTTTGAAATTTGCAATGAATTTGCACTATGAGAATAATGATGTTAGTGTTACGTTGTGTTATGTTGCATATGTTAAAATAACGAAGAACACGTTATATGTTGCTTATAAGATATGTTTTGATGAGTATATGTATGTTTGTTGGGAATGTGTAAATAAGAATTTCAATGCTGACTAAATGACATAATCATGTTTGTTACAGAAAATGGAAAATATTCGTGTGAGTCGAAGTTGGATATACAATCGGTTATTGCCCGATCGAACTGACCTATCCAATGAATTTGTTGGGTTTGAATCAGTTTATTGAATTTGCAACTTCACAACCACAATGCGAACTTGACAACGGCCGTTTTAGGTGTCCATGTTTTAAATGTGAAAATGAAAAATACAAGAATGCTAGCAATGTAAAATATGATCTTTTGAAGTATGGATTTCAACCAAATTATTGGTACTGGACTGCACATGGAGAGATTGCTCCAGAAAATTAGAATTCTGACATTGTCGGTCAAAGTACTTACAATTATGTCAATACTACAGAAGGGTTAAGAAATTATCAAAACTTGATCTATGATGCTATAGAACAAAATGATTTTCATAAATATAGGACGTGGCATAATTCTGAGCAAAATGCTGTTGGAATGAGTCATATTGTTGAACAATCTCGTAATAACGATACTCAAAAATTTTACGACCTGTTGGAGGCCGCGCATCGTCTCTTGTGGTCAGGATGTGAGTCACATACAGAATTATCACTGACTTTTCAAATGATGAAATTGAAATCAAATTATAATATGCCACATGGATGTTTTGATAGAATGGCTGAACTTATAAAAACATCAAATCTGATAGACAATCATGTCCCTAGCAATTATTATGAAGCTAAAAAGTTAACGAGAAAATTGGGACTGATATCTCTAAAAATTGATTGTTGCATTGAAGCTTGTGTGCTGTTTTATAAAGAATATGCTCATTCAGATGCATGTGCAATATGTCAGCATCCTAGATTTAAACCATCTCATACGGGGAGCATTAAATGTGTTCCTTACAAAAGAATGCACTACATGCCACTAATTCCATGGTTGCAAAGGTTTTATGCCTCTAGAAAATCAGCCGAGCAAATGAGGTGGCACCAAGAGCACACGAAAAAGCTTGGTGTTCTTTGTCATCCTTCAAATGGTATAGCGTGGAAGCATTTTAATGAGAAACATCCACACTTTACTATCGAATCGCAAAACATTAAACTTGGATTGTATGCCAATGGATTTAATCCTTTCAACCAAACATCAAAATCATATTCTTGTTGGCCAATTATTATTACTCCGTACAACTTACCTCCCAAAATGTGCATGACTGCTCCATATATGTTTCTGACATGTTTGATTCCTAGACCGCTCAACCCAAAGAATCGGATTGATGTGTATTTGCAACCTTTTGACGAGTTGAAAGAGTTGTGATCAAACGGAGTTGAAACTTTTGATGTCTCGAGGAGACACACCTTTCGTTTAAGAGCCGCCCTTATGTGGACAATTAATGACTTTCCTGCATATGGACTGTTGTCTGGATGGATGACGTGTGAGAAACTGGCATGTCCAATATGCATGCACTATACAAAATCATTTAATTTGAAGAATGGTGGAAAAATGATGTGGTTTGATTGCCATAGACAATTTTTGCCTGAGTCTTACCCTTTTAGGCAAAATAAATATGCTTTCTTGAGAGGGAGACGTGAGCGATCTGTGCCTCCCTCTCGAATGACGAGTGGTCGAACATGGGATTTTGTGTAGCACTTACCAAAAATAGCCGATATGCCTGTAAGATACTCAAAAATACCAGGTTACGGTGTGGACCACAATTGGACCAAACAATACATTTTTTGTGTAATGCACATTGAAATTTTTTTTTCCACAACATTATAAATACTGTAATAGATGTAAAAAACAAAACAAAGGATAATGAGAAGACTAGACTTGACTTGTTGGAGTATTGCAAGCGTCCGGAGATATATCTACAGTATCTTCCAAACGGTAAAGTGTTGAAACCACGGGCCACTTTCACTTTAACTGTTGAACGACGACGTGAATTATGTGATTGGCTTAAATGTTTGAAGATGCCTGATGGTTATGCATTGAATTTGGGAAATTGTGTAGATCAATCTGGAACTAACTTGCATGGTATAAAGAGTCATGACTGTCACGTCTTTATACAATGTTTGCTCCCAATGGCGTTAAATGTACTCCCACAAAATGTTTGAAAGCTATTAACTGAAATAAGTCAATTTTTTAAAGATTTGTGCTCAACAGAGTTAAGCGAGGGAAATCTACTACAATTAGATAGTAACATTCCCATTATTTTATGCAAATTGGAACACATTTTTCCGCCTGGACTTTTTGAATCAATGGAGCACTTGACTGTACACCTACCGTTTGAAGCTGCGATGTGTAGCCCAGTGCAATATCGGTGGATGTATCTTTTCGATAGGTAAGTAAATTATTATGAATTTTAAATTTCATATGTTAAATTACGTTATGAAGAACTATCATTTTTAAGAAGTTAAAATAATGAATTTTTTAGGTACTTACATAACTTAAAGGGAATGGTTAAAAACAAAGCAAAAGTTGAAGGATCAATATGTGAGGCATATTTAAATCAAGAGTTGTTGTACTTTTCATCTTATTATTTTGAAAGTCACATCCATACCAAAAGTACAAGATCTCGTCGTAATGAGGACGATGTCTCTTCTGATGATGAGTTGCCTTACACTTTGTCTATATTCAAACGATCTGGAAAGCCAGGAAGAAAATACAAGGAACTTTTTTTGACAGATGATGAGTAGAGCTAAGTTGCCTTACATGTACTCATCAATTGTGACGAAGTTGTCCCCATAATTGAGTGAATACTATCTACAACATGTTGTATATAATGTGTTATGAGGAATGTAGATGGCTCTGAATGATTCTTTACGTTTTATGTAGGACGTATAGATCAGTCGTTCGATACAACTGGCCACATCTAACTGATCAAGAGGTTAAGGAATCCATCGAGAATAATTTGTTGAATGGTTTAAGCTCTATGTGAGTATTTCATTATACAACATAAACACTTAATTAAATTGTATATTTGAAAAACACTGTGTGGTTTTGACAAAATATCTTTAATTAAATACGCTGATTGAAAATATTTTTATATGTAGGTGCATAATCCAAAAAATAATGTTGAAAATCAGTATTTGCTCAATTTGGCTTGGGCTCCAATAAAGAACGTCAAGACCTTCAACAGTTTCTATTATAATGGATCTCTATTCCATATGGACGATATGATCCCATATACGAAGACCTCTAATTCTGGTGTTTGTGTAATAAGTGACGGGGGTACAAACTTTTACAGAATAGTAAAGGAAGTTATCAAATTAGAGTACCTCGGCGTGCCTCAAAAAGAGGTTGTGATGTTCAAATGTATCTGGTATGATTCGGTATCGAATAGGGGTATCAAGGTACACCCACAGTATGATATTGTTGAAATAAAAATTAATGGGAGATACCCAAAAGATGACCCTTTTATACTTGCACACATGCGTCTCAAGTGTACTACGTCCCTTACCCCCGGTACTAGAAGAGATAAATGCAATGGCGGCTTGTTATCAAAACA
>CM047876.1:14807288-15233354 GCA_026212405.1 Petrea volubilis | reverse complement strand
TATGGTTAGGTGCTCAAAATGTAAACAATTGGGCCACAACATCAGGACATGCCCCAACAACGAGGTAAATATAGTTAAGTAAACTATCGTATGCTTTTTTTATTAACTAATTAACCGATTAACTTATCTTTTTTAATTTGTAGGTTGCTATTAGTGCTGCAAATTCTACAAGTGGAAGAAAAAGAAAAGCTAATTCAAAGGCATCAAGTGCCAACACACAACCTGTTGCCCAATCTTCACCCAAAGGTACAATTTAAATTTATACTTTTTTAACTAAATTTTAGTGACTCATCCAACTAATTATAGTATTAAATTTTCATACATACAACCACTTCTTCCAAGGGAAAACAACCAATTTTATCATCCTAGCCTACTTTTCCAGTGCCAAGGGTGATTCTGCCTTTAAGTATGATCCGTGCAAGGGTTTCAAGTTCTCAACTTGTTAGTCCACTCAATTTTCCAAGAAGGACATACAAGAAGGCAAATTCGCGCCATTAAATATGATTTTATTTTGAACTTTTTTTTTGGGTTAGACTTTTGGCTCTTTTGAGTTAAACTTTTGGATCTTTTGCAATAGAAAAAGTGCCATGTTTGCTACTAACATTTTGTAGACTAATCTTCCATCTCTATTTACAATGTATTGCACTACAACACTTTCATTTCGCGTAGATGCTTCATCGACATGAAAATGAGAATCATCATCAATTGGATTACACCAATGTGAGAAACCATCACTAGGATACCGATAGACAAGCCTTCCCGAATTTTTCAATGATTCCGATATGTAAACTATAGTCTTCGATCCACACTTCTTAATATCACTTTCGGATGTTCTATATGAAGAAGACATAATTTTGGGAGTATGCAAATGCCAACAATGAGTAACGTATTTATAGAATGAGAAAGAAATGGCCACATGACGGCTATAAATGGCTAGTTGGGTATTTTTCAAAATTATTACTTTTAGACCCACATAAATGTAATGCATAAATGTAATACATAACATGCAACTCCAATAAGTTTATATATATTACAAAAAATCCCATAAGGGCAACTTTGTCCAAGAAAAATAACACTAAAACTTAGCCCACCAAATAAGGGATACTATCAGAACTTCACATAAAAAATCTAACGAAACCCTAACGAAACTAAATGGTAAGGGTCAATTGTTAGACGGAATATACCTCAAGGGGGTTATTGTAATTTACAAAATAACGTGGGTTAAAATGTAATTTCACCAAACCCCAGGGGTAGATGTAATTCGCCCAATGAAAAATATAAAACATCATTGCTCAAGGATTCCTTGACATTGTTGTTAGTCTCATTAAAAACAACATGAACTGACTCTGGAACATAATTTTTTTCGTTTGTTTAAAACTCTATAGGCCTTGCTCTTATTGGCGTATCCAACGAAAATTCTTTCATTAGTTTTAAAGCCAAAATTTCCCAAATGGTCTCTATAATTTAAAATAAAACATTTGTATCCAAAGATTTTGAAATATTAGACATTTGGTGGCCTTCGAAACCAAAGTTCATAAATAGTATTTTGTAGAAAAGGCCTTATGAACACTCGATTCAATATGTAACATGCTATATTAACAGCTTTAGCCCACAAATGAATGGGCACATCACATTCGTCTATCATGGTTCGAGCCATTTCTTGAAGAATTCTATTTTTGCGCTCAACTACTCCATTTTTTAAGGTGTGTTTTGGGCACAAAAAATTCATGATCATAGCCATTTTGTTCACAAAATATATGAAAGTTTGTTTCATTGAATTTAGTACCATGATCACTACGAATGCTTTTGATATCCCATCCTTTTTCATTTTGAGGACATTTCGTGAGGAGGATAAATATCTTAAGAGCATCGTTTTTGTGAGCTAAAAAGAATATTCATATGAATTGCGTGTAGTCTTCTACAATAACAAAAATGTACCTTCATCCACCTAAAGATTGTGTCCTCATCGGCTTGAATAGATCCAGATGCAGTAAATCCAAAGGTCTGGAAGTACTTATAGTATTTTTGGTTTTAAAAGAAATCCTTTTTTGTTTGCCATTAACACAGGCATCACAGACTCTATCTTTTGAAAATTTTATTTTAGGTAAACTTTCATCTGGTTGTGTGTGGAGATGTGAGATAAAAGTTCAGAGTTAATGTGTCCAAGTCTTTTGTGCCATATCCAACTAGAGTCATCAGTGGCAGCTAAGCACTCTACCTTTTGATTGGAGAGATCTCTTAGGCTAAGACAATAAATACTTTTATCTTGTTTTGTGATAAAAATCTCTTAACCTTTTTTAAGAATGTGGCGGTAGTTAGGAGAAAATTTAAAATCATATCCGTTGTCACAAAGTTGGCTAATACTGAGAAGGTTATGTTCAAACCACTTACCTACCAAACTTTTTCAATGCATGTTCCATTTGTGGTACCGACGGTTCCCATACCTATAATGCTTCCTTTTGTATTGTCTGCAAATATCACACTTCCACCATCACTATCTTCCAAATGAGCAAAATTTGCTCTGTTTCCAGTCATGTGTTTTGAGCATCCACTAACGAGTACCCACTTGGTGATCTAGGATGCTTTATATGACGATGCCTGCAATAGTTAATTTGTGTTAGATACCCTGGTATTAACGGGTCCTTGGGGGTTAGTTATGGTACCTTTCGAAATACATTTTAAGACAGTTATAGGTGTTGCAATTTCAAAGCAGTTATCTTGTATATGTCCCCATTTTCCACAATTGTAACATTTCACAATTTAAAGATTTTGAGATTAATATGCTTAATCAAAATGATTTAATTGGATTGTTAAAATCTATTAATGATTCTGAGTTAAAAACAACGATTATTGAATAGGTTATGAATGAACCTAGTAGTTCTAATAGTAATTATAGAACTCAAGAGTTTAATAGATCACAAGAACCTTATACTATGGCTGACGTTCAAAGAATTTTAAAACAAAGACAAAAAGTTGAAACTCCTACTACTGTACAAAATTTAGTACAAGAAGTTAGAAATTTAAAAAATGAAATTAATAATTTAAGAAAAGAAAATGGCTTTCAACTTAATATTTACAAATATCAACAACTCTACAAATATGTATCCAAGCATGATAGTTTACTGGAAAAATAGCAACATAATATGTTTTAAAAATACCAATTCTTATTGATACTTTTAGTTTCTTGTAAAATTTCAACTATAATAATACAATATGGAACTTTGAAAAGAAATAACTTTCTTTTTCTCTTAATGCAGTAAGATGAGTTTCAAAATCAATAGAAATAATTAACTGAAAGAAAAATTTGAAAACTTTACAGGGTGGTATGGTTTCATTTATATGACAATACCAAATTACCGAAGCCTAATTCATCTTACGGCATACAACGCATCCCAAAATAGTATATAAACACATGCTTGGATTGACAAATTAAAGGTTAAAAGTTTCAAATACGTAACAGTATATTTATTGAATTTATTTGAATAACTTCAAGTTACAACAGATTTCGAATTATAGAACTCCTAGTTTGAGCTATTTTTTGAATTTATTGTTATAAATTGAATTATTCATCATTTTAAAATGAAGTTATTTGAAATCTTCCCTCTAAATCTTTCCTAAACGTTTTTTAATCCAATTACAACCTAACACTTTGTTTGGTTCTAGGAATTTATGGAGGAAAAGAAAAAAAATGTGATGAGAAAAAGTATATGAAGTGTTTGATTACTAAAGAAAAAGAAACAAAGAAAATTGAGAAGAAATATACAGTGTTGAGGACAAAACTGAATTTAATTTTCTATATTTTCTTGTGTGTGCGCTAGAATCTGTTGATCCATTGACCTGCCAAGGTCCCAAGTTATGAGATTTCAAGGCGTTTTCTCAAAATTGAACTCGATAGGGGAATAAATCGAGTATGCCCAAGACGGATAATTGGATAGACAAATATGAATCCTTATAGTTAAAGGCTAATAATTCTTACGATGTGTCTTCGATGATCTTTTAGTATTAAAAAGAATACTAGGTTCTCTGAAATCGAACATGTCTATATCTCCAAAATAAATAAGAAACTAGATGAGGGAAAATTATATTTTTTTCACCCCATAAGATGGGCATAGAGCACCTCCTCCCCCCCCCCCCCCCACCCCCCAAAATCCAAAAAAAATGTGTATATATATATATATACATCTCCGGCTCTTGCAAATCAATGGTCGAGAAATTTAGTAACGAATTAAATTTAATAAAAATGTTAGAAAATTACTAAACAAAATGTGATAATAAGTTTTTAATCCAAATTTAGTGCAATGGATCCTTTGGTTAAAAATAATTTCATTATCTTTTAACATGCAGGAACTTATGTTAAACAAATTTGTAGCAATATTTTCAAGTTTTTTTTTTTTTTTTGAATAAAGTTGAGACAGAATTCAAGTTTGTCTTCGAATCTGTCCGAATTTATCTCTAGCTTGAGAAAAGTAGAGGTGGATTTTTTCTGTCTCAAAAACATATCTAATTAAAAGTACCACTCATGGCCACACGCATTTTACATGACGTTTAACTATTTGACAAAAAAAAAAAAATCACAAGATCAAACAGGGGGCAAATCATACGATATGGGTGTTTGGGCCCAAAAATGAATTTTTGTATAAAATTGGAGTGGGCTGATTTTGGTCCTTTTCGCCACGCCGAAATGAATTAATTTGGCCCAGGCCACTTCGACGCGTCCACAGAGCCCATGTTGGAGGCCCAGGCCGGAATGAAATCGCGGCCCATGGCCCAGTCGGCCAAAAATATAAAATAAATTAAATATAATAATAAAGTCAAAATCAAATCCCTTACTTCTAGGGGTTGTTAGATGGAGAATAACAGAATGGCTAAAAATAGGCATTGTTATACTTGGACATGCCTAAAATAAAGGCCATATGATGCAAATATTTGAAATTTGAATAAAGATGGCAGCAATTGCCACTTCTAGGAATAAGGCCGGCCATTCATCTTTTGGCCATGTTTGAATAAATTATTTCCAGCTCCAAGAATAAAGGAAGGCAGTTGCAGTTTGAAGTCTATAAAAGGAGCCGGATTCTTCATTTGACAAAGACACAACGTCAATCAATCAAACACAATTCTCTCAATCAAGAAGTCCACACTTCTCTGATTCCTTAGTTTAAATGAACAAAGAATAGCTTTAGTTCAAGTAGGTAGAAAACCGCTACGGGGTGTTTGTAGCCATACCTCATTCGGCTCGAAGTGAGGATATCAATGCACTCATTCCGTAACGTCACGAAGTCGTAGCCATCACTCACTCGGATTGGGCCCGGTTCGAGGTGAGATATCAATGCGGCGGAGTGGTACCCAGCATTCATATCGAGCGCATGCATGAAGGGGAGTGCAGACGGAGTCAATCAATGCTCGTCGGAGTGAACAGCCTCTGAAAACAACCACAGGTAGATATGGCCGGAGTCATCAATGTGTCCGATTTGTAGCTAGAGTTCTTAGGGACTGCTCAATGCATCTCTGTCATAGATATGGCCCGAGTCATCAATGCGTGTGTATGTAGTCGAGTCCTGTAAGGTCCATTGGCGAGTAGCTATCGTCTTCTAATGTATTTCCTTTTCGATTTAAGCTTTCTGACCCTTTTCGATCTTTGAGAGTGCTAAATTATTAAGTCCTACATTCAGTTGTAGGCAAGTAGAACCTCAGTGGTAGTGTTTGCCTACTCCAATTCAATCGCTTTTCAGATAGAAGTCTTAAGCGCATCACTGTTTCATTTCGATTCACATTAATTCTATTTCGAACCACCTCACATTCACTCTGAACCACAAGACTTCCACTTGTGTGCTACTGTACACTGGCACGCCCGCACCCGAACACGAAGAAGCTCACTTCGAATCGGCTGTTTTCCCATCGAACTCGGCCGATTCGAACCCTGAGCGGCCACTTCGGCGCGGCCGGAAGAAATTTATGCAAACATATCTTTCTGGCACGCCCGGTGGGACAGCACTTCAATTTTCGAAAAGGTTTTGTCAGCATTTAGGTCTTAGGAAGCACGTTTTATTTCGGTCAATTGCATACTTGCATTGTTTATTGAAAAATCACAAAAAATTAAAAATCAAAATTCATAAACAGCAAGTCATGGCACCACCACGCTTAAGGAGCCAAACTCGAGCTGACCTCGGTTCAGACAGTGGAAGCGAGGCAGCCAGTGATCAGAACGAAGAGATGAGTGGACATAATCCACCTCCCAACGTTCAGGCTATCATTGACAGGCTCGAGCGAAATCAAAGAGCGCCTGAAGAGGCGCCGATTCAAGAAGCACCCGCCTTACTGGCCAGAGTGGCCAACTGTGGCGAAGACGCACTATATGTAATGGAAAAGTGGATCTTGGAGTCCAACCGGAGATTCCAGGAGTTGATAGAAAGACAACGTAAGGAAGAATCGGAAAGGGCCGAACAGATGGCCTCCATGTTAGAATCACTCCGAGTGACAGATCCACAATACGGAATGAACTTGCGCAGCGTGGCATCAAGGATGGACTACGGTCCACAGGTAAGAGAAACCCCACGACAGAATGAGGCCGAACAGCATCACAGGCCCGACCTCGCTGATGCACGGCCAGAACGACTGAACATTGGAGGAAATGATCGTCGTGGAAGGTACCCTAACGTTGATACTGGCAAAAGAGTGGCGTTCGAATCTAGGGGAATACTCTTGGAAGGGGAAGGATCGGGCTCCAGAGATCATTTCGAAAGACCTGAAATCCCCTATGCCATGCCACACATGGCAAGAAGGCCCCAACCTGCCACCACTGCCACAAATCCCACCAATCGAAGTGACAACACAGCCGTGTCTCGACAAGAGATACAGGAAATATTGCGACAGGAGTTGGCAAGGCATAAACGATCAGCCTCGCCACCCAGGTATTCTCGTCCCTACCCCCCTCATATCGACACGATTCCTTTTCCCCCAGGGTTTAGGGTCCCTATTTTTACTTTGTTTAACGGGGATGGGTCGCAAACCACAATTGAACATATTGCTAAATTTACCACACAATGTGGTGAGATCAGGAATGGACGGTGATTTAAAGCTACGTTTGTTTCCGAATTCCTTAACTGGAGAAGCTTTCTTGTGGTACATTAGACTCAGAGCTGGGTCTGTTCCCGACTGGCCAACAATGGAGAATCTCTTCCATAGTCATTTCTATCGACTACCCCCTGAGGTATCCATATCGGAATTAACCAATATGAGACAAATGCCCGGGGAGTCAGCCGAAGAGTACATGGGGAGATTCGTCCGGGCCAGACACTTTTGCCCAGTGATTATGGCCGAAGAAAGTTATATAAGCTTGGCCATAGGAGGCATGCACCTCGAATTAAAAAAGAAAATGTTTGGCCAACAGTTTGCATCAATTTTGACTTAATGAGGCATGTCACTGAATATGAGAAATTGTTAAGAGAAGAAAATCGAAGAGGGCATCACGGTAAGGCCACTCATTATCAAGTTGGCCTAGCCGAAGTCCAAGATGACTTGGTTAGTGTCGAAAAAGAACAATGGGAAAACGAAGTGGGCCTAGCCCAAGTCGTTTGCCAAAAGAACACGGTTTGCCCGGCTTTAATAAAACCAAGAGCATTACAGCCTCATATCAAAATTCCTCCTGGCATGCTAAATAAACCAGAGTTTCATTCTGAAACAGAAAGGCGCTATGGTTTTGATGTGTCGAAAACCGAAGCTATTTTTGATCACTTATTGGCTGATAGCAAAATTAAAGTACCTAATGATCATAGAATGCCAACGGCCAAAGAATTGGAAGGCAAAGTGTACTGTAAATTTCATAATGCATGGACTCATAACACTAATGATTGTTTGGTTTTCAGGTGGATGATTCAGAGTTGCCTAGACAACGGCACGTTACGCTTTCTGCCGGAATGGATGAATAAGAAAATAGGAATTGACAAAGAACCATTCCAGGCGGAGGGAGTAAACATGGTCAACGTTCAGGATGACCCAGCCGAAAAGGAAAACCAACAAACTGAGCAGGAAATAATACAGTCGGGATGGCAATTAGGCCTTTGTGCCCGATGTCACTCCGAAATGGCAACAATGCCATGGGTCTATCCAGTTAGCGCCTACTATCCTTGGGCCAATCCCATGGCCAACTTTCCCATGGTTCCACAGCCGCCTATGGTGCCATATCCTCCTCCAATGCTCGGGGGGCATTGTGCCAATGGCGGCCCATTGCGGGAAAATGAAAATAAGCGGAATCGAAGTCCTCCCCGAAGGACTGACAGAAATGATAAAAGGAGGGCACCCTCTAGCCCACTTCGAAGGCATGAATCAACTCGAGAACCGGTCCATTCCAGGTTCATTAAACCGCCAGCAGTCCAGGAAGGACGTTGGACGGCAGTAAGGCATCCTAAGTTCCCAAACGGAAGAAGTCCTCGTGATATGACGAGAACACAGTATCGAAGACATTTGAGGCAACGGAAAGAAGCTGAAATACTCAAAAGGGAAACAACAAAACCCATCAAGGGTAAGGCAGTGATGTCAGCAGAGCCAAGAAGCCAAATAGTCACCCCGACTGACATTCAATCGAAGAGAAAGGTCGTCGACCCAACTGATATTGGAAAGTGATGAGTCAAAGAACGGTGTCCCAAATAGACCAGACAATATCGGAGAGGACGATCTGAGTGAATGGATCGTAAAGATGGAAGAGTTAAATCAGATCGACCAAGAATTGCCAATGGAAACCACGGACATACCGTCATTCAGTGGTGATGCTATCAACATGGAGTGTAACATGGTATGGGCTTTCCTTTCCGACACTAATGCTAACAATAATTCGCAGGATAACATAGAAGAGAGCAGTGAAGTCTGGGATGACAGTGAGCCGGTAGCCTTCTTTGTCAGCAATCCCGAACAAACGGTCCAGAAGAGCAAAACGGTCGAAGAGATCAAGGCTTTGTTCCAGACGCCGCCGCCAAGCATGGCGAAACATGTAAAACCTCTCTTCGTAGCTGGCCATCTCGATGGCAAGCCTACTGGAAGAATGCTGATGGATAATGGAGCCGCAGTGAATATCATGCCTCTCCAAACCATGAAACGCATAGGAAAGGAGAAGGCTGATCTTCTCGAAACCGATGTGGTGATTAGCAATTTTGCTGGAGGTAAAGCAGACATAATGGGCATTCTGCCAATCGAAGTAAGTATTGGAAGTAAGACAGTCACTTCCGCCTTTTTCGTTATAGATGCGAAGACCTCCTACAATGCCTTGCTTGGAAGAGATTGGATTCATTCCGCCATGTGCATCCCTTCGACCTTACACCAGTTCTTGGTATTTTTGGGAGATGGCGAGAACGAACCAGAAATAGTGAAGGCAGAAGAAAGGCCGTTTACGGCCAATGTGAACGTAGTAGAAGCTAGGTACTATTCCGACAATGTCGGACCATATAGGTTTATCGGACAGGACAAATATGGCCGTCCGCTTTGTGCCACTTCATCCGTGGCGCCAATTAGTTTAGAGGTAGCACTGAGTAAGGAGGTTAGCAGGCCTTGCAACATCGAAGAAAGGCCGCTTTCTACTTTTCAAAATGTTGATTATGAATAACGTCGACATAGACGAAATTGTAATAATTCCGGATAGCGCCGGATCAGTAATAATAAATAACACTTTGGCCTTATTGGCCAAGGATCTTTCCGATTACTATAGCTGTAATGCGGATGTAATTTATGAGCATGATCAAGATCTCACTTCGACAGATGAGATCACGATGAAAGAACTAAGTGCCGCTCCGGCAAAGCTCGATGACGTTAGGATTCAAGTTCAAGATCCTGTAATCGAAGTGGAGCTCGGCAATGAAAACGATCATAGGCCCACTTACATTAGTGCTTTATTAAGCCATGAAAATAAAGAGGCCATGATCAACATACTTAAAGAATACAAAGACTGTTTTGCATGGAACTATGATGAAATGCCCGGTCTCAGCAGAGACTTGGTAGAACATCGAATACCCATTTTGCCTGGGTTTAAGCCACGCAAACAACCTCTCCGACGCATGTCCGAAGAAGTCTGTGTATTGATTAGAGAAGAGATTCAAAGGCTTCTTAAAGCAGACTTCATCGAAGTGGCCAGATACCCCGAATGGGTGGCCAATGTCGTGCTAGTCATCAAAAAGAATGGCAAACTGAGAATTTGCATAGACTTCATGGATCTAAACTTGGCATCTCCAAAAGATGAGTATACAATGCCAATGGCCGACATGATGATAGATGCCGTCGCAGGGCATGAGTACCTAACTCTTGTCGACGGCAATGCAGGATACAATCAGATCTTCGTAGCTGAAGAGGATATCCCGAAACTGGCATTCCAATGCCCGGGGGGCATTGGTACCTTTCAATGGAAGGTTATGCCGTTTGGCCTTAAAAATACTGGAGCTACGTACCAACGAGCTATGAATTACATTTTTCATGACTACATGAATGATTTCGTCAAAATCTACATCGACGATCTCATCATTAAGTCTACCAGCTTTGCTCAGCATTTAGAGCACCTGGTTAAGGCCTTTGATAGGATGAGAAAATTTCAGTTGAAGTTAAACCCGCTAAAATGCGTGTTCGGAGTGGCCGCAGGTCATTTTCTTGGATTCTTAGTGCATAAGAAAGGAATCGAAGTGGAGGCGAACAAGGCAAAGGCCATCTTAGCCGACCAACCACCTCGAATCAAGAAAGAACTTCAACAGTTTCTTGGAAAAGTCAATTATTTGAGAAGGTTCATTTCGAACCTGGCGGGCAAAACCAAGATTTTCTCCCCCTTATTAAAGTTAAAAGACCATGATCACTTCGAATGGTCAGAAGAACATGGGCAGGCATTTGATAAGATCAAGGAAGCTCTGACTTCCCCTCCTGTGATGATGCCGCCGCGAAAAGGAGAACCGCTTAAGCTTTATATTTCGGCAGCAGACAAGACCATTGGAGCCTTTTTGGCTCAAGACGACGAAAATGGTCTTGAACGAGCTGTGTATTACTTAAGCAGGCATTTGAGCGACACAGAACAAAGATACCATCCGATCGAAAAGGTGTGTCTGACCTTATATTTCGCATGTATCAAGCTACGACACTATTTACTACCGGTAAAGGTTCTTGTGATCAGTAGCGTTGATGTGGTCAAATACATGCTTTCGAGATCAGTAGTACGTGGTCGGATAGGCCGTTGGGCCATCCACCTGATGGAGTATCAACTACAATTTGTTCCACAAAAAGCTGTGAAGGGCCAAGCCTTGGCCGACTTTCTCACCGACCACCCCAGTATCGAAATAGATAACGAAGTAGCTCAGCAAATCGAAATACTATCAGTATTCGTGAAACCCTGGATCCTTCAACTCGATGGATCGCGAACAGACAAAGCATCTGGGGCTGGCATTGTGGTCACTTCACCATCAGGAATCAAGACTGGCATGTCAGTCCAGTTCGATTTCCCATGCACCAATAATCAAGCCGAATATGAGGCCTTGATCCTTGGATTAGAATTACTGCGTGAGTTAGGAGCATCTAGCGTCAATGTGACTGGAGACTCCCAGCTTGTCATTAAGCAGATTCAGGGTGCGTTCCAGTGTCGAAATCCCATATTGGACAGATATATTGCCACGGTAAATGCTTTACTAATGGGGTTCGACGAAGTGATATTGCAGCATGTGGCTAGAAAAGTCCAATTTCGAAGCCAATGAATTGGCTCAGATAGCCACTGGAGCAGAGCTTCCCAAAAATTGCATGGCCGCCAGTTATACCATCATAAGGCAGGCCTATCCCTCTCATTTCGAAAGAACTAATGTCTGCGCCATAGAAAGTGTCATGAAGCAAGTGGAGGATTGGCGCGAACCAATATTAAGGTATTTAAATGATCCTTCCCGAGGAGCACCTCGAAGAGTCAGAATGAGAGCAGCCAATTATGTAGTTCTAGGAGGTAGCTCGCTGTATCGACGAGGTCATGATGAAGTGCTCTTGCAATGTGTCGGACAAGATGAGGCAATGAAAATCATGATGGAAGTCCACGAAGGAGTGTACGGAGCCCATCAGAGTGGCCGCAAGATGGCATGGTTGATCAAGCGATATGGCTATTTCTGGCTAAAAATGGTGCAAGACTGCCATTGGCTGGCCAGAGGCTGTGAAAAGTGTCAACTGCATGGTCCAATTCAGAGAGTACCAGCCGAAGAGATGAACCTAATTGTGAAACCTTGGCCATTTCGATGTTGCGCCATCGACCTAATAGGGGCCATTTTCCCTTCATCATCAAAACAACATACCCACATTATCACCGCCACGGACTATTTCACCAAGTGGGTAGAGGCCATTCCCCTCAAACAAACCGACCAGGGAACAGTTGTCAAATTCATCAAGGAACACCTGATACACAGATTTGGGATTCCCCAGACTATCGTAATGGATAGGGGTACTATGTTCACAGGGTCGGAGATTCAGGCTTTTGCCACCACATATGGCATCCAACTCACGCATTCCTCGCCATATTATACACAAGGGAATGGACAAGCCGAATCCACCAATAAAACCTTAAAGAATATGATCTCGAAAATGGTGGAAGAAAATCCTAGAGCATGGCACCTATTGCTCTCCGAAGCGTTATGGGCTTATCGAACGAGCAAGCGCTCCAGTACGGGAACTACCCTATTTCGACTCACCTATGGCCACGATGCAGTTCTGCCCATGGAAATCAACGTGAGGTCCGCACGAATAGCCCAGCAGAATAACCTCACCGTTGAGGAATACCATTACAAAATGATAGACGAATTGGACGCCGTAGAGAACATCAGGGTACAGGCGTTAGATTCCATCGAGGCTCAGAAAAAGCAAGTTGCCAGAGCTTACGACAGAAAGGTCAAAGCCAAAAGATTCCAAATACGAGACCTAGTGTGGAAGGTGGTCTTTCCTTTGGAGAAAAAAGATGCAGCGTTGGGAAAATGGAGCCCCAATTGGGAGGGCCCCTTTTCGATCCATTCGATAACTAGAGGGAGAGCCTATTTACTAGAAAGCATGGATGGAAATTTGCTCAGGGATCCAATTAATGGCAAATATTTGAAGAAGTATCACCCTACCTTATGGGAGACACTGCCATTAGAACGCCGAATTAGCCTAAGTCAAAATGGCCTGTAAGGCCAATCGTACTTAGGACATTTTTTGCTCATTTGTTTATCTCAGTTCAATCATGCCATTTGTGCGACTATGGGGTTTCTTTTCCACATATAAATGTTTTTTGAAGAAATCTTGAAGTAAGCAGATCGAATAACATGATGAATTTAGATAGACTAAAATAATCAAATGAATAACAAATTGAGCCAAAAATGGCTTAAAAATTCATAAGGGGAAAACTCAAGAAGAGCAAAAATGTGTTCTGGCAACAGGCTGCCGTTTAAGTGGCACACAGGCCGTTAAACTAGAAAAGTCAAGTGGCCGGGTCATCCTCGCCCTGAGCAGTGCCACTTGGACCAGCCGCCTCGCCTGCTGGCTGGTTAGAAGTCGAAGTGGCTTCCGCCATATGACTACCTCCATATCCTCCCACCTCACTGACCCTTGGGGTCCCCTCGCCCAGGAAATCGGCCCGGAATCGAGCAAAGAATAAGTGTAGAGAAGTGGTCACCTCATCAAGCTCAGCGGAGGCAGTTTCAACTTGACGCTTCCGCTCCAGGTCCCTTTCTTTGGCTTGTTGATAGGCTTTGATTCGCGTGTCGGAGTCAGCCTTCAGTTGGTCAACCTCACCGGAAAGGTGGGATAATTGCTGATCCACTTCTTCGATCAGTTTTCGCAGGCATTCCATCTCTGCAATGAGAGTTTCTCGCGTGTTAGACAACTCCAGTTGCCGTTCAGCCCTCTGGTGCAGCTGAATTCGTAGGGATTTCAGGTCATCGACCAGAGGACCTGTACTGGAGACATGAGGAGTTTGGATGAGAGCGTGGTTGCTTTCACATTTCGTCCCAAGACTTGGAAGGTTCCTCGCAAAGTCCTCATAGAAACGTCTTTTACTGGGTGCCATGGTGAGGCGAGCCACCTCCTGAAGAATCTGGTCAAGTAGGTCCCTTTTTGTCCTGAAAATGGCCGGCGTAGATTCAGAGTCCACTCCTGTAATGAGCGTTTTGAGTTCCTGGACGCGAGAATCAGAGAGGTGTGTGGCCACCTCAGGAACGGGAGCATCTCCCAAAATCGAATCCAGCAGGTCCACTATGTCTTTGGCACTGCTCAAAGGCGTTGAACCTGACATCGATCGGGGAGAGATTGCCTGCAGAGAAAAGGGAAATTAGACTTTGGGAGGCCAACAAAGGAGCATAACAAGGAGGGATGAAGTTACCTGGGAACTGCCAGCAGGAGTTTCTGGCAAAGAGGAGGTGGCAGAAGGAGCCTGAGCCGCGGGCTGGGAAACAGCCTGCAGGATTCAAGGGTCAGGAAGGAACGACGTCTAATGAGTAGGAATGGGCCAAAAGAAATGTTACCTCAGTCACTTTGACAGGAGGAGGAGGGGGCGGCATGTCCTTTTTTGTGGGAAGAAGGCCTGGAATGTCAGCCGATGTGTAACCCGCTGCAGTAAGATCAGCATGGATCCGATCGATACTCGCGTCAACGTCTACCTCCTCGGAAGGTGATTCCTCAATACTCTCAGTTAGAGGATCAACAGTGGCAGAGGGGGTACCAGTGGGAGAGGATTCAGAAGAAGAGGCAGGCATCACTAGGTGCCTCTTCGTGGCCATCTGTTTGATGCGTGGCCGCTTCGGGCTAGTTTCGGCTGGAATGGCACGTTTACTCCGACCGGATGCCTGCAGGGAGAAGAAATCAACAAGGTGAAAAACAGAAAGATAAGATCAAAAAGTAGATACCTGATCAAGTTCATCATCCTCAGAATCGGACACTTCAATCACTCCCTCGACCTTTGTAGAGCGAAAGTGACGAGTAGAACGGGTAGAACGACGGATACCCACCTTGGCAGACGCGGATGCAGAGGCGGACGCAGGCGCAGGACTTGGAGCCGGAATAGGAATTCCGGCAAGAATAGCAGTGGCAGCAGATACCATGGCCTCAGTCTTCTTGCGGGCACCTACAAAAAGCGAAACAAGCAAGGAAATCAGTAATCATACAAAAGCAAAGTCGAAGTGCAGAAAGCAAGGCAGAAGGGAGTACCTTCCCCTTCTATGGTCACTGCGTTACTTCGAAAAGGAACGGCAAGCCCAAAGAGTTCAACCCTACGAACTCCCATGGGGTCATCAGCAAATAGACCACTGAATGTAACCTCGTCATGGAAGCTCATGGGTCTTTCAAGGGGAAGGTCGGGTATGATCACCCATGGAACGAAGTCAGGTAAAGGGGGGGCAGTCAAACACAGTGGTTTGTAAAAGGTGGACCAATGTGAGCACGGTCCTCTAATTTTCTTCTAGAAATAAGAAAGTGCTCTTTGGCCCTAGCTATCAGTTTCTCCTTCTTTTCGAAAAAAGTAATTGAAGCTTGACTCATGCAGCCATCCCGATCAAGGGGATTCCAGGTAACATTGTAAAAACGTTCAAATTTCTCAATACCTTTTTTGCCTGCAGTGGATTTGACAGGAACATCTTCGGGAAAGGGCACATCAGTGGCCACCTTCGGAGGCATAGTCGAGAAGGAGAAACGGGTCACGGCCGCGTGTGCAGGTTCTGTTCGAGAACGCTTCAGGTAATCAGTCCACCAAGACTGAAAGATCGAAGTGGCCCTGGGGTCTCGCGCTAAATAAACGAATTCGAATTCATCCATACGGCGCAAAGAGCTGTCAGTGAGACCCTTGAAAACTTCCACCCCCCGGTTCTTGTACTTGTTTAATTTGAACCGTGATGAATTAATCGTCATGATAGGGGTAGGCAGAGATTGGACCAGGCCGAATTGACGGGCCACGTAATGTGGGGCATACGGTAAGAGACGGCTAGAGACCATGTTGTCAAAACGGAAGCAATAGGGTAGGTCCCTAGCAGTCAAGAAGGAAGCCCATCTCTTCCTGTCGCTGGCATGGACAGAATGAGACCCTTGGCGGTAGAACGCCGGGTCACCACTACACAGCACGTTCCAATCGGGAAGGCTGCCATCCTGTGGAAGGTAAAAACGAACGAAAGCTCGTTCGGTAGAGACACTGGTGCGCGCCAGAAAGGTGGCAAAGAGCTCTTTGTCCATCCTCACATCAATGGCTCTGGCGCACAAGTGGGGGAAATAAGCCTGAAGCCACATTTGCACCAACCAAAGCCCTCCGTGATGTATCTCCCTCTTCTTGGGGTCCTGCCTCACCTTGACCAACTTGCGCAGCCCCTTATAGACGAAAGCTAGTACCGCTGGGCCTAAGGCCAAATTGGCACCAGCAGCCAATGCCCCGGCCATATAGTAGAATTCCATCGTCTGCTGGTAGGATTGGCTACAGAATACATACCTGCACAGCCACAGGGCAAGAAATCGCACGTGCTCGTCGTCTGTGATCGGAGTGGCCTTGTTAATAAAATGGGCAATAATGTGCCCATAACTCGTCAGGGGTTTGTGTTCACGGGAGAGGTGAGAGAGCTCTGTGACATCAAGATCCTCATACTTGACGTCAACACTGACTGGGCGACCAGACGAGCTGAAACCCGCCAACTGCTCCAAATCAAGGAGGGTAAGAGTCATGGGGCCCGCGGCGAAGTGGAACGTATTGTCGAGACGGCACCAAAACGGCAACGCCGCTTGAAGAAAACTCATGTCAAGAGAGTACGGGGACTTCGAAACCTGAATAGGTTCGTAAATCCCGATACTCTTCCATAGTGAGCCATATACAGCTTCAACCCGAGCACACCAAATGGTGAAGTCACGGTGGATGGAAGAATTGGGCGACCATGGCCAATTTCGAACGGAAGTGCCGAAAATATGGCCCTTAGGATATGGCAATCGCTCTTCGAAGCGGGCCAAGTCGCGAGGATGGTCACGAGGGATATCCCTGCTGACAACAGGACCCAAAGAATAGGAACCCTCACAGGAGAAGATGGTAGAGTGTTGAGACGCCATTGGTTAATATGAAATTAGGGTTTTTTCGAATTTGGGGGTAAAATGGGGGGACGAAGATGGTTAGCCGGAAAAAGGAGAAGGTTCTTTTAAAAGGTAATGACTGAAGGAGAGTTCTAATTTTTCTGGAGAACACGCAAGAGTTTCAAGTGGTTGGGAGATTGGGATTCGAAAAGTAATTAGAGTTCTAGATGTGAGAAAACACTGGAAACGGCTAGTATTGGGACTCTCAAAAGGCGCCATCATGATGGCGCCAGTAACAGCCGTCAGTCGAGGTGAGCAGAAAAAGAGGAAAATATTTAAATATGTATGGGAAGCATGAATAAAAAAGCCGCCAAATTTAATGGCGCAAAAGGGAATAAAGTTTAAATCAAGTTATGGTCAAAGTCTTACCACTTGACCACAACTTGCGGGGGGTATTGTTTGGGCCAAAAATGAATTTTTGTATAAAATCGGAGTGGGCTGATTTTGGTCCTTTTCGCCACGCCGAAATGAATTAATTTGGCCCAGGCCACTTCGACGCGTCCACAGAGCCCATGTTGGAGGCCCAGGCCGGAATGAAATCGCGGCCCATGGCCCAGTCGGCCAAAAATATAAAATAAATTAAATATAATAATAAAGTCAAAATCAAATCCCTTACTTCTAGGGGTTGTTAGATGGAGAATAACAGAATGGCTAAAAATAGGCATTGTTATACTTGGACATGCCTAAAATAAAGGCCATATGGTGCAAATATTTGAAATTTGAATAATTGCCACTTCTAGGAATAAGGCCGGCCATTCATCTTTTGGTCATGTTTGAATAAATCATTTCCAGCTCCAAGAATAAAGGAAGGCAGTTGCAGTTTGAAGTCTATAAAAGGAGCCGGATTCTTCATTTGACAAAGACACAACGTCAATCAATCAAACACAATTCTCTCAATCAAGAAGTCCACACTTCTCTGATTCCTTAGTTTAAATGAACAAAGAATAGCTTTAGTTCAAGTAGGTAGAAAACCGCTACGGGGTGTTTGTAGCCATACCTCATTCGGCTCGAAGTGAGGATATCAATGCACTCATTCCGTAATGTCACGAAGTCGTAGCCATCACTCACTCGGATTGGGCCCGGTTCGAGGTGAGATATCAATGCGGCGGAGTGGTACCCAGCATTCATATCGAGCGCATGCATGAAGGGGAGTGCAGACGGAGTCAATCAATGCTCGTCGGAGTGAACAGCCTCTGAAAACAACCACAGGTAGATATGGCCGGAGTCATCAATGTGTCCGATTTGTAGCTAGAGTTCTTAGGGACTGCTCAATGCATCTCTGTCATAGATATGGCCCGAGTCATCAATGCGTGTGTATGTAGTCGAGTCCTGTAAGGTCCACATGGCGAGTAGCTATCGTCTTCTAATGTATTTCCTTTTCGATTTAAGCTTTCTGACCCTTTTCGATCTTTGAGAGTGCTAAATTATTAAGTCCTACATTCAGTTGTAGGCAAGTAGAACCTCAGGGGTAGTGTTTGCCTACTCCAATTCAATCGCTTTTCAGATAGAAGTCTTAGGCGCATCACTGTTTCATTTCGATTCACATTAATTCCATTTCGAACCACCTCACATTCACTCTGAACCACAAGACTTCCACTTGTGTGCTACTGCACACTGGCACGCCCACACCCGAACACGAAGAAGCTCACTTCGAATCGGCTGTTTTTCCATCGAACTCGGCCGGTTCGAACCCTGAGCGGCCACTTCGGCGCGGCCGGAAGAAATTTATGCAAACAATGGGATGAAATGCAAAAATCGTGTAATGAGTTGAACTAAAATTAAACTGGTTCTAATTATAAAACAAAATAATATAAATTTTTTTTCGTACCAAATAGATATAACCATAATTGTAGACTTACAATTATATATAAACTATGGTCTTAGAAAGTAAATATAAGGCGAGTAGGTTTTAAAGAATCATTGAATCTAATAGCACAAAGTAAATTAATCATTATCAATTAAAAAAGCTAACAACAGGTCTTAGAACTTGTTCATGCAAACAGTCTGTATGTTTAAGTTTCACGGTCCATACATCAAAAAAGTATAATATTAGTGATAATTGAATAAACGACAATGTTAATAATATTACTAGATTCATGAATTGATTTTAGCAAGTGCATTAATTATTTAAATAATAAAGTAATGAGAAAGTATCGTCCTCCCGAGAACTTATAAAAATCAAATAGTTAACTTTATCAAATATATATATATATATATATATATTATTTGAGAAATCATGTTTCAGTTAAAATACAAAGTAAAAAAAAAAAAACTTTATTAACATTGGAACTTGAACCTTGAATTGATTACTAATTTAAACTCTATTTTTATTTCTTAACTCACAAACTAATGGAGTAAAAGAAGAAAAGGCTAATTACAAGGGGGGTGTTTGCAATAGTTAAAAAAAAAAAAAAAATTACTTTTGTACTTTTCGCTAGTTTAAAGCAATGGAGTAGTATTTTATAGATTAGTTTTTGTTTTTCTTCAGTAGAAAAAAGTTGAAAGTTGGAATCAACTATAGATCAACTTTTTGCTGTTTTTTTGGTATTTGTAATTATTTGTAAATTGATTATCTCACACTAAAACACTTCTCAATTTTTTTTTTCAAACAGTCAAATTGTTTTTCTTTCTACTTTTTATTTTTATTTTTTTTTAAACAATACCTACTTTTTCTATTCAATTTTTTTTTTCAACATTGTCTACAATTTTAATTTATCCAAAAGTAGAAATTTTTACAAACACCCCCAAAATACATAACTAAATTTTTCTAAATCTCTTTGCTGTTTGAATGGTCTGTCTATTTATAGCAAAAATTTTATAACTCTATAAATTGAATAAGAAAAAAATGTCACGTGGTCGAAATCCAAGATTTGCTCGCCGCAATGTTGAATTTGTCAGATCTTTGAATTTGTTGTTGCATTATTTTTCTTCTTTTTAAAAAAAAAATTCTTTGATTTTGGCAAACCATTTCATATTAATTAATGGCATTCAATGTGGGCTGGCGGATTCATCCACCTCTCTTTTTTGAATTTTTAATTTTTTCTTTATGTGGCAAAGATTAAATGGACTTGAAGCTAAGGGTATCAATGGGTAATCAAAAATTTATTTACCGTTTGCATCTATATCCATTTATAGGATATTTATCCGCGTATGTATAAAATGGATATTATCTATATTCGATTATAAGTATCCAAATAGTAAACGGATACGGATATGGTAATTGCATATCCGCTCCGAATGTGTATCCGGCGAATATATTCATTTAATTATATCCGTTATCCGTATCCGATAAATAATATTAAAAATTATTATTATTATTATTACACTACAGAAAAAACGCCGGATTCCGGCAGAACTATTCCGGGGGAATATTCCGCCGGAGTAAAACCGAGGGAATTCCGGGAGGCATGGTGAAAAGTAAAATTCGGTGGAAAAAATCGGGAGAAATCCGGGGGAAATTTTCCCCCGGTTTTTTTTAAAAATTTTTTAATAAAAAATCGAGGAAAATTTTCCTTCGATTTTTTTTAATTTTTTTAATTAAAAATCGAGAGAAATTCGAAAAAAGATTTCCCCCATTTTTATTTTTTGAATTTTTTAAATAAAAAATCGGAGGAAAACTCGGGGGAAATATTCCCCCGATTTTTTTTAAATTTTAAATACAGAACCGGGGGAAATCCAGGGGAATATTTCCCTTGGTTTTTTTAAAAATTTTTTTATAATAAATCAGGGGAAAATCCCCCCGATTTTTTTTAAAATTTTTTTAAGTAATTCTTTGGATTGTTTTTGGGTGTATTTTTATATTTTTCTTTAATTTACAATTATAACCAAATAAAATGAAAGACAATTCTCCAGAAAAATCATTTTCCTTGTTGTGTTCTTTAACAAACAAATAAGATAGAGAATTTTAAAATTCTTGTAGTTTCTTTCATTTCCTTAACAATGATTAAAACTTAGAATGAAACAAAGCTTAAAACATTTTTTGAGTTTCTCATAATTTTGCCATATGATCGCATATAAGAGAAATGTGAATGCAACGGTGAAACTTTGAGATGTCGAATAACTAGCGAAAATTTTATTGAGAATTTTAATTAAATGTCAAATATAAATTAATTCATATCATTTTTTCCCCTCACCTATGCTTCTATTTGACAAATTTATCCCTTCTATAATCATGATCTTTTAATTAATTAATATGATTCAAAACTATTAAACGGAAACACGCTCGTAAGTGAATTTTTCCCCCCCTCTCTCTTTCAATTTGAATTCTTCTTTTGTTGATTATAAATGACCTTATCATCTGTTTATTTATATTACATCCTTAAATGGATGATGGAATTTTCTTTTGAACTTTAACACACCTTTGCATAAGCCAATTAAATTGCAATTCATTTGGGGAGCCTTTCACACCTTTTTTTGGTAATAAGGAATTCTTAATCTTCTTTATTAAAATCTATGTACGAGACACACCCTTAAGGGTGCAGATGCCATATTACTTAATTTAGTTTACTATTCTATAACTTGATTTTTTTTAATTATTTTACTTTTAGTTTTAAATTAATTTGTATAGTATTTATTCATTGCTCAATTAAACCCAATGTGTTGAAATAATTCGATTATTTGAAATGTTAAGAAGATAAACTTAATTTATTGGGCAAACTGGATAGTAGAATCTCTTTGTAGTTAGTACCATAGTATAGGACAACAGATAGGTGTTGTCTCGTATCCCTTCTTGGTATGTGTTCACACAAAATTTCGAGTCTGTGAATTACAAATTACAAGACAAGAAAAAAAATGTAACAAATATTTGAAAAGAATATGATTTAGTGGGAAAATAATCCTTAAAAGATTAATCCCTTGATTCTTTTCTCCGATTTTGATTTGATCATCCAATAATGCGATTCGTAGGCTTTGTTGCTTGATTACGAATCAAACGTTGAAAATTTTGATGAACACCGTGAAGTACGCCATGAATACCATGGATTTGACTTGACTTTGACTTGAAGACAAACGCCGATTTGCTGGTTTGACACCTTGATTGCAGATCAAACGCCGTATTTGGATGATTTCCGTGAAGAACGCCTTGAACGTCGCCTTAATCACTGTGGATTTGAATTGGGAAAAACGCCAAAACGCGGGGCTAACACCTTGATCGCGGTTTGAATGCCCTTGATTTGATGATTTTCACGAAGAACGACGGGAATTTCGCCTTTGGTCTTCACGAAACTTCTCGAGCTTTCCTTGAGAGAACTTCGGGATCTTCTTGGCTTCTCTTGCTCTTGAAAACTTCTTGATGTCCTTTTGAGAGCCCAATGACCCCTATTTATAGGTGTTTATGCAGAGTTTTCGGGTTGTTACCGATTTCTTCGATATTTATCTCTTCAATATAAATTATTATTAAAGAGAAAAATAACATTTACGTGTCATTATTTGATTGGTCCACGCAACCAAATGCGCCACTTGTCACCATTTGATTGGTTTTGGACTTTCGGGCTCCAAGACTTAATTTAATTGGTTGAAACACCTCATATTGACACTTGGCGGCCTCTTATTCGTTGGTAAAATAAATATTAAAATATTAATTAAATTAACTATTTAATATTGGAATTAAATTTAGGAAATTCCAAATTATAAATAGAAAATTTAATTAATACTTAATATTTAATATTTTAATTTACACTTGTCAATTTTTTGATTGGACGAAATTTAATCGCCAACAGTGTGTTCCTCTTGTTAGACGAGATGACAACAATCTTAGGCTATTATATTTGCTTGCTAAGAAGCCTTTTCATTTCTCAATGTTATTATTCCTTTTTTTTTTCCTTATGTTGGACATTGATTTTTTTTTCTTATGTTGGACATTGATTCTTTATGAATAGTATTCTCTTTTTATCAATTACTTCTTATTTACTAAAGATGTTTACGCCCAAAAACGATGACACAATAATAAAAATTTTGGTTTGGTTATGTTTCCCCGAGACATTTTATTTTTTAAACTTTTTAGAGTTAAATCAAATATTTTCTTTTGAAACATATATATTTTTTAAATTTACCCAAAAAATTTAATCGTTTAAGACGATCATATCAAAGGGACCGGACATATTTTGTTCACGGATAGCTTATAATATGAAAAAAATAATAAAAATATCAAATTTAATATATTTAAATTATTTTATGCAAATAATACTTATATTTATAATTAATATACAGGTAAATTATGTCGAACATATAATTTGGGGGAAAAAAACCATTTTTTTTAATTTTGTTGACAAAAAGCGAGGGAAAATCGGGGGAATATTTCCCCCGGTTTATTTTTTAAAATTTTTTGCCCCGAAAACCGGGGTAAATTTCCCCCGATTTATTTTTTTAAAATTTTCCCCCATAGTAGTAGTAGTAGTAGTGTGTGTGTGTGTGTTTTCTAATGTCTTCTTATAAGTAAAATGGATAGAACAAAATTCTAATTGACTCATATCTCCATAATTTACAATGAAATAAAAATATAAGTAAATATATTAACTTTACTTATATTAATGAGCATATATTATACTTAAATATATACCAAAATTTCAATTAGATAAGTTACATAAATTATATTTGACTTTTTTTTTATATATAAATAGATTCAGATATTTAAATTAGCGGATTTGGGTATTCAATCTGATATTTGGATAATTATAAGTGGAAATGGATATTCGGATATCTATAATTTTATCAGATTTTCAGAAATACTAAATGGATTTGGATATATCCGAATTCACAAAATATCTGTCAGATTCAAATTCGAATATGAGGCTTTGAATATCTGTCAAATTCGGATATGGATATGGATATCAGAAAACTTAATCGGATATAGATTTCAAAAAATTTAATCGGATACGAATTTACATATTGCATATCTGCTCCGTTTAGTATCCGTTTACACCCCTACTTGAAGCTCTTTACCATTTCAAAGCACTAGTTGGCTGATTTCTTATGCCTTTCTCGTACCATTTTATCATTATTATTACTATTGGTGGTCGAAGAAATTAAATAATTAATGAAATTTGTGTTCTCTGAAAATTTGCGGCGAACATGCGCTTGAACAATTGACTTTCATGCATCGCAATTCTCGACAATTCTTCATGCAGGTTCATCATGTTTCTTCAAATGTTTATTTCACGTTCAGTCTTTTTGTGAATTGATCTTTGTATTAAAATTTCTACAAATATTACAAAAATAATTTTATGATTAAATACAACTTCTATGAAAGTGCATATAAAAAAATATATTAAATTATGTAAGATTGTAACTTAGCAATTACGAATAATTTATATCAAGTGATAATAACTTTTGTTTAGTTAAAAAATGACACTTATTAAATGACAATAATTTTCATTTTAAACTAAATGATTCAAAGGTTACAAAATTTAATATTTTTTTAAGGCCGACGGGCTTTATGAGTTACGAAGACAACTTAGTGACAAGAGAAATTACCTCTATGTTATGTGATAGAATTTTTCTTTCCATTAATTTGTCATCACAAAGGTTTCGCGTTCTGCCAATGATGACAATCAAACATTACTTTAGGTACTTTTAACTTCCTAAAAATTATTGTTGTATAATAATAATAAAAAAAAGCCGCAGGAGTGCTTTTCGGTGTCAAGATGAGGAGGAAGACAACAACAGTGAAGAAGAGAGACGCTGGGCAACGAAATGTGCAGCGACGATGAATGAAGGATGTTGCTGGTTATAGAGGAGATCTCGTAAAGAGCTCTATTTTGTGAATCTTGCTATCTCATTTTTCTATTGATTTTTTTACTTCTCCTTTTTTTTTTCTTTTTGGTTATTTTTTGTTATAACTGGAAGATGAAATTTTCTATTTCTTTTTTTCTTTAGTGTGTTAATTTTTGAATTTGGATTTTAAATTGAGATGAGATTTGGATCAATTAGCAGGTTAGTGATGGACTTCGAAAGTTGGAATATTTTAGTTATCCGTTATTCTGATCAAATAATAGGTTAGTGATTTGGAACAAAACTCGGATCCTCAGCTCAATCCCGAACCCAAGCATTGTTGGGATTTCACAAATTCAACGACGTATTTGCAATCTTCGACCGACCAACTATGATCTTGGAGTATCAAAGAGTGTTTCGGAGGCTCAATTGAGGGCGCAAGGTTTTTTCTGAGTAAAATCTAAACAACACATATGTAATGTAACCTAATTAATCCCACTCAGATAAGTGACAAAACTAACAAAAGATTCGTTAACTGTATGTCAAACCTAACTTAAAAGCAAAAAGTAAATGTATAATAGCCCATGAGTTTAACATCGGATAAGTCAAGTCACAAACCATCACAAGCTAAACTTCAGTTAACTATAACTAACGAAGTAAATTATTCATACTACTTTACAAAATATTAAAAAAGCTAACAAATAATTTAATATCTACTAAATGATTCTCATGACTTTTTCCAGGAAAAAACACAATCAACTTGGAAGACTTCTTAATAAAACATAACTTTATACTACCTAATATTAGGTATCTCCTTAATAAGCTGCCAAATATGGATAATTCTTCTTTTAGCCAATTTTTATTATTATTTTTTTTTAGTGTGATATCAATTTTGGATATCAAATTTTACCCCTATTTTTTTGTCATTTGTGAAAAATGTTTTTGTTCAACATCCAACCACTAACCGGGAAGAGTTACAGAAGGCAACTCTAGTGCAAACCAGCTAATATTTGGTGGTGGGCAGAAATGTCAGGGCTTGTTAATTACTTTACTTTCTTTTCATATTCTAAAATAAAATTTTGAATTACAAGGAGTTGGCTAAATTTTTGGCCATGCCGAAAGAAGTATAAAGCACTAATCAATTCAGATATGATGCAAGGTTGGTCTATGTTAAGACGCTAATTAAGGGCCAAAAGTTTTAATAAATGTCCAATGGCCCAATCGGCCAAAATAGAAATTAAAATAAAATAAAATCACTTTACACCCTTATTTTTAGGGGTTGTTAGGCTAGAATAACAAAATGACTAAAAATAGGTGTTCGCATAAATAAAGTGCAAAAAACATTGGTTATGTAATGCTGAAAAATTAAATAAAGTGCACAACTATCATGCCGAGAAATACGGTACACCATTCCAACCATATGCTCAATTTTGAATAAGCCATCCAACTCCAAGAATAAAGGAAAGTTGGTCGAAACTTCTAACTATGAAAAGGAGCCGGAATACACCAGGTTCAACAATCAACAATTCAACTACAACTTTAATAAAGAAGTCTACACTTCTTCGATTTTTAGCTTAAATGAACCCAGATTAACTTAGTTCATAGAGTAGAAAATCGGTATACTGGGTTTCATAGCCATGCCCATTTAGCTCGAGATTGAATTTTTAATGTGTTCTCTCTATAGCGTTGCTAGGTCATTGTAACATCCCAACTATGTAATTAGTAAATTCTTATATTAAATATTTACTTGATGATAAATGGTTAATCATGTCATTAGTAAAAAACGAAAGAGACAATATTAGATGAAAAGCAATAATTACACTCTTAACATGTGCATGTCGGGAAAGACATGCGTGCTAATAGGTTGGACCTTTCTTATTGCTAGATCTGCAATGAGGATTTGATTGCCACCAAATGCAATCAAATCTCTGTCACCATTTGCCTCCAACTCAAGTAAGATTATTTCTCACTTTTCCTTGATTTCTTCTTCATTCAACCAACTCATCTTTTAGCCTTGCAATCTCCCAACTCCAATGCAATACAATCCAAAATCTGCCAAAATCTGTAAGAATGTTGCTGCAAAAGATAGGAAGAAAGTAGCTTCGCTCGGATGAACAAAATTGTGGTCAAGTAGGTAACTTTGAACTTTGGTAACTCTCTCAATTCCTATTAGAATTGCTCCAAATTAATTCCCATATATTCTCCCTATTGTATATTATTTCTAGAATCATTTAGGTGCCTAAGACTCCGTATGTTTTGATTCGAAGATGTGCCCAAAGTTGCACTACTAGAAAAAAACGAGTTTAGCCACGGATTGTGGCGAAAATCCGTGGCCAAGAAAATTAATCACGGATAAAATCCGTGGCTAAAAGTGGCATAGCTAGTTTTAGCCATGGCTTTAACGAGCCACGGCTTAATGGCTACAAATTTTAGCCACGGGCCAGCCGTGGCCAAATGGGCCACTGAATTGTACAAAATGGCCAAGCCGTGGCTAACGGACACGGCTTAGCCATGACTTCATGGCTAATCCGTGCCCGTTAGCCAAGGCTTGGCCGTGGCTAAGCCGTGTCTGTTAGCCACGACCAGACCGTGGTTAATCCGAGGCTAATTTTGCTAGTTTTCGGCAATATTATTCCCCTTTTTTTTCTCGGCCAGCCTGTATCAAATTTTTATTTTTTCAATAAAAAAAAACAACCATTCAAACAATACAATAATGGCTATGCGTTCACATAATACTAATAATGACGATCACGGATCATCCAATACAAATCATATCATGAAATAATTAAAAAGGCTCAACAATAACGCTAATACATTACAAACTTAATCAGTCAACGTATGATTTCTAACATTTGTCATAATAAAATTAGTAAAATGTCACAAAGTCTTCATGTCTAACAGGGTCCAATACCACCATCCTCATTGTCATCATCGTCATGCTCGTCATCACGTACGTAAGTTGGTGGAGTGTGCCTGGAGGTGGATCGCCGCCCTCCTGATGAAGTCCCATGAGAACCCCTATGTTCGCTAGGGGTGGGCTGCACGTTCGATGAACCAGCTGATGGGGGTTGTTGATTAGGCGAAGAGACAAATGTAGACTGGGTCAAATTTTGCACGCTCTGAAGCAAGGTATGGAGTGTGTGCTTTATCTCAGTCAATTCAGAGGATTATTTCTTCTCAAACCTGTCCAGCCTTCACTTCATGTCAAGCGTCGATGGATTCTCCCCATTTCGGGGGGTAAGTATGGGAGCCTGAAGTCCCCATACTACGTGATCCACCTGATACGCTATGCCATCGACCCTTATTCAGTTTAGGCACTGTCTCCTTCCACACCCATAAATCCATGAATATAGTTAAATTTAGTTGTAATATATCTTTCCAATGTATATATATTAGAATATGAAAAGTCAAATTATAGGACTTACATCGACCTAGGATGGTCGAGGTAAGGGCATGCCATTAGGAGATTGAGTAGGCAGCTGGGAATTAATGTCGTCCCACTTCTCCTTAAATACGCTCTACAAGTTTTTAGTTTGAAACATCAGCAACAAGAATCAAAATATCAATACTGAAGTTGAAACATAATGAATACTCACAAATGAACGCTCCGCCCTCTCATCAGACCATTTCAAGTCTCCATTCTTATCTTTATAAGAGTAGAGATGGAGAAATGACTGATCCACGGTCAAATATTCCTCCAATTGAGCTTCCTGTAATAAGATATGTAATATTTTAATCCAATATATAAAAATGCTATCACTATCAATCATAATTTTGAAGTACTTATGAAATACACATACTAACCAACTCGTCATTGTGAGTGAGGTGAGATTTTGAACCCCTTTTGTGGTCGGTCATTCCCCTTCCACCAGAATCCAAAGCCCTATTAGCTTTGTTGACCGCGCTCTTTTTAAGAAAACTGGGTATGCCCCATTTTGCTTGCAGCTCCTGCCAAGCCTCAAATCCGATCCACTGAGGCTTTTTATTTTTATGACGAGCTTTGTTAAGCTTATTCTTTAGGAGGTCCGATCTCTTGTGCTCAAATATTTTCCAAACGGCGTCATGCTGGTTAGCTCTCCAATGGTAGACTCTCTGTACAATGAGAAACGTTAAACTTATACAATAATGAATGAAAAAATATAAAAGACAATTTGTATATATATCAAGACATACTTGGAATTCGGAGAACCACATGTGTCTAGTTTGTGTAGGGATTTCCTTCCACCTCTCCTATGCCTCTGTATACCGGTTTGCGAAAATACGGGTGATCGTTCTTACGGTCTCCAAGGCATGATTGAACCTAATGAATATAAATCATGCGTAAATACAACAATCGAGATTTGCATAATTATATCTTAAATAACGAACAAAAATAAACTCACTCATGTCCCCGCGAATAAATAACGAGTTTTCCGTCAACTCTATTATTATTGGAAGTCTCAGTCGGCATATCATCACTAATCGGCTCATCTTCGCTCTGGCTAGATGTGTGTTGATGAGAGTCGTCGTATGAATCATCTCGAATGTGCAGGTCCATCGCAGGGGGCATGTGGAGGTCATGTCGGTAACCTTCTTTTTACCTTTCCTAGAACCTGTCATCTGCACTTAGATGGAAAACATCACATAGCAAGAACGTTTTTACATTCATCTCAAAAAAATCTTTATTTTGTTAGTTTTTAACATTTTACCTTACATTAGATAATCGATCACAAGATTTGCATTACAACATTCATTGCCTTCTACATATATATATGTTCACAAACTAAACAAAATATTATTTCATAGTAAATAATATTGACTCATATTTTCATCATCCTCCTTCGTCTTCTTCTTCGTCTTAGTCTTCTTCTTCGTTTTAGTCTTCTTTGTCTTCGTCTTCTTCATCTTCATCATCACCATATTGACTCATATTTTCATCCTCCTCCTCCTCATCATCTTCAAAGTCAGAGTTGAATTCTTCTTCGTTATCACTTTGACCCATTTCATCAACTTCTACATCATCATTGGCCAGTTGTTGAAGGTATAATTGGTTGACCTCTTTTACAGCACCTGTAAAATCAACAAGGTTACCCGTCGGTTTATTATCGATGACACCGTTCATTGTTCCAGAGGACTCTTGGAACGGGTCATGAGTAATCACTTCATTCACGACTCGACTTCGTGGTCTTGTTTTGATAACAAGCCGCCATTGCAATTTATCTCTTCTAGTACCAGGGTAAGGGACGTAGTACACTTGAGACGCATGTTGTGCAAGTATAAAAGGGTCATCTTTTGGGTATCTCCCATTAATTTTTATTTCAACAATATCATACTGTGGGTGTACCTTGATACCCCTATTCGATACCGAATCATACCAGATACATTTGAACATCACAACCTCTTTTTGAGGCACGCCGAGGTACTCTAATTTGATAACTTCCTTTACTATTCCGTAAAATTTTGTACCCCCGTCACTTATTACACAAACACCAGAATTAGAGGTCTTCGTATATGGGATCATATCGTCTGTATGGAATAGATATCCATTATAATAGAAACTGTTGAAGGTCTTGACGTTCTTTATTGGAGCCCAAGCCAAATTGAGCAAATACTGATTTTCAACATTATTTTTTGGATTATGCGCCTACATATAAAAATATTTTCAATCAGCGTATTTAATTAAAGATATTTTGTTAAAACCACACAGTGTTTTTCAAATATACAATTTAATTAAGTGTTTATGTTGTATAATGAAATACTCACATAGAGCTTAAACCATTCAACAAATTATTCTCGATGGATTCCTTAACCTCTTGATCAGTTAGATGTGGCCAGTTGTATCGAACGACTAATCTATACGTCCTACATAAAACGTAAGGAATCATTCAGAGCCATCTACATTCCTCAAAACACATTATATACAACATGTTGTAGATAGTACTCACTCAATTATGGGGACAACTTCGTCACTTGACTTTCAAAATAATAAGATGAAAAGTACAACAACTCTTGATTTAAATATGCCTCACATATTGATCCTTCAACTTTTGCTTTGTTTTTAACCATTCCCTTTAAGTTATGTAAGTACCTAAAAAATTCGTCATTTTAACTTCTTAAAAATGATAGTTCTTCATAACGTAATTTAACATATGAAATTTAAAATTCATAATAATTTACTTACCTATCGAAAAGATACATCCACCAATATTGCACTGGGCTACACATCGCAGCTTCAAACGGTAGGTGTACAGTCAAGTGCTCCATTGATTCAAAAAGTCCAGGCAGAAAAATGTGTTCTAATTTGCATAAAATGATGGGAATGTTACTATCCAATTGTAGTAGATTTCCCTCGCTTAACTCTGTTGAGCACAAATCTTTAAAAAATTGACTTATTTCAGTTAATAGCTTTCAAACATTTTGTGGGAGTACGTTTAACGCCATTGGGAGCAAACATTGTATAAAGACGTAACAGTCATGACTCTTTATACCATGCAAGTTAGTTCCAGATTGATCTACACAATTTCCCAAATTCAATGCATAACCATCAGGCATCTTCAAACATTTAAGCCAATCACATAATTCGCGTCGTCGTTCAACAGTTAAAGTGAAAGTGGCCCGTGGTTTCAACACTTTACCGTTTGGAAGATACTGTAGATATATCTCCGGACGCTTGCAATACTCCAACAAGTCAAGTCTAGTCTTCTCATTATCCTTTGTTTTGTTTTTTACATCTATTACAGTATTTATAATGTTGTCAAAAAAAAAAAAATTTCAATGTGTATTACGTTCAAATTGTGGCGGACGAGATTATCCTTCCAATACTGTAACTCCCAAAAACTGTATTGTTTGGTCCAATTGTGCTCCACACCGTAACCTGGTATTTTTGAGTGTCTTACGGGCATATCGACTATTTTTGGTAAGTGCTACACAAAATCCCATGTTCGACCACTCGTCATTCGAGAGGGAGGCACAGATCGCTCACGTCTCCCTCTCAAGAAAGCATATTTATTTTGCCTAAAAGGGTAAGACTCAGGCAAAAATTGTCTATGGCAATCAAACCATATCATTTTTCCACCATTCTTCAAATTAAATGATTTTGTATAGTGCATGCATATTGGACATGTCAGTTTCTCACACGTCATCCATCCAGACAACAGTCCACGTGCAGGAAAGTCATTAATTGTCCACATAAGGGTGGCTCTTAAACGAAAGCTGTGTCTCCTCGAGACATCAAAAGTTTCAACTCCGTCTGATCACAACTCTTTCAACTCGTCAAAAGGTTGCAAATACACATCAATCCGATTCTTTGGGTTGAGCGGTCTAGGAATCAAACATGTCAGAAACATATATGGAGCAGTCATGCACATTTTGGGAGGTAAGTTGTACGGAGTAATAATAATCGGCCAACAAGAATATGATTTTGATGTTTGGTTGAAAGGATTAAATCCATTGGCATACAGTCCAAGTATAATGTTTTGCGATTCGGCAGTAAAGTGTGGATGTTTCTCATTAAAATGCTTCCACGCTATACCATTTGAAGGATGACAAAGAACACCAAGCTTTTTCGTGTGCTCTTGGTGCCACCTCATTTGCTCGGCTGATTTTCTAGAGGCATAAAACCTTTGCAACCATGGAATTAGTGGCATGTAGTGCATTCTTTTGTAAGGAACACATTTAATGCTCCCCGTATGAGATGGTTTAAATCTAGGATGCTGACATATTGCACATGCATCTGAATGAGCATATTCTTTATAAAACAGCATACAAGCTTCAATGCAACAATCAATTTTTAGAGATATCAGTCCCAATTTTTTCGTTAACTTTTTGGCTTCATATTAATTGCTGGGGACATGATTGTCTATCAGATTTGATGTTTTTATAAGTTCAGCCATTCTATCAAAACATCCATGTGGCATATTATAATTTGATTTCAATGTCATCATTTGAAAAGTTAGTGATAATTCTGTATGTGACTCACATCCTGACCACAAGGGACGATGCGCGGCCTCCAACAGGTCGTAAAATTTTTGAGTATCGTTATTATGAGATTGTTCAACAATATAACTCGTTCCAACAGCATTTTGCTCCGAATTCTGCCACGTCCTATATTTATGAAAATCATTTTGTTCCATAGCATCATAGATCAAGTTTTGATAATTTCTTAACCTTTCTGTAGTATTGACATAATTGTAAGTACTTTGACCGACAATGTCAGAATTCTAATTTTCTGGAGCAATCTCTCCATGTGCAGTCCAGTACCAATAATTTGGTTGAAATCCATACTTCAAAAGATCATATTTTACATTGCTAGCATTCTTGTATTTTTCATTTTCACATTTAAAACATGGACACCTAAAACGGACGTTGTCAAGTTCGCATTGTGGTTGTGAAGTTGCAAATTCAATAAACTGATTCAAACCCAACAAATTCATTCGATAGGTCAGTTCGATCGGGCAATAACCGATTGTATATCCAACTTTGACTCACACGAATATTTTCCATTTTCTGTAACAAACATGATTATGTCATTTAGTCACCACTGAAATTCTTATTTAAACATTGCCAACAAACATACATATACTCATCAAAACATATCTTATAAGCAACATACAACGTGTTCTTCGTTATTTTAACATATGCAACATAACACAACGTAACACTAACATCATTATTCTCATAGTACAAATTCATTGCAAATTTCAAACATAATACTAACATCATTATTCTCATACTAACATGAAACATAAATTCACTACAAATTTTATACTAACGCTACCATCATTATTCACATACTAATAAATTACAACAAATATAAAACGTAACTAATATTATTAAAAACATATAAATACACCAATATTGAGTAATTTAAAACATACATTGCAATTTTCGAACCACCAAAACTTGTGAATATGTAAAACCTAACAATAATTACAAAAACTCAAAACAAACAAAAATCTTAGAAATATATTTTTAATTATAAAAACAATTAGGGGGTGAAAGGGGGGGTTGGGGCTGGGGGGGGTGGGGGGGGGGGAAGGGGCGGGTTTAGGGCTGGGGGGGGGGGTGTAGACGAGTTTGGGCTTAGGAGGGGGGGGTGGGGGTAGGGGAGGGGGACGAGTTTTGGGTGGGAGGTAGGGGCGATGGCATGCCCGGCGGCCGCCGGCGTGGAGGTGCCGCCGCGCGCAGGGTGGGGGTTAGGGGGTCGGGATTGGGGCTGGAGGGGGGGGGAATTCGAAGTGTGGCATATATAGGGCCTTTGTGGCCACGGATTAGGCCGTGGCTAATCCATGGCCAAGAAGGCCATCAATCTACTTTAGCCACAGCCAGGCCACGGATTAGCCATGGCCATCAATCTACTTTAGCCACAGCCAGGCCACGGATTAGCCATGGTCTGACCGTGGCTAAATTTCTTTTGTTTTTTTTTTGGTTGGGTAAAAAATTAGCCACGGCTAACACATTTCAAATTTAGGTTTAGCCATGTTTTAAATTAATTAGATTAATTGAAAATTATAATACCGCCAAGTAACTGAAACGATCATCTATATAAATCCTTATGATAAATATATATGTATATATCATCACGTAATCATTAACATTAATGAGTTATATCACTACTAGTTAAAATATTTATTCGATTGATAATAGAAAATTAAATGAGGGTTATTATTTGTCTTCAAAAAGAATTTATTTGACTGATAATAAAAAATAAAATAAAACTTATATCTTCAAATAACAAATTAAATCAAGCACAAATAAAATAATTTTTTTAAAAAATAATCAGATGGCCATGGCCTGACCGTGGCCATTAGCGACGGCCAGACCGTGGCTATTTAGGCCATGGCTAACAACCCAGGCCACGGTTTAGCCATGGCCCAACCGTGGCTAATATACATCAGTGGCTTCAATAATTAAATTTTAATATCAATAATGCGTTGTTCGATTGTTGATAAAACTATTTTATAAGTTAGGACATTTTATCAATTATAAACTTTTAAAATTATATAATTAACTTGTATAACTGAATAACTAACCATATGTGTAAATGAAACTCGCATGCGTGCTTATTTTTAACACTCTAATATTGTGATATTATAATATACAATTGTGAAACTTAAATTGAAGATTAGTTCGATCAATACAACATTATAATTAATATATGTCACCAAATTATTTAAATAACCATTCATCATTCCAAATGATCGTTATATATATATATATGTGTGTGTGTATATATATATTGATTATCACTCAATTATTAACATTAATCAGTTATATATCAATTTAATTGCAAGATTTATTTGACTAACAATAAAAATTAGAATATCACATTTATCTTCAAAAACAAATTAAATCCAGCACAAATAAAATAATTAAAAAAAAATTGGTTAGCCACGGTCTAGTCGTGGCTAATCCATGTCTATTAGCCATGGCCAAGCCGTGGCTAATTTAGACCGTGGCTAATAGACGTAGATTGGCCATGGTCAGACCGTGGCTAATATAAATCGGTTGTTTCAATTTAACATTACCCTGAATTTTTTTTGTTGTAATAATATACATCGATGATAAAACTATAATACAAGTTACGATATTTTATCAATTATAGACTTTTTAAACCACACAATTAACTCGTACAACTGATTAATATGTAACGATATATGTAAATGAAACTCGCTTGTGTCTATATATATACGCACTTATATATGTAGTGCATATATATATATATATATAATAACACTCTAATAGTGTGCTATTATAATAAACAATTGTGAAACTTAAATTGAGAATTAGGTCAATCAATATATTCTTATAATTAATATTGGGCAATAATTTAAACGATCATTCGCCATTCCTAAAGATCGTTGTTTATAAATTTACACAATCCTTAACATTAATCAGTTACATATCAATTTATTTACAAGATTTATTTGACTGATAATAGAAAATAGAATAACACATTTATCTTCGAAGAACGAATTATGTCGAGCACAAATACAACAATTTAACAAAAAAAAAAAAAAAAGCCGTGGCCAGACCGTGGCTAATGGCTATGGATTGGCCACAGTCAGGTCGGGCTAAGCTAGCCACGGTCAAGCTGTGGCTAACCCGTGGCTAATCCGTAACCATTAGCCACGATCTGATCGTGGCTAATTTGTGGCTAAAGGATAGCGGCAAAATTCGTGCTAATTTTAGCCACCAAAAATAGCCACGGCCTGAGTGTGGCTAATTTAGCCACGGGCAATCCGTGGCTAAGTTTATTTTGTAAATTTCTTTTTTCCGTGGCTAATCTGTGGCTATGAGCTGTTTTTCTAGTAGTGTTGGTTGCACACTAGACATTGAAAACTGTAACGACAATCTCACAAGCAACTACCCGTTTATTGAGTTCTTTATCTCACTCGTTACAAATTCAAATTTAGCATATTTTACACCGTTAGAAATCTTGTTTTGTGAACTTTTGATATATTTTTATTTTGGACCAAAATTAGATTTCCTTGGATTTGTAGAGAGTCTCAAACATGGTTGCTCTATTTCGGATTACTGCAAGCTTGATGCGAGTAGCTGATTTTGAGCTCTCGTAACTCTTTCATTTCTTATTCAACTTTGACAAACTTTATGTCCCTAGAAAACTTGAATAATATACTTTTGGGCTGGGGGGGGGGGGGGTGTAGACGAGTTTGGGCTTAGGAGGGGGGGGTGGGGGTAGGGGAGGGGGACGAGTTTTGGGTGGGAGGTAGGGGCGATGGCATGCCCGGCGGCCGCCGGCGTGGAGGTGCCGCCGCGCGCAGGGTGGGGGTTAGGGGGTCGGGATTGGGGCTGGAGGGGGGGGGGGGGGAATTCGAAGTGTGGCATATATAGGGCCTTTGTGGCCACGGATTAGGCCGTGGCTAATCCATGGCCAAGAAGGCCATCAATCTACTTTAGCCACAGCCAGGCCACGGATTAGCCATGGCCATCAATCTACTTTAGCCACAGCCAGGCCACGGATTAGCCATGGTCTGACCGTGGCTAAATTTCTTTTGTTTTTTTTTTTGGTTGGGTAAAAAATTAGCCACGGCTAACACATTTCAAATTTAGGTTTAGCCATGTTTTAAATTAATTAGATTAATTGAAAATTATAATACCGCCAAGTAACTGAAACGATCATCTATATAAATCCTTATGATAAATATATATGTATATATCATCACGTAATCATTAACATTAATGAGTTATATCACTACTAGTTAAAATATTTATTCGATTGATAATAGAAAATTAAATGAGGGTTATTATTTGTCTTCAAAAAGAATTTATTTGACTGATAATAAAAAATAAAATAAAACTTATATCTTCAAATAACAAATTAAATCAAGCACAAATAAAATAATTTTTTTAAAAAATAATCAGATGGCCATGGCCTGACCGTGGCCATTAGCGACGGCCAGACCGTGGCTATTTAGGCCATGGCTAACAACCCAGGCCACGGTTTAGCCATGGCCCAACCGTGGCTAATATACATCAGTGGCTTCAATAATTAAATTTTAATATCAATAATGCGTTGTTCGATTGTTGATAAAACTATTTTATAAGTTAGGACATTTTATCAATTATAAACTTTTAAAATTATATAATTAACTTGTATAACTGAATAACTAACCATATGTGTAAATGAAACTCGCATGCGTGCTTATTTTTAACACTCTAATATTGTGATATTATAATATACAATTGTGAAACTTAAATTGAAGATTAGTTCGATCAATACAACATTATAATTAATATATGTCACCAAATTATTTAAATAACCATTCATCATTCCAAATGATCGTTATATATATATATGTGTGTGTGTGTATATATATATTGATTATCACTCAATTATTAACATTAATCAGTTATATATCAATTTAATTGCAAGATTTATTTGACTAACAATAAAAATTAGAATATCACATTTATCTTCAAAAAACAAATTAAATCCAGCACAAATAAAATAATTAAAAAAAAATTGGTTAGCCACGGTCTAGTCGTGGCTAATCCATGTCTATTAGCCATGGCCAAGCCGTGGCTAATTTAGACCGTGGCTAATAGACGTAGATTGGCCATGGTCAGACCGTGGCTAATATAAATCGGTTGTTTCAATTTAACATTACCCTGAATTTTTTTTGTTGTAATAATATACATCGATGATAAAACTATAATACAAGTTACGATATTTTATCAATTATAGACTTTTGAAACCACACAATTAACTCGTACAACTGATTAATATGTAACGATATATGTAAATGAAACTCGCTTGTGTCTATATATATACGCACTTATATATGTAGTGCATATATATATATATATATAATAACACTCTAATAGTGTGCTATTATAATAAACAATTGTGAAACTTAAATTGAGAATTAGGTCAATCAATATATTCTTATAATTAATATTGGGCAATAATTTAAACGATCATTCGCCATTCCTAAAGATCGTTGTTTATAAATTTACACAATCCTTAACATTAATCAGTTACATATCAATTTATTTACAAGATTTATTTGACTGATAATAGAAAATAGAATAACACATTTATCTTCGAAGAACGAATTATGTCGAGCACAAATACAACAATTTAACAAAAAAAAAAAAAAAAAGCCGTGGCCAGACCGTGGCTAATGGCTATGGATTGGCCACAGTCAGGTCGGGCTAAGCTAGCCACGGTCAAGCTGTGGCTAACCCGTGGTTAATCCGTAACCATTAGCCACGATCTGATCGTGGCTAATTTGTGGCTAAAGGATAGCGGCAAAATTCGTGCTAATTTTAGCCACCAAAAATAGCCACGGCCTGAGTGTGGCTAATTTAGCCACGGGCAATCCGTGGCTAAGTTTATTTTGTAAATTTCTTTTTTCCGTGGCTAATCTGTGGCTATGAGCTGTTTTTCTAGTAGTGTTGGTTGCACACTAGACATTGAAAACTGTAACGACAATCTCACAAGCAACTACCCGTTTATTGAGTTCTTTATCTCACTCGTTACAAATTCAAATTTAGCATATTTTACACCGTTAGAAATCTTGTTTTGTGAACTTTTGATATATTTTTATTTTGGACCAAAATTAGATTTCCTTGGATTTGTAGAGAGTCTCAAACATGGTTGCTCTATTTCGGATTACTGCAAGCTTGATGCGAGTAGCTGATTTTGAGCTCTCGTAACTCTTTCATTTCTTATTCAACTTTGACAAACTTTATGTCCCTAGAAAACTTGAATAATATACTTTTAGATGATACTAAAAGTAGATCTAGAAATTTTTTGTACAGATCTATATAAACACTCAAACTTAGCTATCCGAGACAGTTTTCCTAAAATCTAGAAAATTTTTCAGATTTTGAGTTTCCTTGAGCTATATTTGAAAATCCATAACTGTCTCATCGTTTATCCAAATTTGATGAAACTTGAATTGTTAGAAGGTTTTTCGAATAAAGTTTAAGCTAATTTGTGTAGATCCAAAGAAGCTCTTAAAGTTGGATGCCTGAAGCTCATTTTTGAAACTCCCAAAAATTTTTAGATTTCGGTTTTTGAGTAACAATATTTGAGCCTTCATATCTCCTTCAATACTTGACCAAATTGTGATTCTTGAACTTATTAAATCCCCATACTTTTTACTAAGTCCAAAAATCTTAACATAGCTACTTTGCATTTGAAATTTGTGAGAAAAATGAGCTTGAAACTACCCCATTGAACAACTTTTAGTCTTGAAACCAAAATTCCTAAATCTTTGTTTCATACCTTAAAACCTTCAAAATTCATCAAAAATCAATTCTCTAGGCATCTAATTATGTTTTGGAATGGTCAATTATGAGAAATTTCATGCCCATTTTTTGCCGTAAATGCAAAGTTAAAAACTTCAATTACTCCTAATCTATTTTGAATTTCTCAAATTTGATTTGGGGGGTTTGATTCCTTGTATCAAGAGCTTCATTTTCATATACTGGTCGCTAGTCAACTGCTAGTCAACTTGGCCATTTTCAAAGCTTTTCACGTAATGATCTCAAATTCAAAATCGATTTTCCAATCCAACATCATCTTGAAGGCCTAATATCACTTTAAAGTTGACAATTGATTAATCATATTCAACTAATAATTCTAAAACTCAACCTTCTATGCCTAAAATACTTTAATAACTATTATTTGGGATAAATATACTAATTTTAGTTATAATTGCATAATTTCGGGAACGACCAAGTTGAGATGTTTGTCCCGACCCAATTCATTAGCCAAACTTAATCGAGTCAGGTAAGAGCCCTAACCTTTTCATAATGAGGCCCTTATAGTAAATATTCTTGTGTGACCAACCTAAATAATTTTACGAGAGTTATGACTTTTCTTGCCCGTTAGATATATTTGCATTTTAAGATATTATTATTATATTATATTTTATTTTTAGTTGTCATAATTTTAATGAATATTACTTCTCCGTATGATGTAAGCTTGTACAAATATATATGTATCTATTGCATCTTTTCAAACTGTGAAATGTATCCATTCTGTTTTTTGTTATGATTTGCACCTTTAGGCCCAGGAAGTGTGGGAGGGGACGGTCCAGTAGTACAAACTGATAGTAGGATCTCTTCTGCACTATCCCATCCATTGGATCCAATTTTATTTGCAGTTGAAGGTTGGTTGTAGATAACATTGGATTGGTGTATTGCACGGGCACGTAGTAAACCTTTCGTAAATTCAGGTCGAGGTAGCTCATTGACAAGGGAGGCATAAGAATTTCTGTTATGGCTTTATCTGTTTTGGGTAGTCATAAGGTTGGAGACCTATCAATCAGATCAGTTCACCATTGCATATATTTAAAATCATTTTATGACCTGATTATTTTAACACTTGCTCAGCCTATTTTGCAAAATCATTCATGATAAGACCTTTTCAGTACTTATTCAGAGCATCACAATTTCTTGTTGCATACAAAGATCACGTTATCTGTTTTAACATGCTAGCTTTTAATGTTGATTTATGTTGCACATACATACATATATATATATTTGTGTGTGTGTGTGTGTGTGTAAACTGGCATTACTAAGTCATTTGGACTTACAACCCTATTTTTTTCTCTTACTTGCCTAAAACTAGGGCTTGCTGGACAAATGAATAGTTTTGTATTCATAGCCGCACACTTATTACCTTTTAGTTGTTTGTTGATATCTATGATGTATTGTGGATTTAGACGCCCAGTGTTGTTAAGAACTATCTAGTCTACTATGCTATGCTCGGTTTGAACATTATATTTGATCACAACAAGTTTACTGCGAAATAGTTTTAATTTGGGTATTCTACGTAACAATGCTTTCGCTGAAGACATTGGTAGTGAAAGTTTATTTTAGAATGGGGTGATCGTGCTAAGTATCGTCAGGGTACGGGTACTTTGTACGGTTATCTAGTGGCACCCTGATCATATTAGTTCATTTCAATGAGAGAGAGGTGTTAGAGTCATAGCCATCACTGGCCCAATTGGAATGATATATCAATGTGGCTTAGTGGTATCCTGCATTTATGTCGAGCACGTGGACGAGGAATTGTAGCTAAAGTCATCAATGTTAGTAGGGTAATGTAAGTCTTTCAATGCACTCATGTGTAGCCATTATATGAAGTCATCAATGCGTTTACTTGAAGTCAAAGTCCATAACAGTCTTTTAATGCACTTGTTCGTAGACATGGTTCGTGTTATCGATGCACGCATTTGAAGCCAAAGTTTATAATAGTTATTTTGAATAGCCATCATCTTTTAATGTATTTTCTTGTTTTATTTTTATAAAACCTTTTTCGAAGTTCTTCGAGTACTAATGTTTTAAGTCATACATTCAGTTGCAGGCGTGTAAAACCTCAAAGGTAGTGTTTGCCTACTAGGGTGCAATGTTTTTCAAATTAGAAGTCAAAGGCACAAATTAATATAAAAAAGATTTCACATTATGTGTTCATTGCATAATGGCACGTCCACACTCAATAAAACCTCATTTCGAAGTCACTGTTTTCATCATCGAATCCAGCAGTTTGGGCTTTGAGTAAACATATTAATTGGCACACCATTTCATAATCGCTATTTTCTCATTGAACTTACTGATTGTGGGATGATTTAATAGGCAAATACAATTAGCACATCCAATAAAATGGTGTTAATTTTATAGCAAATACGCAGGACTAGCAATTTTTATGAAAACACTTCCAAGTTTTTTTACTTTTTTTTTATTTAAAAAAAAAGGGGAACAAAAGGTCCCCCTCCTTTTATTCAAAATCCAAAATAAGCATCGTTACAGTGGAAATAAAAGGAAATACATCCAATCAAGCATAATGGCGAAAATAAGGCAATCCTAATCTATCAAGTCTAAGTAATCCTTGGATCCACCCCATCAATTGTTCTGGCTTCAACACTGTCGTTTGCCTCATCACACAGCCAAAATACCCCAAGAAGTCAGCAGCCTGATTACCTTCTCTATATATGTGAGAACATCGCACTTGTGCCTTACGCATGAGGAGTCGAATTCGTGTAACAAGATGAGCAATGGTCCAACTTACTTGTCCATGCCCTTGAATGATGTTTAGCATGGCACGAGCATCCATCTCCAGCCAAATGTAATCATATCCTCTCTCGATCGCCAATTTCAAGCCTTCATGAGCAGCATAAAGCTTGGCGTAGGTGTTTGTTGCCTCTCCCAAAAATGCCATTAATGCAAATAGCACCTGACCGAGATGATCACGGGCTAACCCGACTGCTCCTGCTGAACCCTCACGTAGTTTGGATGCTCAATCGGTGTTTAGCTTGATCCAAGGGGGATTGGGTCATCTCCATAACACGATGCAAGCACGCTTCGCCACTGGTCTATCCAATGTAACAAGAAAGAAAGCGGCGACGTGCTCCACCCCTTTCCATTGCGACGTCTTGAATTGCCCAGCACGTCCCAACAAATAAACGTAACTCCACACCTTTTTAACGATCTGACTAGCAACCATTCTATGCTGACGATATTTAGCCGAATTCCTTGCCTCCCAAATATACCAAAGTATAAGTATAGGTATGATAGTGTTAATATGGCATTGCACAGTATCCGGCAATTCGACCTTGAATAAAGCAGCAAAAAACTTCCAGATACGCAACGCCTTGGGGATCGAAAAGAAAAAGATGAGCAACATTCTCCTCATGAGCACAACAGTAGCATTTTGACGCAATGGAAATGCCCTTCATTTGTAATCGCACATCCACCGAGATCCATCCCTTCAAAAGCCGCCAAATGAAAATAGAAATATTAGGAATGATGTTTCTGGGCTAGATGCTACCCAATAAGGCAGTTGGGGATGAGCGGATCTCAACTATGCCCAAGCTTGTTTCGTCTTAAAGTCCCCTTGAGCCGCTTTCGCCCAAGTAAGCCTATCCATACCGTCAATGGGCACCTCCATAACCTTCACATCAGCCCATGGGGGCAAAACCTACAGTAGCTGGTCCCTATCCTAAGAGACATTGGTTATGAACTGTGAAACCCGCTTGACCAAGTGCTGGTGAGCGCCTAAGAGAGCCAACGATCCTGCCAAAAAGCCATAGTGCCCTACCCAATGTGCCACACCAGGTCAGGCTCAATCAAGTGTCGCCCATGGCACATGCATTTCCAAGTCGGGGAATCATTGCGTGTCTCAAGTGCTTCCATTGGATGCTGATTTTTCAAGTACTTGGCATGTAAGAAACGAGCCCAAAGGGACTCCTGGGTGCGGAACTTCCACCATAACTTACAGGTGAAAGTATTAATAATGTCTTCAAGGCTGTGAACACCCAAGCCACCCTCTATCGTAGGAAAACACACCTCCTCCCATGCACACCAGTGTATACGATGTTGACCACCATAGGAGCCCCCAAAAAATTGGTTGAATAACTTTTCAATCCTATCGATCACACCTCTCAGGGGCTTGATAACCTAGATAATGTGTAGGGGCAATAAGACCAAGACACTATGGATAAGGACCAAACGTCCCCCGTAATTGAGGGTTGCCTTCTCCCAACCGTTCACCATCGCACGAATCTTCTCAATAAGGGGAGTGAACAAGCTTATCTTCTTATAACCAACCTATAATGGGGCCCCAAGATAACGAATAGGAAGGTCAGCCCGCTCAAAACCAGTTAGTCTTCTAATTCAGCGAAGTTTCCCAAGTGAGCATCTCTTAGACGGCACAAACCCTCTCATAGTGCCGTAAGAAATTCGTGATTCTCCGCAGTCTGGAAGCTCTCACATTGGCAAATAAGTTTCCTTTTTTGATAGTAATTTTACCGTCAACTATTGAGGGAAATTTAAACACAAGGCATTGTAGTAGGACTTCAAAGAGCTTGAGCATATCTCTAAGGTTAAGAAATTGATAGATAAATAGTGTAATAGCTAAATAATAATTCATATTTTGTCAATAATTTTATTTTTTAAACCAAAAATTTTTTTAAAAAAATTCTTATATTAGTATAAATCATATTTATCATTATAAAATATTTATTCATTTTTTTAAAAAAAAGAACTATTATTAGATAGTGTTTATTTAATTAGTTAAAATGCAAAGATAGCAAAAATATTATTACAAATTGTCTCATAAATTTTTGAAAATCACGTTTCTCTAGCTCTTACTGCATTTATAATCCACCCTAAAAAATTCACATTTTGAAGTAGAATACTTATGTGAATGAAGTATTAATTAAAATTCAGCTTTTCTTGGTTATAAGTTAGGACCTAGTATCAATTGTGTTAATTTCAGGCAGTTAATAAATTATCAACATAAAAGTATTGTAAAATGGATAAGGTAAAATTTAATGGAATGATAGGTGATTTAACTATATATGAAATTAAGAATTATTGTGTTTTACCACAATTATGTCTTGTTTTCTTTTTTATTTTTTGATTATTATGGTGTGACATAATCATGAATTTTAATTTATTGCTCTTATAATTAAAACATAAAGAATACAATAAACTCATGTAACTCATATCTATACTATTATATAATTGAGAAAGGTATTTGGCACAAAATCTTTCAATTTTGACCAAATTCTAATTTTCTAGAATTTTGAATTTTTTAATTAAAAAAAATTGTCATTAGTTATCTAATGGAGTCTCTTGGTTTCCTAAAAATTCAAAATTTGAATCTATTAGGTCTCTTAATGTGTATTATTAATTAATTAATCTATAACTCTTTCCAAAAAAAATATCGTTTCTTTCCCCATTCTCTTCCCCACCCCCCTCCCCCCAAATTCAAAATAGCCTTAATAAGACTTCTTCAATTCCATTATAATTCCTCAATAATGCACAAAAATCCACTTTCCCTCACTTATCATCCATTCTTTTTCTCCTTTCGATTTTATAGGTATGTAATTTTATTTTTTATTAATCTTGAATTGTCGTCTTTTCCTACATTTTTACTATTTTTTTTCTTATTATTTATTCAATTTTATGACTTATTTTATCTTTTTTGTCCTATTACTATTTGTTTCTCATAGTTTTAGATTTATTTTTTTTTTAAATTTCGGTATCATTCTCCATCTCACAAGTACTTTAGCACCATTTTATGTTCACATTGTGAAATTACTCATATTGGACATCATTTCTTATTTATAGATTAGTGCTTTTGATTTTCCCTTAATTTGCTTTCTTTTTTACTTTATCATTAGTTTATTTGAGGTTTATTGTATTTGATTTTTTACGTTTTAGAAATTTATACGAATTTATTTGTTTGTATTCTTCTTCTTTTTTTCTTTTTTTTTTTGGTATAAAAATCTATTTGGTACAGTTGACACATCTAATATTTTCACCTATTTTTGTTTTTTAGGTTTGTATTTTTCTATAAAAATTTATTTGGTAAAAGTTGATATATCTAATATTTTCACTTATTTTTGTTTTTTTTTTGATTTTACTATGGTTGTTATTTTACACTCTGTGGAATTGTCCCCCCTAAGAATTTGGTAGTTTTTTCTTCTTCTTTTAATATTATATTTTAGGAATTTTTTGATTCTTTTTTGCCCAATTCTTACTTCTTCTAATTTATGTTTAGTTATCTTCATCTTCGTTACACTTTTTTTCATCAAATTTTTTTTTATTTTTTATTTTTTCTTTCGGCCCCAAAGTACTTGGAAATCACCCCCCAAAGTACTTGCAAATCACCCAATTACTACCTTTAATGTTTATTTTTTTATTGGTACATAAACGTGATTTTATTTTTTAACTTTTGATATTAGATTTCTTTTTTCGTTATGATATTATATATGTATATATGTATGTATTTCTATGAGTCAAGTAATTATCATTTTTCTATGAGATATAATATTGGCACAAATAATACTTATTATTTTGAGATATAATTACATGGTTACAATGGTGTTTATTTATTTTTTAACATATTTTACGTGATCTTTTCCATCAACAACTAATTAGGCTTTCCACTCAAGAATGTCAGACAATACTAGCTCAAGCTACTTGAATGTTGCGGCTTTCTGACGAAGATGGAATAATGGCGAAAGAGTTTCACAGGGTTCCTCCAGAACCATGAAAGGTTGGGTTTAATTGCATTTTTCGTTCCCCAACATTATATGAAGATATTGTCAAGTCTGCACTTATGTGCAATTGCTCAAGGCCAAGATCATTGAAAATGGCTCAAGACCCATGTGATCTTCAAAGTAAAATTTCGAACAATGGATCAAAAAAGAAAGCGATATGGTACTATTGCAATAAACTACTTTCCAAATCCAAAAGAAATTGTCCGTCTTTATGTGAAGATGATAAATAAACATTGTAACTTGGGATATAGAGCACGAACCGTACTACAATTAGCACAACATATGGAAAATGGAAGCATCAACCTGGGGATTATGAAGATCATATCGCAACCAATCATGAATTGTTCCAACGTCTAATGAAGATAAAAGGTTTTGGTCCCTTTACTATTATGAATATTAAGATGTGTATTGGGATTTTTGGGTGCGATTTTGGTGGATACTTAGATCATCAAATATTTCAGAGAGATCCATGGAATGAATGTCGCAATTTGAAAGATGAAATTGAAATGCTCATCAAAGAAGGGCAATTACAATAAATAATATGCCGTAACAAGCAGTGCGCCTCCGACTTTTCAAACCTGGAAGCACGGTTAGGGGGAATAGGTCCAGAAGAGATCAACATGGGGTGGAACCACATAGATAGGAGCACTCCAAAACGGAGAGCAATACTGGGGGGAATGCACCCCTAGTACAATAACAGTCAACCAGTACAACAACAGTACTAGGGGGTCAAAATTTTAATCTTGGGAGACATCAGTAGGTAATCATGGATTCTTCGTGATGGTTCCCTATTTATGAGTTCCATCTAAAAAGACCATATACGTGCTTTGTGCCTCAGCGACAATGTTGTTGTTACTATTTCTATAACTCAGTCTCCACATAAAAGCTTTTCTTCTGATCACTATTAGTCAGTGTCTTCCCCATCCACAACTAATTAGGCTTTCCAGTCAAGAACGGCAAACAACACTCGCTCAAGTGACTTGAATGTCTCAACTTTCTGACGAAGATGAAAAAATGGTGGAAGAGTTTCACAGGATTCATCCAAAAGCAAAAAAGGTTGGGTCTACTTGCATTTTTTATTCCCCAACATTATTTGAAGATATTGTCAAGTCTGCACTTATCTGCAATTGTACATGGCCAAGAACATTGAAAATAGCTCAATACCTTTGCGATCTTCTAAATAAAATTTCTAACAAGGGATCAAAGAGAAAGCAATCTGGTACTATGGCAATTAACCAGTTTCCAAATCCAAAAGAAATTGCTCGTCTTGATGTGAAGATGTTAAATAAACATTGTTACTTAGGCAAAGAGCATGATCCATACTACAATTAGCACAAAATATAGAAAATGGGAGCCTCAACATGGGGGATTGTGAAGATCATATCGCAACCAATCATGAGTTGTTCCAACATCTGATGAAGATAAAAGGTTTCAGTCCCTTTACATTTGAGAATATTAAGATGTGTGTTGGGATTTTTCCATGAGATTTCGGTAGATACTAAGATCATCAAACATTTTAGAGAGGTCTTTGGAATGAATGTCGACATTTGAAAGATGAAATTGAAAGGCTAATCAAAGAAGGGCATTTAAAGGACTTAATATGTCGCAACAAGCAGCAGGGTCTCTGACTTTTCAAACCTGGTAACACGGTTAGGGGGAATAGGTCCAGAAGAGACCAACATGAGGTGGGACCACGTAGATAGGAGCAGTCCAGAGGGGAGAGCAATACTAGGGGGAATGCAATCGCAGTACAACAATAGTCAGCCAGTACACCAACAGTACCAGTCTCCACATAAAAGCTTTCTTCTGATCACTGTCATTCAGTATCTTCTCCATCAATAACTAATTAGGCTTTCCACTCAAGAATGGCAAACAACACTAGCTCAAGCTAATTGAATGTTTCGGCTTTCTGACAAAGGTGGAATAATGGTGGAATAGTTTCGCAAGGTTCATCCAGAAGCAAAAAAGGTTGGGCTTACTTGCATTTTTCGTTCCCTTACTTTATGTGAAGATATTGTCAAGTCTGCATTTATCTGCAATTGCACATGGCCAAGATCATTGAAAATGGCTCAAGACCTATGTGATCTTCAAAGTAAAATATCTAACAATGGATCAAAGAGATAGCGATATGGTACTATTGCAATAAACTACTTTCCAAATCCAAAAGAAATTGCCTGTCTGGATGTGAAGACGTTAAATAAGTATTGTAACTTGGGGTATACAACACAAACCATACTACAATTAGCACAAAATATAGAAAATGGAACACTCAACTTGGGGACTTATGAAGATCATATCGCAACTAATCCTGAATTGTTCCAATGTCTAATGAAGTTAAAAGGTTTCGATCCTTTTACTATTGCGAATATTAAGATGTGTTTTGGGATTTTCCTATGAGATTCCGGTGGATACCTAGATTATCAAACATTTCAGAGAGATCCGTGGAATGAATGTCAATATTTAAAAGATGAAATTGCAAGGCTCATCAAAGAATGGCCTTTACTAGACCTAATATGCCGTAACAAGCAATAGGGTCTTCGACTTTTCGAACTTGGAAACAAGGTTAGGGGGAATAGGTCCAAAAGAGATCAACATGGGGTGGGACCACATAGATAGGAGCAGTCCAGAAGGGAGAGCAATACTAGGGGGAATGCACCCCCAGTACAGCAGCAGTTGGCCACTACACAATAGTTGTGATACCTAGACCTTTTTATGAGATATAGTATTATTATTATTGTTATTATTATTATTATTATTATTAATATTAATATTAATATTATTATTAGTTTTAGTATTAGTATTAGTATTAGTATTTTAATTATTGCTATTACTAATATTATCATTTGTAAAATCCTACTGGGTTTAGGTTTATTAGGCTAATCCTATTAGACTTATGACTATTTGCCTAATTATATTAGGTCTAGGAATCCTTCATGACCCATAAATCCTATAGTGTATCAAAATAGGATTTAGCATTATATTAATTAGACACTTAGGGTTATACACACATCCAAACATATTAGAGAAAGAGAGATAGAGAGAGAGAAGACGAAGAAGAAGAATAAAAGAAAAGGGGGAAATAGGCCGTAATCGAAGGATTCGGAAGCCAAGGAATTAATAACGACAATTACTTCGTAAATGATCTACTTTCGCATATTTTGAGTTACATAGGGGAAATCCAACATAATTCTCATAATATGAGTTGTATACATAACTAGAAATAGAGGCAACTTGAGGTTGTGTGGGCTGATCACTCGATATTGTTTTGTCTTATAAGGTGAACATGCAAAGTAGTGTTAGGCAATCCTATTTGACGTTAGTGCATGGTGCTTTGTTAGTTTATTGTTTTTGTTGAGCAAGTATTATCATTATAATGGTAGAGCTCTATTATTATCTAGTTAATCAAGTTCAGAAGCCGTAATTAGGAGTTTGTGTGTTTAATTCGGATGTTAGAGTTACATCCAATGGAAGGGTAATAAGACCTACTTTGCATAACCTTAATAGTGGTTAATTATGTTTATGATAGTGGTTAACTATGTTTATGGGGATATAATAAATCATTATTTGAGGGGTTAGACATGGATTTCTTTGACACTCTAGGATAATTGGATCGGGGTTAATCGGCATCATTAGATTTGTTATTCCGTGTGAGATTTCATATTGAGGAGCACTATCTTGTCCCTATTTATTTCTTATAGATGTGATTGATCAGGTATAGGGATTAACCTCGAAGTCGATAGAGTTTTAAGAATAATTATAGGTCAAGGTAAGTGGTTTCTTCTCTCTATTTATTTTATAAAAATAAGTTTTCCATAAATTTATGTTTTCATCGAAAAAGTTATTTTCATATATAAAAAGTGGATTTGAGCATGCTATTTTATGAATTTTCGATAGGAAAAGCTAAAATTGTTTTGTGTTGTGCTATATGTGTATATATGAATATGCTCCGAACACTTGGGATACTATTGGTAGAAACGCGTTCTGAAATTTCCGGCCGAGGTACGGGTTACAGTAGCAATTTTTGAACCCACTTAGCGGGGGTTATAGTTAAGGCCCTCATATGGGTAATAATAGTAGTGTCCGAACCCACTTAACGGGGTTATAGTTAGGGCTTGATCAAGTTGACCAATAGAGATTTCAAATGTTCACGAGCATGGATATATAAATGAATTTGTCTGATTCTGTTTTGTTATCTGTTCTGTTAATTGAAAGTGGAAAATGTTAATTTTTTAAACTTGTCTATGTTTGCAAAGTGCGATTTTTATGCTATATATATATATGTATCTTGCTCAAATCCGATACAGGATTAAGAAATCCCTTACTGGGCGAGTGTGCTCACACCACTAATAATTATTTTGTAGAGGATAATACCGACGAAGGTAACGAGGGTCAATTTTTGGGGTTGGTGATCATATTGAAGGAGTCCCTGTTTAGAGAATTAGTTAATGTTATTTAGTTTGCTATATTCTTTATGACTCTATTTAATAAAGCTATTATTCATTATATTTTTCAATTAGAGTTGTAATAGTAATAACCTTATCCTCTATGAAACTAAAGTTTTTCAATGAATATTTTATGATTTCAGTATGTTCTGACTTCCATGGCTTGGTGTCTGTAAGTCCTTTTGGGCTAAGGGGCATCGCCATGTTACATCCTGGATTCGGGGAGTAACAACTGTACCAGTGGGTCAAAATTTTAACCTTGAGACAACAACAGGTAATCATGGATTCTTCAAGATGGCTCCCAATTTATGAGGTCCATCTGAAAAGACCCTTATACGTCCTTGGCGCCTCAACAACAATGTTATTGTCACTCTTTCTATGACTCAGTCTCCATATAAAAGCTTTTTTCTGATCACAGTCAATCGGTATCTTCCCCATCAACAACTAATTACGCTTTCCCCTCAAGAACAGCAAACAACACTTGCTCAAGCGACTTGAATGTTGTGGCTTTCTGACGATGATTGAATAATGGTGGAGGAGTTTCATTGGGTTCATCCAGAAGCAAGAAAGGTTGGGTTTAATTGCATTTTTCGTTCCCCAATATTATATGAAGATATTGTCAAGTTTGCACTTATGTGAAATTGCTCAAGGCCAAGATCATTGAATGGCTCAAGACCTATGTGATCTTCAAAGTAAAATTTCTAACAAGGGGTCAAAGAGAAAGCGATCTGGTACGATTGCAATAAACTACTTTCCAAATCCAAAAGAAATTGCCCGTATGGATGTGAAGACGTTAAATAAACACTGTAACTTAGGGTATAAAGCACGAACTATACGATAATTAGCACAAAATATAGAAAATGGAAGCCTCAACCAAGGAGATTATGGAGATCATATCGCAGCCAATCATGAATTGTTCCAATGTCTAATGAAGATAAATGGTTTCGGTCCCTTTACTACTGTGAATATTAAGATGTGTATTGGGATTTTCCCATGAGATTCCGTTGGATACTTAGATCATCAAACATTTTAGAGAGATCCGCGGAATAAATGTTGCCATTTGAAAGAAGAAATTGAATGGCACATCAAAGAAGGGCATTTACAAGACCTAATATGCTGTAACAAGCAGTAGGGTGTCCGACTTTTCAAACTTGGAAACACGGTTAGGGGGAATAGGTCAAGAAGAGATCAACATAGGGTGCGACCGCATAGCTAGGAGCAAACCAGAAGGGAGAGCAATAATCGGGGGAATGCACCCCCTAGTACAACAATAGTCAGCCAGTACAGCAACAGTACTAGTGGGTAAAAATTTTAATCTTGAGAGAGCAGTATGTTGTCATGGATTCTTCATGCTGGCTACCAATTTAGGAGTTCCATCTGAAAAGACCCATATACGTCCTTTGCGCCTCATCAACAATGTTATTGTCACTATTTCTACAACTCAGTCTCCTCATAAATGCTTTTCTTTTGATCACTGTTATTCACTATCTTCCCTACCAACAACTAATTCGGCTTTCAACTCAAGAACGACAAACAACACTCGCTCAGGCGACTTGAATGTTGCGGCTTTCTGACGAAGATGGAATAATGGTGGAAGAGTTTCATAAGGTTCATCCAGAAGCAAAAAAGGTTGGGTTTACTTGCGTTTGTCATTCCCCAACTTTACGTGATGATATTGTCAAGTCTGCACTTATCAGCCATTGCACATGGCCAAGATCATTGAAAATGGATCTAAACCTATGTGATCTTCAAAGTTAAAATTCTAACAAGGGATCAAAGAGAAAGCGATCTATTGCAATAAATTACTTTCCAAATCCAAAAGAAAATTGTCCGTCTTGATGTGAAGATGTTAAATAAACATTGTAACTTGGGGTATAGAGCACGAACCATACTACAATTAGTGTAAAAAATAGAAATGGAAGCCTCAACCTGGAGGGATTATGAAGATCATATCTCAACCAATCATGAATTGTTCCAACGTCAAATGAAGATAAAAGTTTCGGTCCCATTACTATTGTGAATATTTAGATGTGTATTGGGACTTTTCGGTGCGATTTTGGTGGATACTTAGATCATCAAACATTTTAGAGAGATCCATGGAATGAATGTCGCAATTTGAAAGATGAAATTGAAAGGCTCATCAAAGAATGGCATTTACAAGACCTAATATGCCGTAACAAGCAGTGGGTCTCCGACTTTTCAAACCTGGAAACACGGTTAGGGGAAATAGGTCCAAAAGAGATCAACATGGGGTTGGACCACATAGATAGGAGCACTACAAAAGGGAGAGGAATACTAAGGGGAATGCACCCCCAGTACAACAACAATACTAGTGGATCAAAATTTTAATCTTGGGAGACAGCAGTAGGTAATCATGGATTCTTCATGATGGTTCCCAATTTATGAGTTCCATCTAAAAAGACGATATACGTGCTTTGCGCCTCAGCGACAGTGTTGTTGTGACATTCCGATTTTTATACATTGAAATTATATATATAGATCTATAATGCCCCGGTACTTCATATTATTTTCAAAAATTACAACTTATTAATTTATTTAAAAGCCATATATATAAATATATTTATATATTTCAAAAATATAGCTATATATACATGTAATTTTCGAATTTATATGTATATATTATATAATAGGTTATGTTTTATCACATATATATACATAGTTATCCAAAAATGTTATTTTCTCATAATAAATGTTCTTAAATGCTAAAATTATGATAAGATTAGATAAGATTATATCAGATTATGATAAGATTGGATAAGGTTAGATAAGATTTGATAAGATTAGATAAGATTATGATAAGATTGGACAAGATTATGATAAGATTGGAAAAGGTTAGATAAGATTTGATAAGATTAGATAAGATTATGATAAGATTGGATAAGATTATGATAAGATTGGATAAGGTTAGATAAGATTTGATAAGATTAGATAAGATTATGATAAGATTGGATAAGATTATGATAAGATTGGATAAGATTAGATAAGATTGGATATGATTAGATAAGATTATGATAAGATTTGGATTAGATAATAATAATTAGAAAATGACTTAAAGTATATAATAATCCTATTTCTTGCAACAATTGTTATAAATAGGGGAGCGTGGCACCCCATTTTCATCCCACAACACACTAAATCCCGCCTAGGACACACCCACCCACACTAACCTTGCTCTCAACATACAAAACACCCCATATTTATAGAATATCTCCTACCCATATATATATACACATAAACCCTTCCTTTTTCATACACATACACATATTAGCCCCCTATACATCTCCTTAGTCCCATAAAACACTCTTGAAAAGAAAATTACCAAGTTGACATAGTCCACCTAATTCATAAACTTGGTGAGACAATAAGCTCTTAAGGTGAGTGCTTTTTACCTTCCTTGTTGGGGCATTGAACTATATGTTATAAATATTATTTGTATGGACTACCTTGTCTGATTTACGTTATCCAAACCTTTTGGAATTATATCTTACTCTCTACATTTCAACAAAATATTTTTCTGAATTATAAGTCAAGTTATACCCGAAAAGTATTTCATTTCTGATATTGTAAGTTATGTCTGTTTCAAAATGATTTGTTGACACCCTTGGGATATCATATTTTAATTATGTTTTTATGTATCCCTGGTGTTGGAAACAAGCTATTATTTATTGAAAGTTTGTGAGCCATTCTGTCTTGATATGATCTATTGATACCCTTGGGGATGCCCTTGGGAAGTTTGGGCCCAGGTACATGTTAGCGGGGTATATCGGGCAGAACGGACCATCGATAGAACCTTATGACGTGATACCATTCTGTTTGACCTGATTCCTACATATAGTTGGAGGTTAATTGTAGTAGGGATTGGCTAGGTGTATTGCACGGGCACGTGGTACACCTACCGTTTACCGTTTACTATTGTCGAGGTCGCTCCTTGACACAAAGAGGAGGCATAAGGATTTTATGATATGTTTATCTGTTTTGGGTAGTAATAAGGTTGGAGATTCCGTTCATGGCTCACTATCTGTCTTGTTCAAGTTTGTGCAGACACACCTTATGATTCATTATTTTGTTGGTTTATGACTCTTATTTTCAATTTATATATCTATATGTATATTTCCCGCCTCACTAAGTCATTTGGACTTACCACCCCAAGTTCTTTCTGTTCATTGCCTCAGTTTCAGGAAATAGGTTGAGGGGACTCAGTTAAGGCGATTGGAGCATTACCAATCATTAGCACATAGTCTTTTATTCTGTAAGCAGACCAGCTTATTTAATAGAAAATGGAAAATCACTAGTTAAAGTTTTGTACTTGGATAGTTGTACCTTACAGTTCCATGTAACTTAATTGCGTTTTTGTTTATCTCGATTTTAATATTGGGCAGTACTAAATAAGTTGCAAGTACGACGTACCGATTGGAAAAAAATTGGTACTCAGCAAGACCGTTGAGTGAGCCCTACTCGTATAGGATGATCCTAGCGAGCGGGGTGTCACAGTTGTTGTCACTATTTCTATAACTCAGTCTCAACATAAAAGCTTTTCTTCTGATCACTGTTATTCAGTATCTTCCCCATCAACAACTAATTAGGCTTTCCACTCAAGAACAGCAAACAACACTCGCTCAAGTGACTTGAATATCTCGACTTTCTAACGAAGATGGAATAATGGTGGAAGAGTTTCACTGGATTCATCTAGAAGAGAAAAAGGTTGGGTTTACTTGCACTTTTTATTCCCCAACATTATTTGAAGATATTGCCAAGTCTGCACTTATCTGCAATTGCACATGGCCAAGACCATTGAAAATAGCTCAATACCTATGTGATCTTCAAAGTGAAATTTCTATCAAGGGATCAAAGAGAAAGCGATCTGGTACTATTGCAATAAATAACTTTCCAAATCCAAAAGAAATTGCCCGTCTTGATGTGAAGATGTAAAATAAACATTGTAACTTGGCATAGAGCACGATCCATACTACAATTACCACAAAGTATAAAAAATGGGAGCCTCAACATGGGGGATTGTGAAGATCATATCGCAACCAATCATGAATTGTTCCAACGTCTGATGAAGATAAAAGGTTTCAGTCCGTTTACATTTGAGAATATTAAGACGTTTATTGGGATTTTTCCAAGAGATTCCGGTGGATACTAAGATCATCAAATATTTTAGAGAGATCTTTGGAACGAATGTCGCCATTTGAAAGATGAAATTGAAAGGCTCATCAAAAAAGGGCATTTACAAGACCTAATATGCCGTAACAAGCAGCAGGGTCTCGGACCTTTCAAACCAATTAACACGGTTAGGGGGAATAAGTCCAAAAGAGATCAACATGGGGTGGGACCACGTAGATAGGAGCAGTCCAGAGGGGAGAGCAATACTAGGGGGAATGCAATCACAGTACAACAATAGCCAGCCAGTACAGCAACAGTACCGGTGGTTGAAAATTTTAATCCTGAGGGAGGAGCATGTTATCATGGTTTTTTCATGATGGCTACCAATTTATGAGTTCCATCTGAAAAGACCCTTACAGATCCTTTGCGCCTCAAAGACAATGTTATGGTCACTATTTCTATGACTCAGTCTCCATATAAAAGCTTTCTTCTGATCACTGTCATTCAGCATCTTCACCATTAATAACTAATTAGGCTTTCTACTCAAGAACGACAAACAACACTAGCTTAAGCAACTTGAATGTTGCGGCTTTCTGATAAAGGTGGAATAATGGTGGAAGAGTTTCACAGGGTTCATCCAGAAGCAAAAAAGATTGGGTTTACTTGCATTTTTTGTTCCTTAACTTTATGTGAAGATATTGTCAAGTCTGCATTTATCTGCAATTGCACATGGCCAAGATCATTGAAAATGGCTCAAGACCTATGTGATCTTCAAAGTAAAATTTCTAAAAAGGATCAAAGAGAAAGCGATATGGTACTATTGGAATAAATTGCTTTCCAAATCCAAAAGAAATTGCCTGTCTGGATGTGAAGACATTAAATAAGTATTGTAACTTGGGGTATACAACGTACACTAACCATACTACAATTAGCACAAAATATAGAAAATGGAACACTCAACCTGGGGGATTATGAAGATCATATTGCAACCAATCCTGAATTGTTCCAATGTCTAATGAAGTCAAAAGGTTTTGGTCCCTTTACTATTGCGAATATTAAGATGTGTTTTGGAATTTTCCTATGAGATTCCGATGGATAACAAGATTATCGAATATTTTAGAGAGATCCGTGGAATGAATGTCACAATTTAAAAGATGAAATTGAAAGGCTCTTCAGAGAATGGCATTTACTAGACCTAATATGCCGTAACAAGCAGCAGGGTCTCCGACTTTTCAAACTTGGAAACACGGTTAGGGGGAATAGGTCCAGAAGAGATCAATATGGGGTGAGACCACGTAGATAGGAGTAGTCCAGAAAGGAGAGCAACAGTTAGCCACTACACAACAGTTGTGATACCCGGACCTTTTTATGAGATATAGTATTATTATTATTGTTATTAGTTTTAGTATTAGTATTAGTATTTTAATTATTGCTATTACTAATATTATTATTTGTAAAATCCTATTGGGTTTAGGTTTATTAGGCTAATCCTATTAGACTTATGACTATTTGCCTAATTATATTAGGTCTAGGAATCCTTCATGACCCATAAATCCTATAGTGTATCAAATTAGGATTTAGCATTATATTAATTAGATACTTAGTGTTATACACACATCCAAACATATTAGAGAAAGAGAGATAGAGTAGAGAAGATGAAGAAGAAGAATAAAAGAAAAGGGGGAAATAGGTCGTAATCGAAGGATTCGGAAGCCAAGGAATTAATAATGACAATTACTTCGTAAGTGATCTACTTTGCACATTTTGAGTTATGTAGGGGAAATCCAACATAATTCTCATAATATGAGTTGTATACATAACTAGAAATAGAGGCAACTTGAGGTTGTGTAGGCTGATCACTCGATATTATTTTGTTTGATAAGGTGAACATGCAAAGTAGTGTTAGGCAATCCTATTTGACGTTAGTGCATGGTGCTTTGTTAGTTTACTGTTGTTGTTAAGCAAGTATTATCATTTCAATGGTAGAGCACTACTATTATCTAGTTAATCAAGTTCGGGAGCCGTAATTAGGAGTTTGTGTGTTTAATTCGGATATTAGTACTACATCCAATGGAAGGGTAATAAGACCAGCTTTGCATAACCTTAATAGAGGTTATTTATGTTTTATGTGTGTTTAATTCGGATATATATATATATATGTATCTTGCTCAAATCCGATACAGGGTTAAGAAATCCCTTATTGGGCAAGTGTGCTCACACCACTAATAATTATTTTGCAGAGAATAATACTGACGAAGGTGACAAGGGTCAATTTTTAGGCTTGGTGATCATATTGAAGGAGTCCCTGTTTAGAGAATTAGTTAATGTTATTTAGTTTGCTATTTTCTTTATGACTCTATTTAATAAGGCTATTATTCATTTATATTTTTCAAATAGAGTTGTAATAGTTAGGGTTATTATCTTATCCGCTATGATACTAAGGTTTTTCAATGAATATTTTATGATTTTAGTATGTTCTGACTGCCGTAGCTTGGTATCTCTAAGTCCTTTTGGGCTAAGGGGCATCCTTTTGGTATCTCTAAGTCCTTTTGGTGTTACGTCTTGGATCCGAGGAGTGACCACAGTACCAGTGGGTCAAACTTTTAACCTTGAGAGAGCAGTAGGGAATCATGGATTCTTCAAGATGGCTCCCAATTTATGAGGTCCATCTGAAAAGACCCTTATACGTCCTTGGCGCCTCAACGACAATGTTATTGTGACTCTTTCTATAACTCAATCTCCACATAAAAGCTTTCTTCTGATCACAGTCAATCGGTATCTTCCCCATCAACAACTAATTACGCTTTCTCCTCAAGAACGGCAAACAACACTTGCTCAAGCAACTTGAATGTTGTGGTTTTCTGATGATGATGGAATAATGGTGGAAGAGTTTCACAGGGTTCGTCCAGAAGCAAAAAAGGTTGGGTTTACTTGCATTTTTCATTCCCTAACTTTATGTGAAGATATTGTCAAGTCTGCATTTTTCTGCAATTGCACAAGGCCAAGATCATTGAAAATGGCTCAAGACCTATGTGATCTTCAAAGTAAAATTTATAACAAGGGATCAACGAGAAAGTGATCTGGTACGATTGCAATAAACTACTTTCCAAATCCTAAAGAAATTACCCGTTTGGATGTGAAGACGTTAAATAAACATTGTAACTTGGGGTACAAAGCACGAACCATACTACAATTAGCACAAAATATAGAAAATGGAAGCCTCAACCAGGGGGATTATGAAGATCATATCGCAACCAATCATGAATTGTTCCAACGTCTAATGAAGTTAATGGTTTCGGTCCCTTTACTATTGCGAATATTAAGATGTGCATTGGGATTTTCCCTTGAGATTCTGGTGGATACTTAGATCATCAAACATTTAAGAGAGATCCGTGGAATGAATATCGCTATTTGCAAGAAGAAATTGAAAGGCTCATCAAAGAAGGGCGTTTACAAGACCTAATATGCCGTAACAAGTAGCAGGGTCTCCGACTTTTCAAACCTGGAAACACGGTTAGGGGCAATAGGTTAAGAAGAGATCAACATGAGGTGGGACCATATAGCTCGGAGCAGTCCAGAAGGGAGGGCAATACTAGGGGGAATGCACCCCCAAGTACAGCAACAGTCAGCCAGTACAGCAACAGTACTAGTGGGTAAAAATTTTAAGGGAGAAATGCACACGACACCCCTGTATTATACCTAATAAACAAAAAAAACCCTGAGAAAAAAAAAATTACCCTAAAAAACCTCGTATCTTTCAAAATTTGCTCACTGCACCTCAGGGTTGATTCTTAGTCAAATATATGTGAAAAGACTATTTTGCCCTCCTCATACATAGTTACTAACCCCCACCACTATCGTCCCTAGCCGCCACCGCCGCCGCCGAAGCCATCACCGCCGGCCATTGCCGGCATTCACTATATTCACACCATTTTACTTCTCTTGATATCCTAAGCAAAACCCCTAACTTAATTTAATCAACGAAGTACCTTTCCCATTCAATTTTGCCCCAAACTTACCAAAATTTCACCATGAAAAGAATACCACCACCACCAAATCTGGTGGCACAAGAGGGAAGGAGGAAAGCAAATCTACAACCCGTTGGATTCCCCTCTATCACCGAAACCCTACCTGTAAATTCTGCTGCGACGCTAGAAGAGGGGGAATCGAGGGTGGTGGTACAGTGTAGAGCTGTGGTGGCGGTGGCATGAAGAAGAAGAAGGATGGCGGCGACATAGTGGGGCTTCGATAGTGGTGGTGGCGGCGGTGTGGTGGGACTTTGGTAGTAGTGGTGGTGGCTGGTGGCGGCGTGAGAGGGAGAGGGTTGCGCGGCGGCATGAGGGGAAGGAGAGGAGAGGATGGCGGAGGCGTGGTGGGACTTTGGTGGTGGTGGTGGTGGCTGGTGGAAGCAGCGTGAAGAAAAAAAAAACGAGGGGGACGACGGCGGTGTGGTGGTGGTGGTGGTCGCCACTGGTTGCGGCTGGGGGGGGAGTGGGAGGGAACTATGGTGGCTGATTTTTGGGTGTTAGGGTTGGGGTGGGGGTGGGTTTTTAGGGTTAGGTTTTTATTTTGTGTTTAATGAGAAAAAAGAAAAATATATTAATTATGAATAAAATTAAATGTAAGGATAAAATAGTAATTTCAAGGGGTTAATATACATGAATTTTCGCAGTCAATGTGCGTGTAACACACGAGGGTATTTTATGCAAGTTTTGAAAATTATAAGGTTCTTTAAAGTAATTTTTTTTTCATAGGGTTTTTTTTTGCTTTTTTTGAATAACACAGGGTAGTAAAATGCTATTGACTCAAAATTTTAATCTTGAGAGAGCAGTTTGTTGTCATGGATTCTTCATGCTGGCTACCAATTTATGAGTTCCATCTGAAAAGACCCTTGTACGTCCTTTGCGCCTCAACGACAATGTTATTGTCACTATTTTTTACAACCCAGTCTCCACATAAAAGCTTTTCTTCTAATCACTATTATTCACTATGTTCCCCATCAACAACTAGTTAGGCTTTCTACTCAAGAACAACAAACAACACTTGCTCAAGCGACTTGAATGTTTAGACTTTCTGACGTAGATGGAATAATGGTGGAATTGTTTCACAGGGGTCCTCCAGAAGCAAAGTAGGTTGGGTTTACTTGTATTTTTCATTCCCTAACTTTATTTTAAGATATTGTCAAGTCTGGACTTATCTGCAACTACATATGACCAAGATTAATGAAAATAACTCAAGACTTACGTGATCTTCAAAGTAAAATGTCTAACAAGGGATCAAAGAGAAATCGATCTGGTACTATTGCAATAAATCACTCTCCAAATCCAAAAGAAATTGCCCATCTTGATGTGATGACGTTAAATAAACATTGTAACTTGGCGTATAGAGCACGAACCATAGTACAATTAGCACAAAATATAGAAAATGGAAGCCTCAACCTGGGGGATTGTGAAGATCATATCGCAACCAATCATGAATTGTTCCAACGTCTGATGAAGATAAATGTAAAGACCCCGATATTCCTTTATATTTTATTAAGCATAAATAGTAATTTTTTACATAAAACATATACAAAATACAAGAGTTACATTTTTCAAAAAGAATACAAAAGTAACTTTATTGTGTAAAAGGCTTCCAAACGTTTTCGCTGCGCTACTCTGATCCGCTACCTCATTTCTTTCTAAAAATACTCACATAAAGAAGAATCAACGTGATGGTTTAGTAGAACTATTACTCAATCACATAAGGTACAAGTGTGTGAAAAATTGTACATAAACATGTAAAATCACATAATACTCCATGTTCGTCACATACAGTGACGCAATACCTTATAACTCCCACCACAGTCAAACAATCAATATTCCATCCGAGTCACTCCGTGATTCCATCAATCCCAACCAAGTCACACCAGTGGTTATATCTCGGGTATATGCCGAAGCCTACGATCTACTCTCACATGGAACACTCCGTCCATATGAGGAGAGATTAGGAGATAGAAGGCTGGAACACTTAATACCAGCATCTAAAATAGAATGTCCTGACGGAAGTCGGCCACATCCATTCCACAGTATTTTGGGCCCAACACATAATTGAGAAATAATTTCTCATAGCATATAGATCATAAAGAGCATAAATAAATATATTACGTTCATGCATGTACCTTTATGAAAGCATAATAGCATGAAAACAATTATCATGATATTGACATGTATAGCAAATAATTTGAGACATAAAATCTTAAAATATGAACATAGGCAATTACTTGGTATTTTTACCATTATTTGGTAAATCCAAGTTAAAGCCTTGTTTATGAAAATAATCTAAGATCATGTTGCCTAAACTATTTATGAGAAAGGTAATAATTCTACCTTCAAATGTTTTTAGGAAAAAGAGGGTATATAAAGGGCTATATGGAAGGCTAATAGGTATATATGGATGAAAATAGAAGAGTTTGTATATATATATATATGTGTGTGGGGGGGGGGGGGAGGGGGGTGGAAGATAGACTATAAATAGGAAGTGTTTTGGGTGTTGAGAGTAGAGTGAGTGCGGGGGTGTGGTTTTAGGCGGGATTTAGAGATGAAAATGGGGTTGGGGTTGTGATCTATTTATAGAGGAGGAAGAGAAGAAATTTCTAATAGTATAAGAAAATAAATATATAAACCATACATTCTATATGGATATTAATTTATACACATCACTATATTAATTACCTAGTGCGTGTGTATATATATATATATATATATGTAGGTGTTTATGTAGATATATAAAACAGCACTAGTGTATATATGGTTATGTGTGTGTACATGTAGATATATAAATTACCACTAGTATATATATGGACGTGTGTGCGTATATGTAGATAGATAAATCACCACAAGTGTATATATGGTTATGTGTGTGTACATGTAGATATATAATTTACCACTAATATATGTATTAGAGGAGATATTCTTGCAAAACAATTATAAAATATACTAAAAATCTAGACTTTATATTTATTATTTAATTAAAATCCAAAAATTAGGTTTATAAATAATTAAAATTCGAAAATTATACATATAAAGTCAGAAAATATATTGTTGTATTTATAAAATTTGAAAATTGAATAATTTATTTAGAAAATTCAAAAATAAAATAAATACATGTTTAAAATATTTATTTAAATAAATTTTCCAAAAATAATAATCACAATTCAAAATTAATACTTTAAGGTCTAAGTTATAAAGTAATTTTAAAGAATAAAATTCCAAAATCATAAAAATTTTAGGAATGAAAAGATTTTATATCAAATATTTTGCTTTGCATGTTTCAAATGCTAAGAAAATAAATAAATGAAGACTCTTATTTTATACAATGCATGCAGTGTAATGCACAATTATACAAAAAAAATCATATCTAATCTTTAGAAATCCTCTTTGTAAATACTATTTCACAAAATAATTGCCACATAGTTCATAATATCAAATATTTAAATAATAGGATTTACCAGGTCGTCACAATAAAAGGTTTCAGTCCCTTTACATTTGCGAATATTAAGATGTGTATTGGGATTTTTCCATGAGATTCCGGTGGATACTAAGATCATCAAACATTTCAGAGAGATCCATGTGTAACGCAAATTTCGAGTCTATTGAATTAAAAGACAAGAAAAATCGTACAAATTGAATTTAATGAATTTATTTGAAGTAAAATGGGTACAATCTCTAAATTTGATCCTCTGATTCTTCCTTCACGAATTTGAAATTTGAAAATTCGAACACTTCCTGAGCGGATTTGGTAGTTTGATCTTCTTGGAGCTTGATTTGGTCTTCAATAACTTGATTCGTGGGCTTTGTAGCTTAATCACGAATCAAATGCCGAGATTTTCGATGAACGTCGCGAAGAACGCCGTGAAAACCGTTGACTTGACTTGATATATGTTGGGAAAGAACGTCGATTTATTGGCTTAGCACCTTGTCTGCAGATCGAACGCCTTGATTTGGTTGATCTTGGTGAAGAACGCCTGGAATTTCGCCTTGATTGTTGTGTGTTTGGCTTGGGAAAACATTGATTCGTTGGTTTCGCACCTTGATTACGGATCAAATGCCTGAATTTGATGATCTTCGTGAAGAACGTCGAGAACTTCAACTCGATCACTTCGAATCTTTTTTAGAGAATCGCGGGATTTCCTTCGCTTTTCTCGCTCTGAAGACTTCTTATGCTTTGATGTCTCCTTTTCTGTGTGTCCTTGGCTTGTTGAGAAGACCCCTATTTATAGGTGTAGGGAGAGTCTCTTGCCATGTTTACTTGATGAGACGATGCAATTTGATTGGCCGGCTCAAATTTGTTAGCAATTTATTTCCTTACTGAGAAGATATGATTTGAATTACCCAAAATAATAATATCTGGCTTATATGTTTGCTAGATATTATTTTGCTTGCCAAAACAATAATATCTGACATATATATTTGTAAGATATTATATTTATTGCCAAAATAATAATACCTAGCATATATGTTTGCAAGATATTATATTTATTTGCCCAAATAATAATACCTAGCATATATGTTTGCAAGATATTATTTTATTTGCCGAAATAATAATATCTGACATATATGTTTGCGAGATATTATATTTATTGCCAAATATTGTAATTTGATACTTGGCATTATTTGATTGGCCAAGAAAATATATATTAAAATATCAATTAATTAACTATTTTATTTAGGGATTAATTTCAATTAAATTCTACAAATAAAAATAGAGAATATAATAATGTTATTAATATATTATTTGCCACATGTCGGCATTTAAATGGCCATAAATTTAATTTGTCTACACCATGGAATCAATGTCACCATTTGAAAGATGAAATTGAAAGGCTGATCAAAGAAGGGCATTTACAAGACCTAATATGTCGTAACAAGTAGCAAGGCCTCTGACTTTTCAAACCTGGACACACGGTTAGGGGTAATACGTCCAGAAGAGATCAACATGGGAGAGACAACGTAGATACGAGCAATTCAGAGGGGAGAGCAATACTAGGGGGAATTCAATTCTAGTACAGCAACAATACCAATGGGTCAAAATTTTAATCTTGAGAGAGCAGTATGTTGTCATGGATTCTTCATGATGGCTGCTAATTTATGAGTTCCATCTGAAAAGACCCTTATACGTCCTTTGCGCCTCAACGACAATGTTATTGTCACTATTTCAATAACACAGTCTCCATATAAAAGCTTTTTTTTGATCACTATCATTCAGTATCTTCCTCATCACCAACTAATTAGGTTTTCCGTTCAAGAACAGCAAACACTCGCTCAAGCGACTTGAATGTTGCGACTTTCTGACAAAGATGGAATAATGGCAGAAGAGTTTCACAGGGTTCCTCCAGAAGCAAGAAAGGTTGGGTTTACTTGCATTTTTGGTTCCCCAAAATTATTTGAAGATATTGTCAAGTCTGCACTTATCTACAATTGCACATGGCCAGGATGATTGAAAATGGCTCAAGACCTATGCGATCTTCAAAGTAGAATTTCTAACAAGGGATCAAAGAGAATGTGATCTGGTACTATTGCAATAAACTACTTTCCAAATCCCAAAGAAATTGCCAGTCTTGATGTGAAGACGTTAAATAAACATTGTAGCTTGTGGTATAGAGCACGAGTCATACTACAATTAGCACAAAATACGTAAAATGGAAGCCTCAACCCGGGGGATTCTGAAGATCATATCGCAACCAATCATGAATTGTTCCACCATCTAATGAAGATAAATGGTTTCGATCCCTTTACAATTGCGAATATGAAGATGTGTATTAGCATTTTTCTATGAGATTCCGGTGGATACTGAGATCATCAAACATTTTAGAAAGATCCGTGGAATGAATGACGCAATTTAAAAGATGAAATTGAAAGGCTCATCAAAGAAGGGCATTTGCAAGACCTAATACGTCATAACAAGCAGCAGGGTCCCCGGCTTTTCAAACTTCAAAACACAGTTAGGGGGAATTGGTCCAGAAGAGATCAACATGGGATGGGACCACGTAGAACGGAGCAGTCCAGAAGGGACAGCAATACTAGAGGGAATGCAACCCCAGTACTGTAACAGTCAGCCAGTACAGCAACTGTACTAGTGGGTCAAAATTTTAATCTTGAGAGAGCAGTATGTTGTCATGGATTCTTCATGATGGCTGCCAATTAATGAGTCCATCTGAAAAGACCCTTATACGTCCTTTGCGTCTGAACGACATTGTTATTGTCACTATTTCTATAACACGATCTCCAAATAAAAGCTTTCTTTTGATCACTGTCATTCAGTATCTTCCTCATCAACAACAAATTAGGTTTTCCGTTCAAGAACGGCAAACAACACTCGGTCAAGCGACTTGAATGTTGTGACTTTCTGAAGAAGATGGAATAATGGTAGAAGAGTTTCACAGGGTTCTTCCAGAAGCAAAGTAGGTTGGGTTTACTTGCATTTTTCATTCCCCAACTTTATTTGAAGATATATTATCTAGTTTGCACTTATCTGCAATTCGCACATGGCCAAGACCATTGAAAATGGCCCAAGACCTATGTGATCTTCAATGTAGAATTTCTAACAAAGGATCAAAGAGACAATGATCTAGTACTATTGCAATAAACTACTTTCCAAATCTAAAAGAAATTGCCAGTCTTGATGTGAAGACGTTAAATAAACATTGTAACTTGGGGTATAGAGCAATAGCCATACTACTATTAGCACAAAATATGTAAAATGGAAGCATCAACCTGGGGTATTATGAAGATCATATCACAACCAATCATGAATTGTTCCAATGTCTAATAAAGATAAAAGGTTTCAGTCCTTTTACAATTGTGAATATCAAGATGTGTATTAGGATTTTTCCATGAGATTTCGGTGGAGACTAAGATAATCAAACATTTCAGAGAGGTTTGTGGTATGAATGTGACCATTTGAAGATGAAATTGAAAGGCTCATCAAAGAAAGGTATTTAGAAGACCTAATATGTCGTAACAAGCAGCAGGATCTCTGACTTTTGAAACTTGGAAACACGATTAGGGGGAATTGGTCCAGAAGAGATTAATATGGGGTGGCACCACGTAGAATGGAACAGTCCAGAAGGGAAAGCACTGCTAGAGGGAATGCACCCCCAGTACAGCAACAGTACCAGTGGGTCAAAATTTTAACCTTGAAAAAGCAGTAGGTAATCATGGATTTTAACCTAGAAACACGGTTAGGGGGAATAGGTCAAGATACGATCAACATGGGGTGGGACCACGTAGATCGGAGCAGCCCAGAAGGGAGAACAATACTAGGGGGAATGCACCCCCAGTACAGCAATAGTCAGCCAGTACAGCAATAGTCAGCCAGTACAGCAACAATACCAGTAGGCCAAAATTTTAATCTGGAGAGGCCAGTATCTTGTTATGGATTCTTTATGATGGCTGCAAATTTATGAGTTCCATTTGAAAAGACCCTTATACGTTATTATCACTATTTGTATAACTCAATCTCCACATAAAAGGTTTTTTCTGATCTGTTTCATTCAGTATCATCCCCATCACCAACTAATTAGGCTTTCCACTTAAGAAAGGCAAACAACACTTGCTCAAGCGACTTGAATGTTGCGACTTTCTGACGAAGATGGAATAATAGTGGAAGAGTTTCCCAGGGTTCCTGCAGAAGCAAAATAGGTTGGGTCTGCACTTATCCACAATTGCACATGACCAGGACCATTGAAAATGGCTAGAGACTTATGTGATATTCAATGAGAAAGTGATCTGGTACTATTGCAATAAACTACTTTCCAAATCCAAAAGAAATTTCCAGTCTTGATGTGAAGACGTTAAATAAACATTGTAACTTGTGGTATAGAGCACGAGCCATACTACAATTGGCACAAAATATCGTAACCTGGGGAATTATGAAGATCATATCGCAACCAATCATGAATTGTTCCAATGTCTAATGAAGATAAAAGGTTTCGATCCCTTTACAATTGCGGATATGAAGTTGTGTGTTAGGATTTTTCCAAGAGATTTCGAAAGATATTGAGAATATCAAACATTTCAAAAAGATCTGTGGAATGAATGATGTAATTTAAAAGATGAAATTGATAGGCTCATCAAAGAAGGGTCCCCGACTTTTCAAACTTCAAAACACGGTCAGGGTGAATTCCTCCAGAAGAGATCAACATGTGGTGGGACCACGTAGATCGGAGCAGTCCAGATGGGAGAAAAATACTAGGGGGAATGCACCCCAGTACAACAACAGTCAGCCAATACAACAAAAGTACTAGTGGGTCGAAATTTTAATCTTGAGAGAGCATTATGTTGTCATGGATTCTTCAGGATGGCTACTAATTTTTGAGTTCCATTTGAAAAGACCTTTATGCATCATTTGCTCCTCAACGACAATGTTATTGTCACTATTTCTATAACTCAGTCTCCACATAAAAGCATTCTTCTTATCACTATCATTCAGTGTCTTCCCCATCAACAACTAATTAGGCTTTCCAACTCAAGAACGACAAACAACACTCGCTCAAGCGACTTGAATGTCGCAACTTTCTGATGTAGTTGGAATAATGGTAGAAGAGTTTCACAGGGTTCCTCCATAAGCTAAATAGGTTGGGTTTACTTGCATTTTTCATTCCCCAACTTTATTTGAAGATAATGTCAAGTCTGTACTTATCTGCAATTGCACATAGCCAAGATCATTGAAAACCGCTCAAGACCTATGTGGTCTTCAAAGTAAAATTTCTAACAAGGGATCAAAGAGAAATCGATCTGGTACTATTGCAATAACAAGGGATAAAAGGTTTTGGTCCCTTTACTATTGCGAATATTAAGATGTGTACTTGGGATTTTTCTATGAGATTCCGGTGGATACTGAGATCATCAAATATTTCAGAGAGATCCATTGAAGGAATGTCGCCATTCGAAAGTGGAAATTGAAAGGCTCATCAAACAAAGGCATTTACCATACCTAATATGCCGTATCCGACTTTTCAAACCTAGAAACACGGTTAGGGGGAATTGGTCCAGAAGACATCAACATGGGGTGGGACGATGAAGATAGGAGCAGTCGAGAATGGAGAGCAATACTAGGGGGAATGCACCCCCAGTAGAACAACAATCAGCCAGCACAACAATAGTACCAGTGAGTCAAAAATTTTAATCTTGAGAGAGCAGTATGTTGTCATGGATTCCTAATGATGGCCACCATTTTATGAGTTCCAGGTGAAAACACCCTCATACGTCATTTGCGCCTCAACGACAGTGTTATTGTCGCTATTTCTATAACTCAGTCTCCACATAAAATCTTTCTTTTGATCACTTTCATTTAGTATCTTCCCATCAACAACTAATTAAGCTTTTCACTCAAGAATGGCAAACAAGGCTCGCTCAAACGGCTTGAATGTTGTGACTTGCTGACGAAGACGGAATAATAGTGGAAGAGTTTCACAAGGTTCATCCAGAAGCAAAAAGGGTTGGGTTTACTTGCATTTTTTGTTCCCCAACTTAATTTGAAGATATTATCAAGTCTGCACTTGTTTGCATTTGCACATGGCCAAGATAATTGAAAATGGCTCAAGACCTATGTGATCTTCAAAGTAAAATTTCAAAGAAGGGATCAAAGAGAAAGCGATCTGGTATTATTGCCCTAAACAACTTTCCAAATCCAAAAGAAATTTCTGGTCTTGATGTGAAGACTTTGAATAAACATTGTAACTTGGGGTATAGAGTACGAACCATACTACAATTAGCACCAAATATAGAAAATAGAAGCCTCAACCTGGGGGATTATGAAGATCATATCGTAACCATTCATTAATTGTTCCAACATCTAATGAAGATAAATGGTTTTGGTCCCTTTACAGTTTCGAATATTAAGATGTGTGTTTGGATTTTTCGATGAGATTCTGGTGGATACTAAGATCGTCAAACATTACAGAGAGATCCATGAAATGAATGTCGCCATTCAAAAAATGAAATTGAAAGGCTCATCAAAGAAGGGCATTTACCAGACCTAATATGCCGTTTCCGACTTTTCAAACTTGGAAACACGGTTAGGGGGAATAGGTCCAGAAGAGATCAACATGAGGTACGACCACGTAGATAGGAACAGTCCAGAATGGAGAGCAATACTAGGGGGAATGCACTGCTAGTACAATAACAGTCAGCCAGTACAACAATAGTACCAGTGGTTCAAAATTTTAATCTTGAGAGAGCAGTATGTTTTCATGGATTCTTCATGATGCCTACCAATTTATGAGTTCCATCTGAAAAGACCCTTATACATATTTTGCACCTCAACGACACTATTTCTATAACTTAATCTCCACATAAAAGCTTTCTTCTGATCACTATCAGTCAGTATCTTCCCCATCAACAACTAATTAGGCTTTCCACTCAAGAATGGCAAACAATGCTCACTCGAGCGACTTGAATGTTGCGGATTTTAGATGAAGACGGAATAATGGTGGTAGAGTTTCACAAGGTTCGTCCAGAAGCAAAAAAGGTTGGGTTTATTGGCATTTTTTGTTCCCCAACTTTATTTGAAGATATTGTTAAGTCTACACTTATCTGCAATTGCACATGGCCAAGATCATTGAAAATGGCTGAAGACCAATGCGATCTTCAAAGTAAAATTTCTAACAAGCGATCAAAGAGAAAGCAATATGGTACTATTGCAATAAACAACTTTCCAAATCCAAAAGAAATTGCCCGTCTTGTTGTGAATACACTAAAGAAACATTGTAACTTGGGGTATAGAGCACGAACCATACTACAATTAGCACAAAATATAGAAAATAGAAACCTCAACCTAGGGGATTATGAAGATCATGTCAGAACTGTGATGACCCCGAAAGCCCTTTATTATTATTATTATTAATATTATTATTATTATTATTATTATTCTTGTTAGCGGTTATATACATACATACATTGTTATTTACAAAATGTATTAGGCTACATTACATAACATAAAGGTACATCCAATAAAGGAGACTATCGAATTGCTAGTTCTATTATACGTCCATAGCAAAAGCATGGCTAAGATAACTGAAAAAGGCTCAAGATCTATATGATCTTCAAAGTAAAATTTCTAACAAGGGATCCAAGAGAAAGCGATATGTTAGTATTGCAATAAACTACTTTCCAAATCCAAAAGAAATTTCCCGTCTTGATGTGAAGACGTTAAAAAAAACATTGTAACTTGGGGTATAGAGCATGAACCATAATACAATTAGCACAAAATATAGAAAATGGAAGCCTCAACCGGGGGATTAGGAAGATTATATCGCAACCAATCATGAATTGTTCCAACGTCTAGTGAAGATAAAAGGTTTCGGTCCCTTTACTATTGCGAATGTTAAGATGTGTATTGGAATTTTTCCATGAGATTTCGGTGGATACTGAGATCATCAAACATTTCAAAGAGATCCATGGAATGAATGTCGCCATTTGATAGGTGAAATTGAAAGGCTCATCAAAGAAGGGCATTAAAAAGACCTAATATGCCGTAACAAGCAACAGGGTCTCCGACTTTTCAAACCTGGAAACATGGTTAGGGGGAATAGGTCCAGAAGAGATCAAGATGGGGTTAGACCACGTAGATATGAGCAATCCGGAAGGGAGAGCAATACTAGAAAGAATGCACCCCTAGTACAACAATAGTACCAGTGATTCAAAATTTTAATCTTGAGAGAGCAATAGGGAATCATGGATTCTTCATGGTGGCTCCCAATTTAAGAGTTCCATCTGAAAAGACCCTTATACATCCTTTGTGCCTCAACGAAAATGTTATTGTCACTATTTCTATAACTTAGCCTCCACATAAAAGCTTTCTTCGATCGCTGTCAATCAGTATCTTTCCCATCAACAACTAACAAGGCTTTCCACTCAAGAACGGCAAACAATACTCGCTGAAGTGACTTGAATGGTCCAGCTTCCCGACAAAGACAGAATAATAGTTGAAGAGTTTCACAGGGTTCATCTAGATGCAAGAAAGGTTGGGTTTGCTTGCATTTCTCATTCCCTAACATTATCTGAAGATATTGTCAAGTCTGCACTTATCTGCAATTGCACATGGCTAAGATAACTGAAAAAGGCTCAAGATCTATATGATCTTCAAAGTAAAATTTCTAACAAGGGATCCAAGAGAAAGCGATATGTTGGTATTGCAATAAGCTACTTTCCCGTCTTGATGTGAAGACGTTAAAAAAAAATAGGGGTATAGAGCACGAACCATAATACAATTAGCACAAAATATAGAAAATGAAAGCCTCAACCGAGGGATTAGGAAGATCGTATTGCAACCAATCATGAATTGTTCCAACGTCTAATAAAGACAAAAGATTTTGGTCCCTTTACTATTGCGAATGTTAAGATGTGTATTGGGATTTTTCCATGGGATTTCGGTGGATACTAAGATCATCAAACATTTCAGAGAGATCCATGGATTGAATGTCGCCATTTGAAAGGTGAAATTGAAAGGCTCATCAAAGAAGGGCATTAAAAAGACCTAATATGCCTTAACAAGCAACAGGGTCTCCGACTTTTCAAACCTGGAAACATGGTTAGGGGGAATAGGTCCAGAAGAGATCAAGATGGGGTTGGACCACGTAGACAAGAGCAGTCCAGAAGGGAGAGCAATACTAGGAAGAATGCACCCCCTGTACAACAACAGTACTAGTAATTCAAAATTTTAATCCTGAGTGAGCAATAGGTAACCATGGATTCTTCATGATGGCTCCCAATTTAGAAGTTCCATCTGAAAAGACCTTTACACGTCTTTTCTGCCTCAACGAAAATGTTATTGTCACTATTTCTATAACTCAGGCTCCAGATAAAAGCTTTTTTCGATCGCTGTCAATCAGTATCTTTCCCATCAACAACTAACAAGGCTTTCCACTCAAGAACGGCAAACAAGACTCGCTGAAGCGACTTGAATGTTCCAGCTTTCCGACAAAGACAGAATAATAGTTGAAGAGTTTCACAGGGTTCATCTAGAAGCAAGAAACGTTAGGTTTTCTTGCATTTTTCGTTCCCTAACTTTATGTGAAGATATTGTCAAGTTTGCATTTATCTGCAATTGTACAAGGCCAAGATCATTGACAATGGCTCAAGACCTATGTGATCTTCAAGATAAAATATCTAACAACGGATCCAAGAGAAAGCGATATGTTAGGATTGCAATAAACTACTTTCCAAATCAAAAAGAAATTGCTCGTCTTGATGTGAAGACGTTAAAAAAACATTGTAACTTGGGGTATGGAGCACGAACCATAATACAATTAGCAGAAAATATAGAAAATGGAAGCCTCAACCTGTCACTGTCATTCAGTATCTTCCCCATCAATAGCTAATTAGGCTTTCCACTCAAGAACGGCAAACAATGCTTTTTGAAGTAACTTGAATGTTGCGACTTTCTGATGAAGATGGAATAATGGTGGAAGAGTTTCATAGGGTTCATCCAAAAGCAAAAAAGGTTTGGTTCACTTGCATTTTTTCTTCCCCAACTTTATTTGCAGATATTGTCAAGTCAGCACTTGCGAGTGCAGAAGGCCAAGATCATTGAAAATGGCTTAAAACCTATGTAATCTTCAAAGTAAAATTTCTAACAACGGATCAAATAGAAAGCGATCTGGTACTATTGTAATAAACTACTTTACAAATCCAAAAAAAATTGCCCGTCTTGATGTGAAGATGTTAAATAAGGATTGTAACTTGGGGTGTTGAGTACGAACCATACTGCAATTAGCACAAAATATAGAAAATGGAAGCCTCAACCAGGGGGATTATGAAGATCATATCGCAACCAGTCATGAATTGATCCAACGTCTAATGAAGATAAAAGGTTTCGGCCCTTTATTATTGCGAATATTACGATATGTATTGGGATTTTTCCATGGGACTCCGGTGGATACTGAGATCATCAAATATTTCAGAGAGATCCATGGAATGAATGTCACCATTTGAAAGATGAAATTGAAAGGCTCATCAAAGAAGGACATTTACAAGACCTAATATGTTGTACCAAGTAGCAGGGTCTCTGACTTTTCGAACCTGGAAACACGATTTGGGGGATAGGTCCAGAAGAGATCAACATGGGGTGGGACCACATAGATAGGAGCAGTCCAGAAGAGAAAGCAATGCTAGGGGGAATGCACCCGGAGTATAGCAACAATACCAGTGGGTCAAAATTTTAATTTTGATAGAGCAGTATGTTATCATGCATTCTTCATGATGGCCGCCAATTTATGAGTTCCATCTGAAAAGAGCCTTATGCGTACTTTGTGCTTCAACAACAATGTTATTGTCACTATTTCTATAACTCAGTCTCCACATAAAAGCTTTCTTCTGATCACTATCATTCAGTATCGTCCCCATCAACAACTAGCTAGGCTTTCCACTCAAGAACGGCAAACAATGCTTGCTCAAGCGACTTGAATGTTGGGACTTTCTGACAAAGATGGAATAATGGTGGAAGAGTTTCATAGGGTTCATCCAGAAGCAAAAAAGGTTGGGTTTACTTGCATTCTTCATTTCCTAACTTTATTTGAAGATATTGTCAAGTCTGTACTTATCTGCAATTGCACATGGCCAAGATCATCGAAAATGGCTCAAGACCTATATGATCTTCAAAGTAAAATATCTAACAAGGGATCAAAGAGAAAGCGATCAGGTACTATTGCAACAAACTACTTTCCATATCCAAAAGAAATTGCCAGTCCTGATGTGAAGACGTTAAATAAACATTGTAACTTGGGGTATAGTGCACGAACCATACTACAATTAGCACAAAATATAAAAAACGGAAGCCTCAACCTGGCGGATTATGAAGATCATATCGCTGCCAATCATGAATTGTTCCACGTCTAGTGAAGACAGAAGGTTTCGGTCCCTTTACTATTGCGAATGTTAAGATGTGCATTGGGATTTTTCCATGAGATTCCGATTGATATTGAGATCATCAAACATTTCAGAGAGATCCATGGAATGAGTGTCATAATTTGAAGGATGAAATTGAAAGGCACATCAAAGAAGGGCATTTACATGACCTAATATGCCGTAACAAGCAGCAGGGTCTCCGACTTTTGAAACCTGAAAAGACGTTTAGGGGGAATAGGTTCAGAAGAGATCAACATTGGGTGGGACCATGTAGATAAGAGCAGTCCAAATGGGAGAGCAAAACTAGGGGCAATACACCCCCAGTAAAGCAATAGCCAGCTAGGAGAACGCCCCAACAGGAGCCTAAAGGAGTCCCGGAGGGTTCAGGAGTTGGGAGCAACCCTCAACCCCGGGGGTAATCCATATGATCATTGGCGGCCCATAGATGGAGACTCTCAGAAACCCAGAAGGGCTCAAATTCAATCTGCACACAATCAAAGAGAAGTTAGGGTGTTGATCTTTAAGGTAGAAGGTGCACCCAACGGCCCTACCATCTCATTGGGACTCAAAAATTTACAAGAAATTAATTTTCCTCGTGATGGATTGAAGTAGAAAGGATTTTTATTGACAACGACAATTCCATTGGCATATTATTCCATGAAGCCTTTATAAAATTAGCAAAATGTTTTGTTTTGTAAAAAAATAAAATAAAATTCTTATTTTGTGGAAGGAGAAATTTGTAACAACCTTAATTCGTTACCAATTATGAGACATTTAGCGACACTAATAAATAGTACAAGCTATTACCAAATTAAATTTTTAAGTAAAAAGAATTTTTCTTATCACTTTATGTGTGGCAATATAAGTGTTTTCACGGCACAAATTAGGTTCGATGGTCGGTTGATGATTATGGAGGGCAAAACAACAACAGTACCAGTGGGTCAACATTTTAATCTTGAGAGAGCAGTATGTAATCATGGATTCTTCATGATGGCTCCCAATTTATGGGTTCCATCTGAAAAGACCCTTATACGTCCTTTGTGCCTCAACGACATTGTTATTGTCACTATATCTATAACTTAGTCTCCACATAAAAGCTTTCTTCTGATGACTGTTATTCAGTATCTTCCCAATCACCAACTAATTAGGCTTTCCATTTAAGAACGGCAAACAACACTAGCTCAAGCGACTTGAATGTTGCGATTTTCTGACAAAGGTGGAATAATGGTGGAAGAGTTTTACAGGGTTCATCCTAGAGCAAAAAGGTTGGGTTTGCTTGCATTTTTAGTTCCCCAACTTTATTTCAAGATATTGTCAAGTCCGTGCTTCTCTACAATTGTACATGGCCAAGGTCATTGAAAATGGCTCAAGACCTATGTGATCATCAAAGTAAAATTTCTAACATGGGATCAAAGAGAAAGTGATCTGGTACTATTGCAATAAACGACTTTTCAAATCCAAAATAAATTGCCATTGCCCGTCTTGATGTGAACACATTAAATAAACATTGTAACTTGGGGTATAGAGCATGAACCATACTACAATTAGCTCTATATATAGAAAATGGAAGCATCAACCTAGGGGATTATGAACATCATACCGCATCCAATCATGAATTGTTCCGATGTCTAATGAAGATAAAATGTTTCGGTCTCTTTATTATTGCGAATATTAAGATGTGTATTGGGATTTTTCCAAGAGATTTTGGTGGATTCTTAGATCATCAAACATTTCGAAGAGATCCATGGCATAAATGTCACCATTTGAAAGATTAAATTGAAAGGTTCATCAAAGAAAGGCATTTACATGACCTAATATGATGTAACAAAGATCAGAGTCTTTGACTTTCAAACCAAGAAACACGGTTAGGGGGAATAGGTCTAGAAGAGATCAACATTGTGTGGGACCCCATAGATAGGAGCAGTCCAGAAGGGAGGGCGACACTTGCGGGAATCAACCCCTAGTACAGCAACAATCAACCCGGAGAATGCCCCGGTAGGAGCCTCAGGGAGTCCCGGAGGGTTCAGGAGTTGAGAGCAACCCTCAACCTAGGGAGGTAATCTATATGATCGTTGGTGTACCCATAGATGGAGACTCTCAGAAGCCCAGAAGGGCTCACATTCAATCTGCACACAATCAAAGAGAAGTTAGGGTACCAATCTTCAAGGTAGAAGGTGCACCCAACGGCCCTAGCATCTCATTCGGACTCGAAGATCTACAACAAATCAATTTTACTCATGATGCATTGAAGTAGAAAGGATTTTTATTGACAACGACAATTCTACAGACATATTATTCTATGAAACCTTTATAAAATTAGCAGAATGTCTTTTTCGTAAGAAAATAAAATGAAATTCTTATTTTGTGGAAGGAGAAATCTGTAACAAGTTTAAGTTGTTACCAATTGTGAGACATTTAGTGACAATAATAAATAATACAAGCTCTCACCAAATTAAATTTTTAAGTAAAAAGAATTTTTCTTGTCACTTTATGTGTGGCAATATATATGTTTTCACCGCACAAATTAGGTTCAATGGTGGGTTGATGATTATGGAGGGCAAAACAATAACAGTACCAATGCGTCAAAATTTTAATCTTGAGAGAGCAATATGTAATCATGGAATCTTCATAATGGCTACAAATTTTTGGGTTCTTTCTAAAATGACCCTCAGACGTCCTTTGCGCCTCAACGATAATGTTATTGTTACTATTTCTAAAACCCAGTCTCCACAATAAAGCTTTCTTCTTATCATTGTCATTTAGTATCTTCCCCATCAACAACTAATTAGGCTTTCCACTCAAGAACGGCAAACAACACTCGCTCAAGCGAATTGAATGTTGCAACCTTCTGACGAAGATGGAATAATGGTGGAAGAGTTTCACAGGGTTCATCTAGAAGCAAAAAAAGGTTGGGTTTGCTTGCATTTTGCGTTCCCCAACTTTATTTGAAGATATTGTCAAGTCTGTGCTTCTATTCAATTGTACATGGCCAAGGTAATTGAAAATAGCTCAAGACCTATGTGATCTTCAAAGTAAAATTTCTAACAAGGGATCAAAGATAAAGTAATCAGGTACTATTGCAAAAAACTGCTTTCCAAATCCAAAAGAAAAATTTCCAATCTTGATGTGAAGACGTTAAATAAACATTGTAACTTGGGGTATAGAGCACGAACCATACAACAATTAGCACAAAATATAGAAAATGGAAGCTTCAACTTCGGGTATTATGAAGATCATATCGCAACCAATCATGAATTGTTCCAAAGTCTAATGAAGACAAAAGGTTTCGGTCCCTTTACTATTGCGAATATTAATATGTGTATTAGGATTTTTCCAAGAGATTTCGGTGGATATTGAGATCATCAAACATTTCAAATAGATCCACGGAATGAATGTCGCTATTTGAAAGATAAAATTGAAAGGATCATCAAAGAATGGCATTTAGAAGGCCCTAATATGCCATAAAAGGAGCAGGGTCTCCAACTTTCCAAATCAGGAAACATGGTTAGGGAAAATAGGTCCATACGAGATCAACATTGGGTGGGACCATGTAGGTAGGAGCAGTCCAGAAGGGAAAGCGATACTAGAGGGAATCCAGCCCCAATACATCAACTATCAGCCAGGAGAATGCCCCGGCAGGAGCCTCAAGGAGCCCCAGAGGGTTCAGGAGTTGGGAGCAACCCATAACCCAGGGGCGTAATCCATATGATCGTTCGTGGGCCCATAGACGGAGACTCTCAGAAGCCTAAAAGGGTTCACATTCAATCAACGCACAATCAAAGAGAAATTGGGGTACCGATTTTCAAGGTAAAAGATGCACCCAACGACCCTAACATCTCATTTGAACTCGAACATTTACAAGAAATCAATTTCCTCATGATGCATGGAAGTAGAAAGAATTTTAATTGACAGCGACAATTCTGCGGACATATTATTCTATGAAGCCTTTATAAAATTAGTAGAATGTCTTTTTTGTAAAAAAACTAAAATAAAATTCTTATTTTGTGGAAGGAGAAATCTATAACAACCTTATGTTTTTAAGTAAAAAGAATTTTTCTTGTCACTTTATGTGTGGCAATATATCTGTTTTCACGACACAAATTAGGTTCGATGGTGGGTTGATGATTATGGAGGGAAAAATAATAACTGTACCAGTGGGTCAAAATTTTAATCTTGGGAGAGTAATATGCAATCATGTATTCTTCATGATGGATACCGATTTATGAGTTCCATCTAAAAAGACCCTTATACGTCCTTTGCGCCTCAACGACAATGTTATTATCACTATTTCTATAACTCAGTCTCCACATAAAAGCTTTCTTCTTATCACTATCATTCAGTATCTTCCCCATCAACAACTAATTAGGCTTTCCACTCAAGAACGGCAAACAACACTCGCTCAAGCGACTTGAATGTTGCGACTTTTCGACGAAGATGGAATAATGGTGGAAGAGTTTCACAGGGTTCATCCAGAAGCAAAAAAGGTTGGGTTTGCTTGCATTTTGCGTTCCCCAACTTTATTTGAAGATATTGTCAAGTCTGTGCTTCTATGCAATTGCACATGACCAAGGTCATTGAAAATGGTTCAAGATCTATGTGATCTTCAAAATAAAATTTATAACAAGGGATCCAAGAGAAAGAAATCTGGTACTATTGCAATAAACTACTTTCCAAATGCAAAAGAAATTGCTCGTCTTGATGTGAAGACGTTAAACTAACATTGAAACTTGGGATATAGAGCACGAACCATACTACAATTAGCACAAAATATAGAAAATGGAAGCCTCAACCTGGGGATTATGAAGATCATATCACAACCAATCATGAATTGTTCCAACGTCTAAGGAAGATAAAAGGTTTTGGTCCCTTTACTATTGCAAATATTAAGATTTGTATTGGGATTTACTAAGAGATTGCAATGGATACTGAGATTATCAAACATTTCAAAGAGATCCATGGAATGTCAAAGATATACAAGAAAAATCAAACATAGGTCATTGAACAAATGTATGGCAAGTATGCACCATTTTGATGCCTTGCGTACTGCATGGAGCATGTTGAATACTATGAAAAGATGCTTGGGAAATTGAGTGATTTACCCCACTGTCAATATTGTAAGGTGTCCACCACCAACTTCGGAACTGCCAATGTTGGAGACAAATGATAAAGCGCTTTGTAAACCAATGTTCAAATAAAGTAGCTCTATGGATTTGAGTGAGTTAAAGGTAATTGTGGGATATATATATATATATAAGGGTATATTGTGTTAAGCACCCCAACGTTTTGGGTGTTTTGTACTTGATAAAGGTTGGAGGGTAAAGTGCACATTTACAAAAATTGAGTGGCAAAGTGCAAAATAACCCAAATGTTGGGGTGTTTAACACAATATAACCTATATAAATATATATATATATATATATGTTGTCACTATTTAATTGGGCGAATTACACTAACTACCCCTGAGGTTTGGCTAATTTACGAAAACCCCCCTACTTTTTCAAAAATTACCAAAAACCCCCTAAGGTTTCAAAAATATTACAAATTTATTCGAATTTCCAAAAATACCCCTTTCCTTTTTTTGGGTGATTTACGCTGACCACCCTAAGATTGGGTTAATTTACGAGAAACTCCCTATGGTTTCAAAAATTACCAAAACCCCCCCGAAGTTATACAAATATTACAACTAGCACCTACTTAGATTGACTTATTAACAATATTAAATCTTTTTTTTCCCCTCTGTAATATTGTTATCATAAAATTTTCATGTAATAGATTTGAAAAAAAAATTTGATTATTTATTCAAATAAATATTCTGAATTTAATGCATTAAAGGTATCTACCAACATATCAAGTATGTTATATTATCGCTAATACGGAGTAAATTTTAGGAGAAATGAGTTAGAGTCCTCAAGCTAAATAAAGTTTTCAAGTGCATTATTTAATTTCAATTTTTTATTTCAATCAATGTTTATATTTCTCATTTTAGATAATGGATATATACGATGCATATAATTATATTTTTCTCAAATATAAATTTAGCACATATTACGTATATTTAGTATAAATACATAACATTAAATTCGGAATATTTATTTGAATAAGTAATCACATTTTTTTTTTCCAAATCTATTAAAAGAAAATTTTATGATAACAATATTACAGAGGGAAAAAAAAAGAATTAATGTTGTTGATAAGTCAACCTAAGTAGGTGCTAGTTGTAATATTAGTATAACCTCAGGGGGTTTTTGGTAATTTTTGAAACCACGGGGGGTTTCTCGTAAATTAACCTAATCTCAGGGTGGTCAACGTAAATCACCCAAAAAAGGGGAAGGGGTATTTTCGAAAATTCGAATAAGTTTGTAATATTTTTGACACCTTAAGGGGTTTTTGGTAATTTTTGAAAAATTATGGGGTTTTTCGTAAATCAACCAAACCTCAGGGGTGGTCAGTGTAATTTTTCCTAAAAGTTTTTAATGACCGGAAGTATCTTTTTGTTGCTATATGGATATGGAAATAAATTAATGTGGTTGATTTAATTACAAATGACAAAAAAAATAAATATATTGTCACTTATTATAATTAATTAATAATAAAATATGATCACTAAATTTCTTGTGGGTATAAGCCTTTTTTGTTATAGTGTAGAGGGACCTACAAGAAATACGCAATAATTTGTTCTATGACCTTTGCAATAATTTAAATGCTCAAGGAATAAAATTCTGAAAATTTTGAAGAGCTTATCCTGAACCTTCTAGAGAGAAGAAATTGATACGTTTTTGACTGAAGGTGGATTAAAATAATTCAACAATTTAAGAAGACAATTCGAATCCATATAAAAGAAATTGAATATAGAATCAATTTATAAATGCATAAAATTTGATCTAACGACGATCACATGCGTAAATACGAGGATTAGGTCCAAAAGCCGACAATGTAAAAATATACAAAAATGACCCAATACAAAATAACCCAAATGGCACAAAAATGCCCCAAAGACAAAATGACCCAATGGCACCCAAAAGAATCCAGTGTAGGAAGAGAAAGCAGGAAATGAAAAAAAGTTAGGGATAGTGTTAAGTGACACTATAAAAATTATAAAAGATTATGAAATAAAAAAAATAATTTCGCTAAGTCAATACTGACAAAAATTCTGTTTACTTAATCGGCATTGACAATAATTCATACTCCTATAATGACAATTTAGTGAAAATAAAAATCTTAAATGAATTTTTAATTATAATTTTTGTGTCACTATATATTATAACTATCAGTGTGTCGAGAAATTATTAATTGTGACACTTAGAATATTAATTTTCATTACAATTAAATCATATTGTGGAAAAATTAAAACTTTTTTAACTTGATAAATATCACATGTGAGAAATAATGGATATTGTTGTTTAAAACATGTTACGTTGCGATTTCTATAATGTCATTCAAATTTTTTGTCATTAACATAATATTTTATATTAGTAATTAGTAGAATTTCAAGGTCGAAAGATCGTGGCCGTCAAAGATGAGAATTGCATCATAATGACGACTACATGCATATATTGCTCATCTTGTGGCTTCTTCCATTTCAAAAATTACAGTCCTTTTATAATTTAAACTTTTATCAACCAAATACTTAATGAATGCAGCCATTTTTATGTCGCAGTATGTCATTATGGTCATAAAAAAATCAACCCCCTTCTCACCCCCCCCCCCCCCCCCTCTCTCTCACTATACATGTACATGTACATGTACATATACATATATATATATATATATTAGAGTTCCTTTAATTTAATATGTTATTTGTTACTCCTATATGTTAATTTCTTCTAGAGACACTATAATACTATATTAATAATCTCCTCAAGTCCAATAAAAGTTTGATGTCTCTGTGACAGCTAATTAGAGATGGAAATTTGAACGTGATGGAACAGTGATAGCAATACTGAATGCTGAGATTGCTTCTCATGCACACTTTAACATCGATAAAAATTCTCCAAACCGCTTAATGTTGAAAAGATCCTAAATTAATGTTTCGTCACACCCCACGTCAATTATATATATACTTGTCTAGCTAGTGAAGATAATTTTTCTAAATTAGGTTAGAGGGGTTAAATATATATATATATATATATATATAATCCAGCTTACAGCCTTTTTTTAAAAAAACAAATGAAATTATTGAGCATACATCGATATATTAAATTAGCTAAGCTATTGAATTTATTTTTTGAAGCAATTACTAATTATAATAAACTACTTTTGATGGATAGTGAAGTTAGAATTTTGTTGAAATTGGTTCGGATTTTATTCAATTTGTCAGAAATAACTATGACTACACATTAGTGTTAGTATCGATGTTTGATTCGCCTAAAATTCATACATTGATCAAGCTCTGACTCATTAAAAATTGATATAAGTTTTAAACAGAATCTCAGCTTGATAAATAAATATTAACTACTCTATTTACTTTTAGCCCAATTGAATATGAATCTTATTCCAAAATCGTTTCGATTTTAATTTTTCGATTAATATTCATAAGATAGTTAATGGGAAAATTATAATGAGAAAATCGAATATCTAATTAAAATTAGCTGAAGGATTAGAGACATATGAGATATAATGCCCAGCATTTGTAATTTTTTTTTATTTTTTTATAATTATTTTGGTGACTCGCTTAAAAAGTTTGCATACCTCAATCCTAACTACTAGGCCAAGACATTACTATTCAAGACATACATATTTTGGAACCAAAACTAAATAAGACCTAATATATGTAATAAAAAAAAATGAAATTTTCCCTACCTTATTTAATCCTATAGATTTAATTAGTTCACCCTCCAAATCAGAGACCATTGAAAAAAATATTAGTGAATAAGAATCTCAACCGCAACCAACAAGAGGTGATTAAGTGGTGTAGGTGCAAATTAAAGATGGGCAGAAGATAAAAAGGGGAAGTGGTTGCCTCGTCAATTGTTGGCTAAAATAATGATTAACGTTAGAATTTAGGAACTAAAGGATCATCATTATATTATGACGAGGGCGATGACCTCATAACGGTTTTTCACATTAAGGCAATCCTGTTTCCGTATACATAATGTCTAAATAATCATGATTTTCAGCACTATAATATATATATATATATATATATATATGGGGAAAATCTTCAATACACTCGATTTGGATCCCTCGTGTTCATGAAACAGTTCAAATTGCATCGCATTATTAATTTACTGACAAAAAAAGAATCAACATATATAATATTGCACAATTTCAACCATTTGGTTCCATATGTAAGATTCAAACACCGGATTCATACAATAATTTTCACATTCACACACACACACACACACACACATACATATATATATATATATATATATATATATATATTGGCATTAAGCAATTAAACATACGTTGTTGAAATTTTTACCGTCCACGTAGAGCACAAAAAAAAAAAAAAAAAAAGAGTGTCGTTAGTTAGATGTGCTTCATCCTTGTTTCGTGTTAGAATTCTTTTGAAAAGATTGGCCGACATTAATTAGTTTGATTGATTTTCGAATGCTCCACTATTGTTAGTTTAATCAAGTAGGTAATTTTTGACAATATGGAAGAAATTAAGAGGCAAAAGAAGAAAAAGAACAAAAACAAAATGTCAATCGACGTACCCTTTTCATTATTTTTTGTCCTCAATGTTCTTTTTGTCCTAATAGTTAAATCCGAATGAAGCACTTAGGAGAAACGTTATGCACTTCTTTAGTTCTTACATCTTGTGTTGGGAGTATCGCATTTTTCATTCTATAAAATAGATATTTCTCAAATAGTATTTAAAGTATTATGGTCGCCTCATATTTAGTTTCACAATGTACCAAAATTTTCGCTTGTGATTCCACTAAACATTTTCGGTCAAATAATTAAAGATAACATTACATGATGAGTACGGATTTTCATGATTTTCACAAATAGAGACGGAATTAGAGATAGACTCGGTGAAAATCCATCTCAATTTCTAAAATTTAGTGATTGAATTATTTTTTGCCGGTCTCCCTATTCTTCTACTCTAATAAAAGAGTACTAATCCATCCACTAATGACCATATGCAAATATTTGATGCAACTAAAAGTGATAAAATTCGTATTTTATTTAACTCAGTATGAGGAGATCGTAATTTAAAACTCAATCTGAAAAGTGATATATTTGTTTCTTTTTTAATTATTACGTATACAACTGCAACATTCAAATTTATATATGTTTGGGGATTGTAACATCCCTTGCTTGTTATGAGTAATTACATTAAGTCTTCTTTTTTGTTTTAAAATTATAGAATAGAATAGAAGTTATACAATAGAAATCTGTTATAGTTTCTTTGTCATATACTCGATGGACTCATTTGGTCGGTCTATCAACTAGAACTTAAAAATGTTATTATAAAGATTTTAATAAAATTTTCAATTCATTTTCACATAAATTAAAAAGCATCATTCAAGTAGGTTTATTGTAATTTGCTTTATCATTCCCAATAACTAGGGATTATTGGTACAGTGGTCTTCGACATGCATTAAAATATATCGAATAATTTAATTAATGATATATTTTTTTTAAAGATACTCCACCCCCCCCACCCCCACCCCCACCCCCAAAAAATACTAAAATTATTGTATTAAATCTAAACACGTATTATCCATCAAGTGACTAAAGATTAAATTTCATTTTATACATTTTCCATACCCATTGGGAAAATATAATTTTTCGAGAACACCAATTAAAGAACACAAAAAAGGCGGAAAAAAAAAATCAAACATAGTCAAAAGAGTGGCGGGTAAGGGTTGCAATTAGTTTTTTTTTTTATTTGAAACGGTAAATCACGCATGAACACCTACTAGGATTTGAATCCTAGTCCTTACACTCCATCATATTAAATAACTACCTAAATAGTAATAATGAAGTAAGAACAAATAAAAAATATACCAGGTCGATTAGTTTTTACAGTGCTTTTAGCTAATGCCCTTGCGAAGCTCCCTTTTTGTTCTTGAAACGTATTAATTTCATCTAATATATCATTTACACCGATCAAAAAGTTTCTAACAAACATCAAGTAGACCCATCAATCCTTCTTGTTAGGAAGAACTTTGTGGGTCATACTGAAATGTAGGGTTCAAAAAAAATGTAGCCGAGTGAAGATGTTTGCGTAGCATAGCATCCAACCTATCATTAATACTATCAATATAGGTGTTGTATAAATGCTCTTTGTTTTTAAATAACTCCTCTATGTCATTTATTGGTCTCCACATCCCCCCATAAACATAGCCTGATGAAGGCTTCTCATCAGAATCACACATCCACCATAATCTCATAAGTGGACTCATACTCTTGTCAATGATTAAAAAATTATTCCAAAAATCACTATTTAAAACAATTTGCTTAGCCTCTTTATCCTTGTTAGCCCTCAAAAATGTTTTAAACTCTGCACTTACAACCAAATCTTTCGAATGCTCCTTATGATCGTAAAGACTCTTCAAAGCAATAAATTGTGTGTCAAATTGATTATCTCTGGGACGAACAATTTTAGTCCATCCTGGCCGTTGTCTCAACCATGCATGAGGCTACTTATGATTATACACAAAAATTGTTATCTTTGAAGCAAGAGCTACTAAATTTTTCACAGATGTCAACTCTCCAATGTGTTTAATTATCAAATTAGCACAATGAGTAGCACATGGGGACCAATAGATTGAAGGATATTTCTTAGATAGAAACTTTCCAACTTTTTTGTAGTTGTTGGCATTATCAGTGACCAAATGCACAACATTATTAACATCAACCATCTCTACAATTTTAGAAAAAAGATTGCACAAAGTCCTAGCATCAGAGTCAACATGAGAAGCATCAACAGATTTAAAAATGATATGTCATGTGGACAATAAACTAAAAAGTTTATCAATACCTTATGACTCTGATCACTCCATCCATCATCCATAATTGTGACACTGATATCAACCCATTTAGCTTGGAGAGCATCAATAGTCAGTTCACATTGCTTTTTAGCTTCTTTAAGTAACGAAACCCTTAAAGTATGATAAGATGGACTAGTATATTCATGACCCATTATTGCAATCCTACTTATCATTGATTGAAAGTATGAGGAATTCACAGCATTAATCGGGACAACAATCATAAAACCATAAAACAATGGACATATCTATATCATTCTATTTTTTCCTACTTTGCAATGTTGCTTGAATGCTAGGTTCAGTAGAATCAATACCAGCACCAGTTTTCAACAAATCTCCTACACGAACAATCTTTTTCCTCTAATTACTACCACTCCCAACTTGTTTACAAGTTAAGTTTTGAATTTCTTCAATATCATCATCATCATCACCCAAATTCAATTTAGATGCAACTTTCTCCCTTTATATAATTTGCAACTTCAATCAATGTACCTTTAATTTGGAAATGAACATCGGCAAGAACTTTAAGGTAAGATTTAACATTACCTGGAATGCCGGCTAGATGTTGCTTCATGCATTTGACACCCCCTCCACTAATTGCTTGATCTCAATATAGGCACTTCAACGTGTGAGTCTTCCCACTTGAGGGTACCTCATATCAATGCCGCTAAGCTATGTCATTTCTGTGACAGGAATTTTGCCCACTAATAGATTGTTGCACAGATTCTAATGGATTTGATGGTGCAGTGGGCGAGGATGAACCAATATTTTCCATCTCCTATATTTACAATGAGTTCATAAGAGCAAATTCTAGACAAATTCTTTACAATGAGTATACGTTATACAAAAGTTAATAATGAGTACACATTACAATTTGTTAACATTCAAGACATGCAAGACATATTTACAATGAGTACACACACACACACACACATACACATATATATATATATTCAAATCCGTGATTAATACAAATCATTATACAAAATAGATTGCAATAAGAGGCACTTTATGGCTCATGCATACAAAAAAAGCCCCAAAAGAAATATAAATAAAAATTACAAAGAAAGAAAAGGAAAAATAAAAAAAAGAAATAGCAAAGAAAACCCAAATCTTACCTTGAGCAAATAGTTAGGCGTGTGGTAGTAGACAGGCAACACGGTAGCGAACGGGCCGGCGGTGGGCGGCGAACGGCTAGGGTTTCTTCAAACTTCAGCTGCTCTTAATGCTCACGCTTGTAGAGAAAAAAAAAATGAAAAGCAAGGATAGTTCTGTTCTGTTTCAGACTTTCAATAAATTAGAGTTTTAATCAGAAAAATAGAAAAAATTATATATATATATACAGCCAGCCGAACTGGTCCATGAACTGAGATTGGCTCGATCGATTTTTCACCGATTTTAGCCGATTCTCAGCAGGCGGACACAATCCTAGTTTTGGAGGGTTATTCGGACCAGACCAGGCCCCGGTCACCAATCGGACTGGTCAGGCCGGCTGGTCCGATCTGATTTTGCAAACATTGCTTTTAAGATACCCTGATTATATACCTCTTAAAATAATATATTGATTTAACTATCTCAAATAATTTAAGCCATTGCATCTAGCTGTCAAAAATTTGTTTTGGTGAAGTAGAGGAGCATTTTACAGAGAGTTATTACGTAACTTACTTGTTAATAAATGAATATTCTAGTTGAATTGAATTATTTTATAATTTCAAATTAATTGATAACTTTATTTTTGTCAGTTTGTGGAGGTGAAATAATTAAACATTTTTTAGGAATATGTGCCCTAGAAAATTTAATTTGTAGTAAAATAAATATGTTATTTTTGGATTATTTATAAAATTGAATTTACTATGAGTTATTTAATACAATGGAAATCCCCTTTCTAGACACAAAATTGCGCCCTCATATATATCTTTTTGAGACATTTACATTTTTTTTTGGTACAAATAAAATATGTGTCGCGATAACTCACGACACACTTAATAATTGTCTTGAAAGCATTTGTTTGTTAGGACACTTATTTGTGTCATGCTAATATGTTTTCAAGGCACCATTTAATGTCTTATTACAAGTGATTAATTTTGTAGACAATTTTTTTAGGACACTTATTGGTGCCTTAACATTCTCATAGGATATTTACATGTGTCCCAAATATATATATACATCTATATATATATATGGGGTAATTATAAATATCACAATACATATTTGTGAAAGCATTATCAAATGCCCCATAAAAGTATTTTAAGGACACTTTTTTTCTATCATATAAATTCTAACGACACTTTGAAGTGTCAAATATTTGTTAAGGCACTTATATTTGAAAGTTTATATACTAAGTGGACATTAATAAGTGCCCCTATGAACACTTTTAAGGCATTTGCAATTATTATTATTATTATTGTTGTTGTTGTTGTTGTTGTTGTTGTTGTAATAGAACATTGTCTTCGAATGTTGTACTATTAACACAAAACAACATAATTTTAGATACCAATCCAACAAATGACATCTTTACTTATAATATATCAAAATGTCAGCTACATTTAATTAAAAAATAATCAAATATTATAATCATTCTCCAAGAGAAGCCAATACCAAAATCATGGCGCCTGAAATTGAAAGTTCAGAATTTACAATACTTGTTATGTTCTATCATAAAATGTTCTAGGAATATCTCCAACAAATCTACTAGCATAAGGTTTTAATAAATCAAAAATAAAGAAAAAAAATAGAAATGATATCAAAGTAACTAATGATTATATTGACCTGACACTGCAATTTGAATTTAAATGATTCAACTCTCTTCATGCTCCAGTTTAAATCAGTAGTGAAAATCGCCATCCAAATCCACCTATATATATAGAAAGCTATACGTTCGGTTCCCATTCACGAACAAACTCCAAATTATAGCACTAAACATGCCAAGTCCAAGTTAGAGCACTCAACATGCAAAATCCAAATTTCAGTGTACCATAGCCTATTATTTTTGTAGCTACGGATTTTCCAAGGCTAATAGCCACGGGTTGGCCTCGGAATTTCCGTGGCTATTAGCCACAGAGTAGCCACATAAAATCCATGGTGAATACTTAGCCATGAATTTCTGTGTCTAATCTATGGCTAAAGCTTAGCCACGCCACTTTTAGCCACGAACAAAATCCGTGGCTAAATCCACGGCCATCACAATTTTTGTCGTAGTGTCAATACTAAAAAAGCTGCCCGATATTATTAGAAGTACCCTTAGATCAACTATATGACATTATGATCACACTATGGTGTGAGATCTCAACAACACTTCCAAGAAAACCTATTAACTAACTCCTTTTCTAACAGAGCATCTAGAAAAAAGAAAAGATCCACATATTTGAAAAAGAGAAAAATATGAAAAAAATACTATTTTCCAACAAATTTCTATGCTGCTCACATTTCCTAAAACTGAGACGTCCAGTCCTAATGTGGAGACCATGCGGTAGTAGTACAACTATATACTGAGCAACATAAAAATAGATGGTATCAAAGTCCAAGTACTCAACTTGTTGCAAAATCCGCAAGTTGATCCTCAAGTCCACTTTTTTCTCGATGTAGATGTAAACACTTCTTTGTGCTTGGGTCTTCTACATAGAAAACTTGTTGTACTTGGCTTTCTAGGATGAAAGGCTCACTATATTGTCTTGCTTGAGAAAAATTGACTAGGACTAAGTCATATTCATCTTTCTTTTGTGCCCTACTGTTTGAGGCCTAGTCACAGTAAAACGCTACAACTTTTCTATCATCAAAATATTCAAGTTCAATTATATCTTTTAATACTCCATAGTAAGTGACATCTCCAATTACAGGATTATTGTCACTGAGTAGCAAAGCTACTAGTTTGTGCATTGATGATCACTCTACTATTTTGCATTTTCTTTCTATTTTCAAGATTTTTGACATGAAATCGGAAGTCATTTATGATAAACCCTAGATAACGCTTTCCAACTTGATTAGGATCTCGAGCTAAGGTCCTAAGTTCCTCAGAAACCTCATTTCTAGCAAGATGCAATTCCTCAACCTGTTCAATATAATTAAAAGAATTCTACAATGTCCAAATATTCCAAGTAGCTTAGAAATGATGAAAATTAAAAATTTGAATATACATTAACTTACATGATTATAAAAGTACTCCGTAAGAGTATCACTGTGAATTTTTTCAACATCTTTTTTGTTAAGACAAGGATTTTCAACTTGAACTCTACGTTTGTGTTGTCTGGATATAATTTGAATATTAATGATAAGAATATTGAACAATACAAAATAACATAAGCCAATAAAAATGTAATACAAATTCTCTTACTCAATGAATGATTCAATCTGCATGCAATTGGAGGTAATTGTTGGGTAAAACTTTATGCAAAGGAGTTCGAACATTCTTGGGTAAAACTTTAGACAAAGCAATTGGAAGCAATTATTGCATCAAGATGTGGTTATCATGGCTTTTGAGACTAGAAATTTTTTGTGGTTTAACTTTCACATGCCTTGAAATATTTGAAGCATAACCATCTTGGACTTTCACATGTTGTAAGATGTGAAAGATTATATTTTTCTCCTTTTTGCTCATTGAAAAATGTGTAGCAAGCAAATATATGTTCTTCCAGAATCAAGAATAGTAGGGTGAAGTGCATGTCCTACGCCCATATCTTCCAAATCAAGACGAGAGTTCTCATGGTCTTTTCCTTCCAAATTTAGTAAAGTGCTAAGTACACTATCACTAATATGTTTTTTAATGTACATCACATCCAAGTTGTGGCGCACCATGATATCTTTCTAATATGGCAAATCAAAGAATATGCTTTTCTTTTTTCCAATTGAAAGGAAGTGTTGGATTATCAGTTCTTTTCGATTTTCAAATTTAACCTGCCTAAATCCTCTAATAGTATATCCCCATTTAGAAGAATAGGTGGCTTACCATGTTCTTCGATGCCATCAAAAGCGTTAGCATCTTTTCGATAAAGGTGATTAACATCTAAAAATCTACGATGACATATGTAACACTATTTCCTACTTATATATAATTATTTAGACCATGTGTCCTTCTGGCATAACGGGCAAACTGACTCTCCTTTTGTACTCCATCCAGACAAATATGCATAAGCTAGAGAATCATTAATTGTCCACAACAAAGCTGCACGCATATTGAACTTTTGCTTACTTGATGCATCGTATGTTTCAACCCTATGCCATAATTCCTTCAATTCTTCTACTAAGGGTGCCAAGTATACATCAATGTTGTTTCTAGGAGGTGATGGGCTAGGAATTAGTAAAGTTAAAAAGAAAAACGGCTCTTTCATACACATTCAAGGTGGCATGTTGTATAGAGTCAATATGATTGGCCACGTACTATGAGTAACACTTAGAGTTTTAAATGGACTAAATCCATCAGCAACTAGACCAAGCCTAGCATTTCTTGGATTCTGTGCAAATTCACAATGTTGACAATCAAAAGCATGCTAAACATGGGAATCACTAGGATGGCTCGTGCATCCATCTTTAGTGAACTTTTCCTTGTGCCATCTCATGCAAGATGCTGTTTTACATGACATGAAGATTCTTTGAAGCCTAGGTTTAAGAGAAAAATACCTCAATACCTTAGCTGCTATCTTTTTACACTTATTAAGATGAATCTTCATTATAAACTACATCATTTTCAATTTGTTTATATCTTGACATACTACAATCAGGCCAGAATGTGTCATTCTAGTGGTCTTTCCAGTACAACATGCAATCATTAGGGCAAGCATCAATTTTGATACAAGAGAGTCCCAGTGCCCCAATAATCTTTTCTACTTCATAATATGACTTAGGTAATGATTCAGTCATACTAAGAAAAGCTTCTTTCAACAACTCCAGTACCATGGTAAATGTCTTATTAGACCATTTACCCATACATTTCAAGTGAAATAGTCGTACAATAAAAGCAAGTTTTGAAAAATTTTCACACCCGGAATGTATTTGTTGTTGAGCATCATCTAATAATTTATAAAAAGCTTTGGCATGTTCTTTAGGTTCCTCTGTCATGTTTATATCTGAATCTCTGACCCCAAAAGCAACGTGTACCAAGGCATCCATATCATCTAACATATTAAAACGATCACGTTCTTCAAGACTAACTTGAATAGATAAGGTATCTTCACCATGTATAACCCAATGTATATAACCCTTCATAAATCCATCAACAATGAGGTGCTCTGTTGTTTTCTCGCTATTGACCCATTTCGCATTTTTACGGTATTTGCATGGGTATATTATCTTGTCATTAAGACATACATTAAAAAAACCATATTCAGGAATTGATATATACTGCGTTTATATTCTTTTGTGGATCTTGTTTTATGGATCCTACTTTTGTCCATCATAAACATACTAACATAAACTTTTACAAGCTAAATATAGTAATTGCATACTATTTTGATTTCATCTTATAGCATCTTTACCAAAGTTAGGCAGAGACCTTACGGCAAAAAATGAGATTTACTAAGAAAAAAAGCACAAAACATAACTTCGGGAGGGAAAAAAAATAAAGACTAAATTAAGTGCGAAATGAAGTGCACATGATCATATCTTATTAGCACAATCCTCATTAAATTTATTATATATTATAAATTTTATATTTGTACTAATTGAATATTATTAAACACATTAAATATGTATGAAATTATATGTTATTACATAAAAATCTCTCTATATATATGCATAAATCATATATAATTACAATTTATTTATAATATTTTATTTTAAGATGTATAGTACAACCATATATGCTAAAATATATTCATATGTACTTATATATAATAATATAAAATTAATATTAAATAATTTAATGATATATTTGATATTCATTGTGAAACTATATATTAAATTATTTTAAATGTTGTATATTATATCAAATAAGGTAAATGCTTGTATAATTTCACATATACATATAAAATAATTGATATCCATACATACTTTATAATAAGCACACAAAAAAAATATATAGCATGTGTAACTCTAAACAAGAGTGTTTCGAGCAATGCAAAATTGGGGATAAAACCACAATTCTTCCTTATGCTTTGATATCTAATAAAGTCAAACCATACCACTTGAACCCAAAATTTGCATAGGAAGATAATATTAGATTTTCAAACATTGGGTATAGAAGAATTAACATTACAAGTTCTTACTTGTACCTAGACCAACTTCCACACATGCAAAATGACATGCATTCTTTTTTATTCTTTATTTTAATACCTGTGATGGTTCTATATGTATTTTATAAAATAGTACTTATTGTATAATTTATATTTTTTTTGTTATCTTTGTTACTTTGGTACTTTATATATAATGTTGTTTGAATTCATTTTGCTCTTGAGATAGGCATGTCGATACGTCTAATAGAGGGTTTTTAGCTTCCCTTTACTCAAGCACAACTGAAACTCAGATTAAATTGACATAAAAAATAGTGACACAAATGAGCCTAGTTACAACAGTGCTAAGGACAAGTATGACTCTAATCAAAGTTTCATTGATAAAAATGAACAAGTATATCTTCCACCGCCTTTCCCATAAATGGTTGTGTGTAAATTTAGTTCAACACTTTAATTGGCTTTTGTACTTTAATTCTACTTAGATATATTTTAACCGGCTTTTGTTTTAATTTTTTATTTATGTTGATTTTAAAGGAGTTGAGATGCAAACAAAGAAACATGCTTTATAAAATGGACACGAAAACTAGAAGAGCAATTCATATCACTAAAGTGAAAACTCAACCTTTCATTATTTTGATGTATCTTTTCATGCATTAACTTTAATTTTGTTGACCTTATATTATGTTGGTTATATATGTTACGTTAGGTTTTGGTTTTACTAAAGAAGAGTGTTCCCTATAATGCAAAGTTGAGGATAAAAACAATATTCTCCCTTGTGCTTTCATAATTGAGAAGGTCAAATCATACCGCCCAAACTTGGAATTTGTATAAGAAGATAATTTCAGATTTTCAATCATCGGTGTAGAAGAATTCACATTACTGACTATTACTTGTACCAAGACCAACTTCCACATATGCAAATAACATGTATTCTTTTTTATTCTTTATTTCAATACTTGTGCATGATTCTATATGTATTTTATAAAATAGTACTTACAATGTAATATATATTGTTTTTTGTTAATTTTTTTAGTTAGTTTATATATGAAATATCATTCAAATTGATTTCATTCTTGAAGAGGGCGTGTAGATTTTTTTAGAGTGGTGTTTTAGCTTTCCTTTACTTAAAAACAACTAAGACTCATATGAAATTGATATAGGAAACAACCACACAAATGAGTCTAATTACAACAGTGCCAATGACAAGTATGACTCTAATGAAAGTCTCATTGATAAAAGTGAACAAGTTTGATTTCCACGACCTAGCCCATAAATGGATGTATATTCATTTAGTTCAGTATTTTAACTGGGTTTTGTACTTCAATTTTATCTCAGAATGTTTTAACTACCTTTCATTTTAATTTTTTTTATTTATGTTACTTTGAACAAATTGAGGTGAAACTAAAGAAATTGGCTTGCCATTCTCACTTAGAAACTAAAGGAGCACTTCATATCACTCAAGTGAAAACCCAACCTTTGTTCGTTTTGATGTATCTTTTCATGCATTGACTTTAATATTGTTGACCATGTATTATATGCTTAGATATGATATGTTAGGTATTGGTTACTCTAAACAAGAGTGTTCTCTAGAATGCAACGTTGGAGATAAAAACACAAGTCACACTTGTGCTTTAATACCTTATAGAGTCGAGTCATACCGCTTGAACCTGAAATTTGCGTAGAAAGATAATTTCAGATTTTCAATCATCAAGTATAGATGAATTCACGTTACTAGCTAGACCTTGTATTCAAACCAACTTCCATATATGAATAGTGACACACATCCTTCTTTTTATACTCTATTTTAAGAGCAGTATATGATTCTATACATATATATAAAATAGTACCTATGATGTAGTCTGAGTTTTTTTTTTTCGTAATGCCACTTAGTTTATATATAATGTCTTTTAAATTCATTTTATTCTTCAAGTGGGTTGCAGATATGTCTTAGAGTGCTCTTTTAACTTTCTTTAACTTGAACAAAATAGAGGATTAGATGAAATTGATGTAGAAAGTAGTGATATAGATGAGTCTAGTTACAATAGTGCAAACGACAATGATGATTTTTACTACAGTTAACAAAAAGTACAATTTCCAATACTCCCCCCATAAATGGTTGTGTAGTCATTTAGTTCAATATTTTATATGGATTTCATACTTTAATTTTACCTTAGTAGGTTCAAACTAACTTTTGTTTTTTAAATGTGTGTTACTTTTGAAGGAATTTAGGTGAAACCAAAAAAAATGGGTTTTTGTTTTGACACAAAAACTAGAGGACCATTTCATATCCCTAGGGTGAAAACTCAACTTTTTATGGTTTTGATATGTCTTTTGTTGCATTGGGTTTAATATTATTGATCTTGTATTATGTGGGTATAGGCTATTTTAGGTATTAGATATCTTTCCTAAAAGTGCTCCCTATAGTGCAAAGTTAGAGAGAAAAGCAAAGTTTTGCTTTGTGTTTTGAAACATGATTTGGAGGGGAAATTAATTTTAGATTTTCAATCATCAAGTACAAAAGCATTCATCTTACTGGCTATTACTTGCACCGAAACTGACTTCCACGCATGCAAAGTGATATATATCCATTTTTTTGTTCTTTATTTAAATACATGTTTATGATTATATATGTATTTTATAAAATAGTGCTTTTGATGTAATTTAATTTTTCCTTTGGTTATATATAATGTTGTTTAAACTCATTTTATTCTTGAAGTAGGTGTGTCGATATGCCTTAGAATGCTCTTTTGACTTTCTTTTACTTGGGCACAATTGAGAATCAAATGAGATTGAACCAGAAAGCAATGATTCCAATTACAATAGCGCAAAGGACAAGTATGAGTGTAACGATAGTGTCATTGATAAAAGTGAACAAGAAGTATGATTCTGACACCCTCCTTATAAATGGTTATTTATTCGATTGTTTAAATACTCTTACTGGCTTTTGTACTTTAATTTTACCTAATTATATTTTAACTGGCTTTTGTTTTATTTTTTTTTTATTTTTGTTTTTTTGAAGGAATTCAGGTGAAAAGAAAAACTATTTTCTATGTCGACACGAAAACTAGAGGAGCAATTCATGTAATTGGGCTAAAAAAAAATTCGTAGTTTTGATGTATCTTTCCATACATTCAATTTAGGATTGGTTATCTTGTATTTTGTTGGTTATATAGGCTATACTAGGTATTGGTTACTCTAAAGAATGTTCCCTATAATACAAAGTTGAGTATCAAAGCACAAATTTCTTTTCTGCTTTGATACTTGATAAAGTTGAATCTTACCTCTTTAACCCAAAATTTGTAGCCAAAGGTAATTTAAATTTTTCAGTCGTCAGGTATTGAGGCATTTACCTTATTGGTTATTACTTGTCTCTAGATTAACCTCTACAAATGGAAAGTGATACATATCTTGTTTTTTAATCTTTATTTTAGTGCTACTTAACATTTCTAAATGAATTTTATAAAATAGTATTTTTGATTTAATTTAAATTTTTTTGTTGATTTTATTACTTAGTTAATTTATATATAATGTCATTTAAATTGATTTTATTCTTCAGCAGGCTTGTTGATATGTATTCGAGTGCTCTTTAGCTTCCATTTACTCGAATGCAACAAAGAATCAAATTAAATTGACATAACAAAAAGTGATACGTATGAGTCAAGTTACAATAGCGCGAAGGACAAGTATGACTGCATCTATTGTTTCATTGATGACAGTGAACAAGACGTACAATTTACAACACCCTTTCTATAAATGGATGTGTATTCATTTAGTTCATTAATTCTCGCATTCATACTTTAATTTTACCTCAATATGTTCTGAGTAGCTTCAATTTTATTTATCTTGCTTTTGGAAGAATTGAGATTAAAGCAAAGAAATTGGTTTTCCATTCTAACACCAAAACTAGAGAAGCAATTCATATCACTAGGGTGGAAACTCAACCTTTCATAGTTTTGATGTATCATTTCAAGCATTTACTTTAATATTCTTCACCTTGTATTATCTTTGTTATATAGGCTACATCAAGTATTGATTACTCTAAAAAGGAATGTTTGATACAATGCAAAGTTGGGATAAAAGTACAAGTCTCCTTTTCAATTTGATATCTGATAAATTTGACTTATATAACTTGCACCTAAAATTTGTAGAGGAAGATGATTTTTGATTATCAATCATTGGGTATAGAAGCATTCATAATTCTGGTTATTATGTGTACCAAACTAATTTCCACATATGCAAAGTACTTCACATCTTTCTTTTATTTTTTTTTATTATGTGTTTATGATTCTATATATATTTTTTTAAAAATATTACTTTTGACGTAATTTAGATTCTTTTGTTGATTTTGTTACTTTTTTTTAATTTTTTTTATATAATATCATTTAAATTTATTTTATTCTTGAAGTAGGTGTGTCGATATGTAATGGAGCGCCTTTTTGGTTTTTCTTCACTCGAACTCAACAAGAATAGGATGAAACTGACATACAAAGAAGTGACCCAAATGAGTCTAGTTACAATAGTGCCAAGGACATGTATGACTCTAATGTTTTAAGAACAGCGAACAAAAAGTACAATTTCCACAATCCTACCCATAAATAGTTGTATTCTTTAAGTTTTATATTTAATTTGACTTTCTTACTATGCTTTAACCTTGTTATATTTTAATTGGTTTTCATTTTAATTTCATATTGCTTTTGAAGGAATTAAGGTGAAAGTAAAGAAACTAGTTTCCCGTTCTGAAACAAAAACTAGTGGAGCAATTCATAGGATTAGGGAAAAAAATCAACTTTTCATAGTTTTTATCTATCTTTTCATGCAGTGACTTTAAATTTTTGACCTTGTATTGTTATCGTTATATAGGTTTCGTTAGGTATTGGTTACTCTAAATAAGAAATTCCCGATAATGCAAAGTTGTGGTTAAAAGCACAAATGTCCTTTGTGCTTTGATACTTGATGAAGTTGAATCTGAACTTTTTTAACCTAAAATTTGTAGAGGATGATAATTTTATATTTTCAATTATCGAGGACAAAAGTATTCACCTGACTAGCTATTACTTGTAACTATACCAACTTCCACATATAAAACATGACACATATCATTTTTTTATGTTGTTCAGTTTGTTTGTATATAATATCATTGAAATTCATTTATTCTTGAAGTAGGTGTGCCCGTATGTGTTAGAGTTCTATTTTGTCTTTCATTTATTGGAATATAACATAGCACTAGATGAAATTGGCATACAAAGCAAAGACACAAATAAGTGTAGTTACAATAGTGTGAAAAACAAGTATGACTCTAATGGAAGCTTCATTGATGAAACTGAACAAGAAGCACATAATTTTGCATCATAGTTCAGAGCTTGGGTCATGGATGATTCTTTGCAACCGCCTCTGATGATTGTTTTTTAATGATTTTCTCAATGTGCTACAAAGTATTAATCACCTTAATGAGTCAAAAAATCACAATTTTTACCATCGTTCACTTTTTTCGAAGATAGGAACCCATCATTAAAACACATTTGCCCCAAAAGTTGAAGATGGCTTGACAAAAAGAGACCATGGAAGATAATATAGCGGTGATTTTTGAAGGAGCGTATTCCAACCAATCAGGAAATAACTTGTACCAAGCTGGTAAGAACCTTTGACCCTGCTTATCTATAGTATTGGACTTTTCAGGGTTGACATGACACGAACCAAGCATTAAATCAGTATGTCTAATTTCTTCCTTTTTATCACGCAGATAGTCCCATATGGACTTATGTAATCCAGGATCTAATTCAATATTTAGGAAGTTAGAATATCGATCAGTCTTTTGAACTTTTTCTGGAGAAGACTCGAGAATCGAAACTTAAGCATCCAATTAACTTTGAACTTCACGTGTATTGTCAAAATTGGTTGAATTTTCAAGAATAGAATTACTAGCACTATCTTGAGAACTTTGCTTCTAGAAATACGAATTGAATTTTCTCCATAGTGACTTATGTCCTAAAAAATATAAATTTTAAAAGTGCTACAATCAAAAGAAACAAATATAGTGGGTGATGTGTAGCTTTTAAAAAATAACTTTACAAAGTAAATTTTAACAATAATAAAAAAAAATTGACATAAACCCACATACACATATATAATCCAAACTAAAGGAAGTACTGAAATAGTTTTTTTTGTTTTGCCTCTCTGTTTGTTCTCTACTATCAAAAAAATATAGTCAAAACTCAAAGCATGTTCTCTTATCTCTTTTTTTCTCCAACATCACATTCTCTAAATCATTCTCAATTAAATATCAAGTCTAAATTAGCATGATTCATTCAAGTTTAATAGCCCCATCAAGTATTTATGAGGATTCATCAAATTTAATATTCAAAAACTTTCAAGATTTAACAACAATCAAAAGATTCAAAGCTCTACACTAAGATCAATTGCAAGATAATAATAATAATGATGTTGCATCTTTTTGGTCGACCATGTAGCGGAGTTTGATACGCTCTAGTTGATGTGTTGGCTGCCCACCTGTCAAAAAGGGAGGAGCTCACTTGAGACTAGCCGATTTTGCCCTGACTTAGGCTCTCCGAAGCTCAAATTAGCTTTAGGGTATTTGGAGAACAAAATGAATTGTAAAATTGCAATTATTATGCATAACATGTAAAAGTGCTAGGTACCTCAGACTCGTGAAGTTTTGAGGGCCTAAATAGGTCTCTCTTTTTCTGAGCCACAGACTCATTCGAGGGGTAAGCCTGGGGGTATTTCTCCTCTCGTGACTCACTCTGAGGCTTCCTTTTTACACACGGACTCTCCTTCGAGGATCATGAGTCATTCGAGGGCATCGGGTTTAACACTTGTGAGTTTTAAGCTGAGTAGCAAATGTTGACATGTCTAGTTGAAGAGATGCATGTTGCATCAAATAATAATAATAATAATAATAATAATAATAATAATAATAATAATAAATGTCTAAATTCCAAATTTAGTATATCATATGTTCTTGTACATTGCTTTTAAAGAAAATGTTTGATATTGTAGAGATTGTTTGTTGTTGGGTTCTTGTTTCGAGAGAAAAACAGAAGACTAAATCTAATAGAATTTTTAGTGTTTTAATTGGAATAAAAGAAACAATCCAAATCTAATAGGATTTTTAGTATTTTTGCAACGACCCGTACTTTGCTTGTAAAATATTAAACAAACTATAAAAGGGCACAAAATATTTTATATTTAATATGATAAGGTCATTGCTAATGCATACAATATCTCTTTACAAATACAAAAGTCTTTCCAATACAACATTTTTGGATGAAACTTTAGCAACACATAAGATAGTACATGATCTTCCTAGGGACTTCTAACTAGTATCATAATTCCCTATGGCTTCGTCCGCGTTATCCACGATAACATCCTCCCCTAACATGATGTACGTAAGGAGGGTCAACATAAAAGTTGAGTAGAGAATTACTTAATCACATAAGGTGAGGTGTGTATGTTTTGTGAATATAATATCAATTTCCACAACATTTCACATAGTCTAGTACATAGTTCACATAATATTTATACCTTTGGGATCACATTTATTGTGATCACAATCCTCTTATATCTCCCACAATATTCACAATAGTTAAACCAATTCCTACCAATCTTGGTGTCCATTCAATCATCCCGGTGGTCATATCTCGAGACTATGCCAATTTCCTACGACCCACTTCGAATATATAGAACACTCTGCCCATGCAAGGTGGGATTAGGGCCAGGGATGGCGAGAACTTATTTTAAGACCATCAGGCCCTTTGCCGCCCGGCTGAACTCAGCCTCATTCCCACTGAAACATATTAGGGGCCGAGCATGCGCAACAAAGTTTTCACATAATACATGCCATATAGAAACATAATTTTTCGAATATAAATAAAGCAACATAAAGACCTAACTTTTTAATCTAACATATATGCATCACATTTCTCATGTTATACATAAGAACCTTAGGCTAGCATGCTACACATATACACATCATGTAACTGGATATATAGAACATATGATGTTTACTAAAGTAAGGATTTAACTTATGGAATTAAGTAATCCCCTACCTCAGTAAACTATGTATATAATTGTGGTTATGCCAAGATTTGAATATGTTTGTAAGTGAGGGTGTGTGTGTGCTCTAGTATGTGTGTGTTTGTGTATGCGTGTGACAGTATAGGGTGTGTTTGTGTGTTTGTGTGTGTGAACGTGTGAGTGTATTTGTGTGTGTGCTTAAAAATGGAAAATGAGGGCATCTATTTATAGTGATTTCAACTAGAGTCAAGATTATTATATGAATTATCTTCTTGCATTTAAAGGGCTCTTTCTATCTAAGCTCAAGTAATGAATGTATTTATGCACAAGTGTTAGTCTACAATGCCTAAATGTCATCCTAATTGTATGTGTGTTATTCTAGTGTATTAAAGTGTTAGTCTAGATAGTAAAGATGACGACATGTGTTTATAAGTGAAAGATGATCATCACAAGTGTGAAAATACTTGTCGCCCTAAGTTAATACACTTGTTATCCTAATAAGGTGACTTGTGCCCTATTTCAATATGATTCTTACAAGTATTACCTCTTTAAACCCTAGCCATACATATGTATTAATACATATTCAAGATTCATACATGTGTATCCAATAACATCTTAAACAAAAATTAGGTGTAAAGTTTCATTAACTATAGAAAATGACATGAAAATGACATCTTACATATAAAGGATACATTATATCTATATTGCATATAAAGAAAACATTATCTATATATATATATATATACGTAAAATGTATGTATATATTTATATAAAATGTTTCTCATATATATGTATGTGTATATATATATATATATTCGAACATATATATAGCATATATATAAAATGATTTCCATAATATTTCAAAATATAAACAATCTATAATACATATATATGTCTATACATGAAAATATACATAAATATACTTCTTAGATTTGAAAATGTAATATATCTATATGAGTTTATATAATTTTTGAAAATAGGTAAATATATTTTCTTAAAATTGTAATTATACATTTATATGTTTGGAATATATGTATATGTATATAGATATTGATTTTGAATATTGTACGTTATTTTAGAAGGGCTTCCAAATATATATATATATATATAGGTATGTGTATATTCATATTCCTAAAATTTCACATTATTCACATATAAAATATAGACCACAAAATGATCATATAAACATGAAATAATAATATAATTAATGTTTTTAAAACACTAGGAAGTATCAGGGCATTACAATTTTAATCTGAAGATGAGAAGGAGAAAGGGAGAGAATTTAATTAATTGTGGTAAATAAGATTGGGTGAAAGGAAATCACAAAAAATAAAATATAGTAGAGAAAATTAAATTTTTTATTATATAACTTATATGAAAGTCAAAACTTTGGGTGGGGGGGGGGGGCGAAGGGGCAAAATTTTTTAATTCTAATAAATACATATACTAATAATGGGTTTTTAAAAAATTGAGTGGGGCGGTGACCACGTGCAGCCTCCCCTCCCTCTGTTACTGGTAATACTGTCAAAAATTTCCTAAGAGAATGTCTCGTGGATTATTCTGCGGGGCATTAACCACCACCTCCGTCAACCCCACCATTGCCGTCGTCGCTTGGGAACTGACCGTTGTTGTCATCGCTTGTTGCAACATCCTTCTCAAAGATGATTGTGTATTCATTTAGTTCAATATTTTACCTCAATGTATAAGTTTTTTAGACTTTGTAATTGTTAGTTAAAGATTTGGATAAGATTAGGTTTGTATACTTGTTTGCTCAATAATGTTTTGTGGCCTAGTTCACATTTGAATTCTCAAATTATTTACGCAAGATGAAAATGCATTTCAATGCTAAGCTCTACAACAATACTCAGCTTGTGATTGATATACCAACACACACATAAGAAGTTCCTTAACTTAAATGAGTTTCCTTTTATGAAAGCCATACACACTTTTTGTGAAAGGCCTTTTGGTTCTTACAAATTAACAAACTGACTAATTCATTGAAAAATTGAGAGTTTGCTTTTCTCCTATAACAAAGAATATCTTAGCTTTATGTTTCGTAGACAATAATACTACTAATTTATTATATACACATATATAATCATGATTAAACGACTAATTTGGTAAGGTTATGTTTGTATAAATGTTTTCTCAATAATGTTTTATGGCGTAGTTCACATTTGAATTCTCAAATTATTTATTCAAGATGAAAATGCATTTCAATGCTTAGTTCTACAACCACGATAAGCTTGTGATGGGTATACACACACAAGACGCTCCTCAGCTTAAATGAGTTGCCGTTTGTGAAAGCCATGCACGTTTTTGGCAAAAGGCCTTTTCATCCTTACAAATTATTAAAATGAGTAATTAACTGAAAAGTTGAGAATTGTTTTAATTACTATAATAAAGAATATCATACCTTATGTTTCATACACAATAATACTACTATTTTATTATATATATAATCATGGTTAAACTACTCAATATATTATTTTAGTCTCAAAATACTAATCTTTCTAGAGAGTTTATTTTTCTAGAGTACTTGTTATTTTTAAGAGTTCAAGAGATCATTAGTTTTTTTCAAATTTACCATCGTTTATTATTCTAATGCAAATTCCCAAATTCTCTTCCCACCCATTCATTATTCCTCCTATGGTCAACACTTTTAATTATTACCTCATTATCATTTTCATTTACCAAGATTAAACTACAATCGTGCACATTTTTGTAGTTTTGTTTATGTTGCCTGTAAATGTGAAGAATGCATATAAAAAATACCAACAAGTGAGTGAGAGAGATTATCTATTGAAAACTCCTTGGATAACAAAGTTGAAGAGTAAATGTCCATCAAAAACATCATGCATGAGATAGTTGAAGATTCATTTTTCATTAAAGACTCAAAGGATGAGGGCAATGAAGATTCAAAGCCTATTAGAGACACAATCAAAGAAAACTTTCTTGTTTGTGGGTTTAATTTGAACAAATTTTCAAATGAAGGTGAGATTTATGAAGAGGCACGAATTAAATGAGTAATTTGGCTTATGTTAAAATTTTATCTCCCCAAATTCTATGAAGTAATGTATTTGGGAATTATGCAATAGTGGAAAAAGCCATCCACTGCTAGGATTCCATCTTGTATTAAACGTTTACTACTGGCTAAGGCTACTCCCATTTTAATAATAATTCTTTTATCTTTCTAAAATTATAACATTGCTTAGTATGTATAAAATGTCTTGTGATTTTGCTTAGGCTAGTCAAGATGTAGTTATTAATATTATATAATACATATAGTGATATCATATATATTGCTTAGTATAAAATGACAAGTGAATTCTGGCTTGGCCAATCAAGAGTTGCATATAGTGATTGCATGTATACGTGGAAAAACAAAAGTGGCTATATATATATATCAACTTTAGGTAGATCATTCACTATCGCTATTTTATGTGTTAAGAAAATAATGGTAGCTAATTTAGGTTAATAGTTAAGTTGCAACGGCGGGTTAAAAAATAAAGAAAGAAAATTAAATAAAATTTACACGTCTCCAAAACAAAAGCAAATTTTTTTTAAAAAAATTATAATTTTTTATTTATCTTTCTCTTACAAATTTTTAGAATAAATTAAAATTTAAGATTAAATTAGGACTATTTTACTCCCTCCCAATTTAAGTTACGGGGAAAAATTAATTTAAACAACACAAAGTCTTTGACCAAAAAAGTGTATAGATCCAAGCCTCTTCGTACAGAAAGAAAAAAAAAACACTAACAAAAAAATATTTACAAACAAAATTTAGTTTAAAAATATATATAACTTCCTGAACTAATGAAGAATCACATCTCAACTGAGATTGAAGTTGGCCCATCCTTTCTAACTTTACTTTATGCATATGTGGAATCTTGTAGATATTAGAACCTTTCACTTCCACAATTTTCGTCATACAGTGTTTGTAATGTCTAAAATATATAATTGGATTTCACAGTTGGAAAATTTTTAAATGACTTTACCACAACATTAATAAGCCCATCAACTATCTTAGAGACCTCTTTATGTTGCAAAGATTGAATGGAATTAAAAATTCAAGGTCCAAAACATTCAAATCCAGAGAGTGCGGAGGGTTGAAACATCAAAAAAATGTTAAATCTATATTGTGAAGCTATTCGACAAAATTCTTCATCATTGTTATTAATGTGTGTTCTTGCGCTATTTTGTTGAATACATATAGGAGATCTTGAGTCTTCTTCAAGACATTTTTCCTTGATAGCGAGTATGACATTTTCGATTAAATATGATCTCATAATTTCTTTATTAACTGATGTTATCGGCTTTATGTCTAGAACACCAACAACTCTATTAACACAATTTCTTTTTGCTGTCTCTTGGGTTACAAAAGGAAATGTCAATTTTTCTAGAGAGCACTTCTTTTTCTTGCGCATCAAATCTTGGATGATCTATTGTAACCAAAAATATGACTTTTCCATTAAAAGTTTTGCCTTTGCGTGGCATAGGTTGTTTTCATTTGGAAGCAAGTAATAGGTCTCACATTTCTTTGTCATTTAGAACCATTTCTTAACAATATGAATGACATTACACATCCCTATAAAAATGTGATCTTGTGCTATGATACCACCATCAAGCATTGATACAAGAAATTCCAATCGAGCTTTTTTGTTTCTATCTTTTGAGAAAGGCTTTATAGCATTTAAATATCGCCGTTATTTCGCTGATTTTGAGATGTCTAATCCAATGTACTATTACTTGAACCCAAAGCACAAGTTAAAGAGCGAAAGGTGGTTGTTTTTTGCAAAGAAAAATCAAGAGCTTGTTCAAAGTCAATTTAAACTCTCAGGCAACCACAATTTCTCTTTCTTCGATGAGATACGAGGACCTAACAACATTTTTCTTTTGATTGATCCCAAATGCATTGAATGGTATATATACTAATTGAAAATTGAGAAGCCACCAATTTTGTCAACCTTTCTTTCACCTCCATCAACGCAATTTTGTAGCAAAAGCTCATATATCATTCTATGTATTTTTATTGTCTCTAGATTTCTGCATTTTTTTGATGAAAATTGATGAAAGATTACTATTATTACTTTACAATTACAAATAACATTGAATTATCCTTCTACTTTTGACTCTAGATTTCTGCATTTTTTTGACAAGGTAGAGTAATTACTCCATCCCATGAACTCAACTTCAGATGTAGAGAGTAAACAAGAAATGGAAATCAAGCAATGATAAAAAAATAGAGGCATCTTAACCGAAGTCTAAAAATAATTGAACCATCGCACAACCAAATATAATGAAATCAAATTTGTGATGCATGTCAATGATACAACCAAAAAAATAACACACATGGTTTTTCAAGTGCACATGTTGATCTGACACACTTGTCCAATTTGTGATATTCCATACGCACAGTATCTATTATCAACCACACATCAATTAAGAGCTTAATATGCACTCACCATGTCTCAATTTGGAGTTCATGCCTTGCTTCCAATCCCTCTTCAATATGTGTTTCATCTGCCATGCAGTGTGTTGTTTAGGTCTAAACAAAAATGATTTGATGAGTCAAAAAATGAAAATATTTTATACTTTAGTTAGAACTTCTATGTATTTTAATTGTCTTTCATTTTAATTTTTTCTATTTAAGTAGCTTTTGAAGGAATTGAAGTGAAGCTAAAGAAATTGGCTTTCCGTATTGACACGAAAACTAGAAGAGCAATTAACACAGGGGTGAGAATTCAACATCTTGTTATTTTTTATGTGTTTTGTCACATTTTGTGACATCCGGATTTTTATACAAAAAATAGGTATAATAACTATATACTAACTAAAAATTGATTCTTATGATATACATGCATGAAACACTAAAATTTTATATATAGCATTTGTAATACCCCGGTACTTCCTAGTAGTTTTTTAAAATTAATTATATATATTTTTTTTATGTTTTATGAAATATTCATTATATATATATATATATATATATATGTTTTACTGTGACTCTTATTTTATATGTGTGAATTATATGATATTCTAGATTATAAAATAGGTGTAATAACTATTAATTTTAATTTAGATATAAAAAGCGATACATATATATATATATATTTATATACATGAATTTTCAAGAATTACAACTTAATAATTTATTTGTAATAAAGTCATATATATTATTTTTTATATATTTCAAAATATATTATATATATCTATATATATTTTCGAAATTATATATATATATAATATAATAGGATTATTGTAGTATCACATGTATAATATATAATTGTCATTTTCACTAATAAATGCTATCATACACTTGTTAGAGATAAGATTCACTAAGATATACTAGAATCTTAGATAAGATATGCCCTTTTGATTGCAAGACAGTTGAAATAATACTAGAATCTTAGATAAGATATGCTCTTTTGATTGCAAGACATTTGAAATAATCCCCTTTAAGTAAGAAACCACTTGTATGGTTTATTTTGAAGGGCTAACACTTGTTATCATCATGTTAAAATAGGATAAAGTAGGGTACAAATCATCTAATTTAGGGTAACACTTGAGTAACCATGTTCAATTAGCCTAACACATGTATTAATCATCTTCACTTAGGGTAACACCAAGCAAATTAGAGAAACACATATGAAGAACTAGGGTTAACACTTGGGCAATATAAGTTAACACTAGTATGTGAATGCATTTATTAGCTAGGGTTAGCTGGAAGAAAACATTTAATGATAGATAAACCCTAATAAAATAATCCTATTTCTAGGAAAAAACACTACAAATAGATGCCTTCACCTCCATTCTCAACACACAAACATACATGGCAGACACAACACACACTAACACATATGGTCTACACACACATATATATACACACACACTCTAATATATATACAAGAAATCCTAGAGTTTGCTTTTATAATTAGAAGGTATGCCTAAATCCTGAACTTCTTTATGTGCTTTAGATTTAAGTTCTTTTACTTTAACTAACTCATTCATTCCTATATGTATTTATGTTTATGCCTTAGTTATTTTATGAACATGTTTATATCCATGTTTTGTCTACATGAACTAAGTGTAGTAGCATAAGGATTGCTCAGATAATCATAGCACACACATGCATATTTGAAAGACTATAATTATTCTCTCATATGTATATGTGTGTGTGTGTATATATATATAGTTAAAGTTATTTTTGAAAATTACAAATATGCACTCATGCACATGTTTTGTCAATACATACATATAGTAATATAAGAATTGTCTATATGCTTATGCACGTGCTTACACATTTAAAAAGATTAAACTTGTTCTTATAATTTATATACACATATGTAGTTAAAATTATTTCAAAAAGTTATGAACATGCATGTATATGTAAATATTGTTAGTTGTGCATCGATGCATAATATTCTTCTCAAACTAGTTAATTCATGTCTATACATACACATGTTCATGTATTAGTGATTCTGAAGGAACTATGTACATATTCTACCTATACATGAGTATGGTAACATGCCAATATGCTCATACACATGCTTGTGAAATTAAAGTTGTTCTTTTAAAATTATACACAATTCATAACATTATTCTGAAAATTATAAATGTGCATTATGTAGGAATATTGCTTACATTAATTACTAAGCATAAGTTAGTTACTTGTTACCACCAAGTTATGTGTAAGCTTTATGTTACTTCAAGAATCTAAGTAGCCATGGTATTCTTTAAACAATGGTTACTTGTCATGAGCAACTACGGCATAGTACCCTAATTAACTTTAGTTATTGATGCGAATTCTAGGATATTACCAAGTTGACTTAGTCAATCTAATCCATAAGTTGGTGAGACAATAAGCTCTTAAGGTAAGTGCCTTTTACTTTCTTTATTGGAGCATTGAACTATATGCTATAAATATATTTTCGTATGGCCTACTCTGTTTGACTTATGTCATTCGATCCTTTTTGAACTATATTTTACTTTCTATATTCCAATGAAACATTTCTTCAAGTCATAAGTCAAGTTATATCTGAAAAATATTGTATTTCTAATTTGTCAACTCTATCCATCCTGAAGTTTATTGAGACCCCTAGGATATCATGTTTTAATTATTCTTATGTATCCATGGCATAACAAGTCACTGCTTCATTGAACATTTGTGAGCCATATTTGTCTTGTTATACTAATACCCTTCAGGACGACCTTGGGAAGTTCGAGCCCAGGTACATATAGAAGAGACTTATCGGGCGGAACGGATCATCGATGGAACCTTTTATATAGTACCATACTGTGGGACCTAATTTTTATGTACAATCAGAGGTTGATTGTAGTTGGGTTGGGTTGGTGTATTGTACGGATACGTGGTACATCTCTGTTCTGTTTAATGTTGAGGTGGCCTCTCAATGAGGGAGACATAAGGGTTTCTATTATGTTTTATCTGTTTTGGGTAGTCATAAGGTTGGCGATTTGTTCATGGTTCACTATTCATCTTGTTCAGACTGTATATACGTGCTTTCCACTGCAGAGTACTTTTTCCCGATCCATTATTTTATTGGTTTTATGAATCTTATTTTCTGTATATATATCTACATGTATATTTCCAGCCTCACTAAGTCATTTAGGCTTACCACCCCAAGTTCTTTCTGTTCTTTGCCTCAGTTTCAGGAAAATAGATTGAGGGGACTCGTTAAGGTGATTGGAGCATTACAAGCATTAGTCATTTATCCTGTATAGCAGACTAGCTTTTTTAATAGGAAGACTATTTGAAGTATTGTACTTAGATAGTTGTACCCTACAGTTCTATGTAAGTTAATTATTCTTTTATCTTATTTTGATTTTGTTATTAGGCAGTATCGAATAAGTTGCAAGTATTGGGTACCTATTGAAAAATAGATACTCAGCCAGACTGTTGAGTGAGCCCTACTCATATAGAATGATCCTAGCGAGGGGATGTCACACATTGTATAATGTTGGCTACATAGGCTATGCTAAATATCGGTTACTATAAACAAGAGTGTTCTGAGGAATGCAAAATTGGGGATAAACGCATAGTTCTACCTTATGCTTTGATATCTTATAAAGTCAAATCATACTCCTTGAACCTGAAATTTGCATAGAAAGATAATATCATATTTTTAATCTTCGAACGTAGAAGAACTAACATTCTTGGCTATTACTTGAACCTAGCCCAACTTCCTCATATGCGAAGTAACCTACATTCTTTCCTATTCTCTATTTTAATACTTGTGGATGATTCTATACGTATTTTATAAAATAGTACTTATTGCATGATTTATATTTTTTTTGTTATTTTTGTTACTTTGTTATTTTATATATAATGTTGTTTTAATTCATTTTCCTCTTGAAGTAGGCATGTTGATATGTCTCATAGTGGATTTTTAGCTTTCCTTTACTCGAGCACAACTGAAAATCAAATGAATTGGTATCAAAATAGTGACACAAATAACCTAGTTACAACAATGCAAAGGACAAGTATGACTCTAATGAAAGTTTCATTGATGAAAGTGAACAAGTACAACTTCCACCACCTTGCGCATAAATAGTTGTGTATTCATTTTCAATACTTTAGCTGGCTTTCTTACTTTAATTTTACTTAGATATGTTTCAATCGGCTTTTGTTTTATTGTTTTTATTTATGTTGATTTTAAAAGAATTGTGTGAAACCAAGAAACTAGCTTTTCGAATTGACACGAAAACTAGAGGAGCAATTCATATCACTAGAGTGAAAACTCAACCATTACATATATTTTCATGCATCGACTTTAAATTTTGTTGACCTTATATTATGTTGGTTACATAGGTTACGTTTGGTTTTGGTTTTACTAAACAAGAGTGTTCCCTAGAATGTAAACTTGGGGATAAAAATACTGTTAATTTGTATACCTAGAACGCAAAGAGTGTGCCCTAGAATGTAAAGTTGGTCAAATCATACCACGTGAACTTGAAATTTATATAGGAATATAATTTCAGATTTTCAATCATTGAGTATAAAAGAATTCACATTACTAGCTTTTAGCCACCAAATATGGATGTGCATCCTAAACTAATGGTATGCTTTTAGTAAATTTTGGTCAATTTGGACGAAAATGGTAAAATGGGAAGAATATGTTTAAATCTAATGGTTTCACTTAAAATCCGTAACGGTAGTAGAAGGGTTACTATGGGTAAAAACATGCACATATCTTAGTGTTATCTAGGGAATTTTAAAAAATTCAAGGTTTAATTTTTAATTTGGGCAAATCTCAGGGAAGTTAAGTGTAATTATCCGTATAATTTAACTAGATTTTGTTTTATTTTTTTTAATTATGTTACTTTTGAAGGAATTAAGTGAAACCAAAAAAGCTAGTTTTCCATTATGATATGAAAACTAGAAGAGCAATTCATATCACTTGGGTGAAAAGTTAACCTTCTGTAGATCTGATGTATCTTTTTGTATATTGAATTTAATATTGTTGACCATGTATTATATGAGTTATATATAAGCTATGTTAGGTACTGGGTAAGCTAAACAAAATTATTCCCTATAATGCAAATTTGAGGATAAAAACAAAGTTCTCTATTGTGTTTTGATACAAGATAAAGTTGGATTAGCCGCTTGGAAGATAAATTCAGATTTGCAATCATCATGTACAAAAGTATTCACCTTACTAGCTGATATTTGCACACAAACCAACTTCTACATATGCAAAGTGATACGTATCTTTGTTTATTCTTTATTTTAATATGTGCTTATGATTCTATCTGTGTTTTATAAAATAGTACTTTTGATGAAATCTAGATTTATTTTTTTTATTTTGTTACTTAGTTCATATCTAACGTTGTTAAATTCAATTTATTCTTGAAGTAGGTGTGTCGATATTTTCTCAAAGTGGTTTTCAGGTTTTCCTATACTTGAGCACGATTGAGACTCAAATGAAATTGGCAAAGAATGTAGCAACAAGTATAGCTCTGATGACAGTTTCATTAAAGAAAGTGAACAAGTACTACTTCCACCAACCTGCATATAAATGGTTGTGTATTCATTTAGTTGAATATTTTAACTGTTTTTTGTACTTTAATTTTACATCAATATATTTTTACTAACATTCATTTAAATTTCTTTTTATTTATGTTGCTTTTGAAGGAATTGAGGTGAAACCGAAAAAATCAACTTTCCATTCTGACATGAAAACTAGAGGAGCAATTCATATCACTAGGGAGCATTTAATTTTTTGATGTATTTATCATGCATTGATTTTAATATTTTTGACCTTGTATTATATTGGTTATATAGACTACGTTAGGTATTGGTTACTCTAAACAAGAATATTCTCTAGAGTGAAAAGTTAGGGATAGCAACATAGTTCTACCTTGGACTTGGATATCTAATAAAATCGAATGATACCGCTTGAACCTCAAATTCACATAGGAAGATAATTTCATATTTTCATTCATCAGGTACAGAAGTATTCACATTAGTGGCTATTACTTGTACCTAGGCCAACTTCAACATATGCAAAGTGACATGTATTCTTTTTTATTCTTTATTTTAATACTTGTGTATGATTCTATATGTATTTTATAAAATAGTACTTGTGATGTAATTTAGATATTTTTGTTGTTAATTTTGTTAGTTAGTTGTCTATAATATCGTTCAAATTCATTTCATTTTTTAAAGAAGGCGTGTAGATATATCTTAAAGTGGTTTTTAGCTTTCCTTTACTCAAACACAATTGAGGCTTTGATGAAATTGATATAGAAAATAGCGATACAAATGACTCTAGTTACAACAGTGCCAATGACAAGTATGACTCTAATGGAAAGTTCATTGATAAAAGTGAACAAGTTTGATTTCCACTACCTAGCCCATAAATGGTTTTGTATTCATTCAGTTAAATATTATAACTGAGTTTTGTACTTCAATTTTATCTAAGTATAACTTAACTGCCATTCATTTCCATTTTTTTTTATTTATGTTGCTTTTGAAGGAATTGAGGTGAAACCAACGAAATTAGCTTGCCTTTCTCACACAAAAACAAAAGGAGCACTTCATATCACTCGTGTGAAAACTCAAACTTTGTTTGTTTTGATATATCTTTTTCTGCATTGAGTTTAATATTGTTGACCTTGTATTATTTGGTTATATAGTCTACATTAGGTATTGGTTACTCTAAACAAGAGTGTTATCTAGAATGCAAAGTTTGGGATAAAAACAGAAGTCAACCTTGTGCTTCAATATAATATAAAGTCGAATATACCGTTTGAACTTGAAATTTGTATAGGAAGATAATTTCAGATTTTCTATCATCAAGTATAGAAGAATTCATCTTACTAACTATTACTTGTAACCAAATCAACTTCCACATATGAATAGTGACACATTCTTTTTTGTACATTATTTTAATACTTATGCATGATTCTATATGTATTTTATAAAATAGTACTTATGATATAATCTAAGTTTTTTTTTAAATCCTACATAGTTTATATTTAATATCTTATAAATTCATTTTATTCGTCAAGTGGGCTTGCGGATAAGTCTAAGAGTGCTCCTTTAGCTTTCTCTTACTCGAAGACAATAGAGAATTAGATGAAATTGACGTAAAAAGCAACAATATAGATGAGTTTAGTTACAATAGTGCAAAGGACAACTATGACTATGATGACAGTTAATAAGAAGTACAATTTCAAACACCCTCCCCATAAATTGTTGTGTATTCATTTAGTTCAATATTTTATATAGATTTTGTACTTTAATTTTAACTCAATATGTTCAAACTAACTTTTTTATTTTTTTGCTTTTAATTTGTGCTTCTTTTGAAGGAATTTAGGTGAAACCAAAAAAATTTGTTTTTGTTCTGACACGAAACTAGAGTCCATTTCATATCACAAGGGTGAAAACTCAACTTTTTATGGTTTTGATGTATCTTTTATTGCATTGACTTTAATTAATATTGTTGACCTTTGTAATAGGTTATTTTAGATATTGGTTACCCCTTCCTAAAAGTGCTCCCTAAAATGCAAAGTTCTGCTTCATATTTTGAAACATGATTTGGAGAGAAAGTTAACTTTATATTTTCAATCATTGAGTGCAAAAGCATTCACCTTACCGACTATTACTAACATGCAAACCAACTTCCACGCATGCAAAGTGATACGTATCTTTTTTTTTTTTGTTCTATATTTAAACATATGTTTATGATTATATATGTATTTTATAAAATAGTGCTTTTGATGTAATTTAGTTTATTTTTTGTTTGTTTGTTTTCTTACTTTGATTATATAGGATGTTTAAATTCATTTTATTCTTGAAGTATGCGTCGATGTCTTAGAATGGTCTTTTGACTTTCTTTTACTTGTGCACAACGGAGAATCAAACAAAATTGAACTAGACATCAATGATTCCAATTATAACAGTGCACAAGGCAAGTGTGAGTGTGATGATAGTTTCAATTATCAAAGTGAACAAGAAGTACAATTTCCCATACCCTCCCTATAAATGGTTGTTTATTCAGTTATTGAAATACTTTAATTGGCTTTCGTACTTTAATTTTTCCTAAGTATGTTTTAATTAGCTCTTGTTTTATTTTTTTTATTTATATTATTTTTGAAGGAATTCAGTGAAACAAAACAAAATTGTGTTTTGTGTTAACACAAAAACTGGAGGAGAAATTCATGTCACTAGGGTGAAAAACTCAACCTTTCATAGTTTTGTTGTATCTTTCCATGGATTGACTTTGGTATTGGTTACCTTGTATTTATTTGTTATATAGGATACGCTCCATATTGGTTACTCTAAATAAGATTGTTCCCTACAATGAAAAGTTGGGGATCAAAGCACAAATCTCTTTTGTGCTTTGGTACTTAATAAAGTTGAATCTTACCTCTTTAACCTGAAATTTTTAGACAAAGATAATTTTATATTTTCAATCATTAGGTATTGAAGCATTTACCTTACTGGCTATTACTTTTATCCAGTTCAATTTCTACAATTGCAAAATGATACATATCCTATTTTCATAGTTTTGATGTATCTTTCTTGCATTGATTTTAATATGGTTGACCTTATATTATGCCGGTTATATAGACTACATTTGGCATTGGTTACTCAAAAAAAGAGTGTTCTCTACAATGAAAAGTTGGGGGGAAAAGCATAACTCTCCTTTGTGCTTTAATATCTGATAAAAATCAAATTATATCACTTAAGCTGGAAATTCATAGAGAAAGATAATTTCAAATTTTCAAGCATCGAGCATAGAAGTACTCATCTTACTGACTATTGCTTGTACCCAAACCAGTTTCCATATATTCAAAGTGATATGTATCCTTTCCTTAATTCTTTATTTACTGTTGGTCTATAGATCCATGTATATTTTATATAATAGTACTTTTGATATGATTTAGATTTTTTTGTGGATTTTTTTACTAAGTTTATATATAATGTCGCTTAAATTAATTGTATTCTATAAGTGTGTTTGGGCCCAAAAATAAATTTTTATATTTTTTAGGGTTGAAAAATTTCTCAATCATTCCGAAATTAAGTAAGGCCTAAGTCACTCTGATAGGAAGTGAGGCCCGCATTAAGGCCTAGGCCAAGGCCTAAATTTTAATAAACATTTTCTGGCCCACTTGGCCAAAATAGAATAAAATACAAATAAAGTCATGTGCTTAATTGAACATCCTTAGTTTTAGGGTTGTTAAGTAGAGAGGCTAAAACTAGCAAATTGATATAACTGAAAGTGCCAAAAATAACGGCCATGAGGTGAAAACCATCCGAATTCTTGAATAAGTGGGATAACTACAGTAACACCCCCCTTGCTAGGATCTTCCTATATGAGTAGGGCTCACTCAATGATCTTGCTGAGTACTTTTTTTTTTTTCAATCAATACCCAACACTTACGACTTATTCGATACTGCCCAATAACAAAAATTGAGATAAAATAAACTCGCAATTGACATACATAGAATTATATGGTAATAATCTATCCAAGTACAACACTTTAAATAGTGAGCTTCTATTTCCCATTAAACTAGTGAATCTTTTATACAGAATAAAGGACTATATTCTAATGACTTGTAATGCACCGATTGCCTTAACCGAGTTCCCTCAACCTCTTTTCCTGGAACTGAGGCAATGAACATAAAGAACTTGGGGTGGTAAGTCCAAATGACTTAGTGAGGCCGGAAATATACATATAGATATATATGCAAAAAATAATATTCATAAAACCAATAAAGTAATGAATCACAGAAAAGTGTATTGTAGTATGAGGCGCATATATACAAACTTGTACAAGATGGATAGTGAGCCATGAACGGAATCTCCAACCTTATGACTACCCAAAACAGATAAATATAACAGAAACCCTTATGCTTCCCTCATCAAGGAGCGACCTTGATATTAAACTGAACAAAGTATCATGCGTCCGTGCAATACATCGCTCCAATATCTGCTACAGCCATCCTCCGACTGTACGTAGAAATTTGTTTTACAGAATAGTATCATATAAAAGTTTCCATCGATGGTCCGTTCTGCTTGATATAATTCCTCTTATAAGTACCTGGGCCCAACTTCCCAAAGGCGTCCCCAAGGGTAAACAAATATAACAGAACAGATATGGCTCACAAACTGTTGATAAAGCAATAACTTATTTTTACACCCGGGATACATAAAAATATAATTAAAATATGATATCCCAAAGGTGTCAAGAAATCATTTTAGGATAGATATAATTGACAATATCAGAAATGCAATATTTTTAGATATAACTTGACTTATAATTTAGAGAAATATTTTGTTGAAACGCAAGGAGCAAGATATAATTTCAGAAAGATTGGATAACATAAATATGACAGGGTAGGCTATACAAATAATAATATTTATAGCATATAGTTCATTGCCCCAGCAAAGAATGTAATGAGCACTCACCTTAGGAGCTTATTGTCTCACCAAGTTTATGAATTAGGTTGAGTATGTCATCTTGGTAATCTCCTAGAATTCGCATCAATAGCTAAAGTTAGGGTACTACGCCATAACTAGTAATCATTGTTTAGGGGATAACATAACTACTTTAAGAAGAATACTATGCCTAGATGCACAAGTAACAATATCTACACATGTGTACATATTCATAGCTTTCAAAATAATTTTAACTTCATATATGTATATAGTTTATGAAGAACAATCTTAATCTTTTAGTTATATCAGTATATACATAGGTTTATGAATAATCCACAAGTTACTACATTTAAGCATATATGTTGGTTCTACATGTATAGGCAAAACATGTATACAAGTACTACCATAAGATAGCCTAGTGCACATATACATATGTACATAAAGAAATAAATTCACTATTTACATGCTCTAAGTAACACAATAGTTACATAGTCATAATTCTATAACATGACGAACTAACTTATACCTAGTATCTACTTTAAGGAAAATTTTGCACATATTCTCACATAATTTCACATAAAGAACATAAAGAGCATATATACTTTAAAACATAAAAGTATACTAAAACCATATTTTTGAAACAATGAATAAGCATGCTTTCTAACAACTTATAGTAACATGATAGAGCATAATTAAAGCATAATACTACATAATATGACTTTAGGCATAATAACTCCATGCTTATCATTATTTGTTAAGCATAAAGTTATTGCCCTCAACTTATAAACAATGATAATTAATCTACCATGAGAATAGCAACTAGTACTTAAATCCCTAAGTTCCTATTCTACTTATGAGATAATTCTACCTTTTCAAGAGTGTTTGAGGGAAATAAGGGGGTATATAGAAGGCTAATAGGTATATATGTATGAAAAAAAGGGTTTATTGATACGTATATAGGTGTGGAAGATATGCTATAAATAGAGAGTGTTTTGCGTGTTGAGAGTGGAGTGAGTGTGAGTATGTGTTTTTAGGCGGGGTTTTTGTGGGGGGGGGGAATGAAGGCAATTGCCCCTTTTTATAGAATTTAGGGCAAGAAATAGGATTTTTATATTATAATGTCAATTTATAATAAATGCATAGAAGATAAGATAAGACAAAATAGGATAAGATAAGATAGAATAAGATAGGATAGGATAAGATAAGATAAGATAAGATAAGATAAGATAGGATAGAATAAGATAAGATATTTTTGTAGTTATCCAATTTGTTATGTTTATCAAGAATCTTATCAAGATCTTAGCATTTAAGAACATTTATTAGGAGAAAATGACATTTTTGGATGAGTATATATACATATGTGATAGAACATGACCTATTATATAATATATACATATAAATTCAAAAATTACATGTATATATAGCTATATTTTTGAAATATAAATATATTTATGCATATTACTTTATAAAAAATAAATTAATAAGTTATAATTTTTGAAGATACATGTATGTACATATGTATATATCCCGATTTATATATGTATCATAAATTCAATTGCTTATGTTGAACATAATTATCATATCACATAATTCATACAAAATAAAGATCATATAAAATATGCATATAAAACATGAAATATAATTGATCATACACGTATATCATAAGAACCGGTTTTGATATGCATATACTACAAAAATTTGGTTTCTACGCATGTATTTCATAGGAAACGGTTTTTAGTTAATATTATTGTACCAATTTCATAAAAATTGGGATGTTACAACCACATTGCCAAGAAATAAGGCACGTGCCACAAGGCACATCACTCATTCAAATGTTCAAGTTTAAATAAGCTACCGAACTCTAAGATTAACTATTTTTTTTTCTCTTTTAACTTTTTCAGATATCATGTCATATACTCTTTATCTCTATTTTAAAGTTTTCTAATTTTTATATCTTCTCTATTCATTGTTTCATTTAGATTATTGGTGTTTTGTTTTTAATTTGGATTCTCTCATTTTCTTTTTGTTAATCTACTTAATATTTATAGTTTTATGAGATGAGATATTTATTCATTCTAAAACTTTATATAATTTATTTGTTTATTATTATTTTAAATTGCAAACGTCCAATCGTTTGTCTTTTTTTATCTATTTATATATGTAAAATATATTTCAGTTTTTATTATTTAGAATTTGAAAGGACTAATCATTTATATGTAGTAGTTTTATTTTATACTTAGTTCTTGAATTTCATTGTTGTTCGTATTATTTTTTATTTTGAAAAGATCTTTCGGATTTAATGGCTAGTATTTTGTTTTTAATTTGGATTCTCTCTTTCTCCTCTTCTTAATTTACTTAATAGCTCTAGCTTTATGGGGTGAGAGATATTTATTCATTTTAGAGTTTTCTCTCATTTATTCACTTATTGTTTCATTTAGAGTACTAATATTTTGTTTCTTATTTGGATTCTCTCGTTCCCCTTTTCTTAATCTACTTAATAGCTCTAGCTTTATGGGGTGAGAGATATTTATTCATTTCAGAGTTTTCTCTAATTTATTTATGTCTATTATTATTTAAAGTTGTAAAAGTCCAATCATTCATCTTTTTCCTTTATCTATTTATATATTTAAAATATATGCGAGTTTTTGATAATAAAGATTTTAAAGTGCCAACCTTTTACTTTTTTTCATGTTTGTCACAGATATATAATTTATTTTAGATTTTTGATTACTTATGGTTTATTTTCTTTTATTTTTTTTCTTTTTAAAACACTAATTTTTTATTTATATTTTATAGAAATTTATTTCTTGCACTTTCAAAATGGTTTATTTTATATTTTCTTAAAATAGTCTAATATGACTTTATATAATATATATATATATATATATATATATATATGTAATTCATTCTAAATTCCATTCTTTATGCTATCGGTGATTCCTCTATTTAATTACCTTTATCCTAAACGTGTGATAGCGCACACAACTTTTGTGAATTTACCCAATGGTTTTGTATCTTCATTTTTGTTATCCTTACAAATTTGTTCAGTTCATAATTTCATTTGATTAAAAATAATAATTGTTTAAACTTCATATTATTTTTCTGTTACTCATTTGATAAATTCCAATAAATATTTTTATTTTATATTATCTTTTTGCTACTTCATCATGTATCAATGACTATCATAGTTCACCAAAATATATTAACGATTGTATTTTATATCAAAGACTTTTAACAATTTTACTGAATTCTTTGTTTAAGTACCCAATATATTCTTCATATCAATTTAAAGAGAATAATTTCAAAATACAGTTTACCTTCAATAAGAAAATATGTTCTATGCATAGAAAAAAGAAGCATTAAAGTCATTCTAAGATTATGCTTCACATTCTTCAAGAAAATTATGTTTCTTTCAAAATAAATAAATGCTCAAAGTAGTTTGGTTTATTTTTTTGTTAAAAGAACTATAATGTTCTTTTTGTCCTAAATATTTATAAGGGAGAATTACCCCCACTTCCTTTAAGTTTAGGCGAAATTATAATAATTTCTTTTAAATTTGAAAATGAACAATACCACACACTGCCGTCGTATCACTACCACCTATATGGTCAAGCTACACACCAATTTTTTCGTCTCCCCAAATCCGTCAACATCACTCAATAAATTTTGTCAACGCTCCATTCATTTGGATTTAATTGAAGAAAACTATATCAAATCATAATCTGCCATTACATCTCCTACACCCAATTCCTCCACACAACTATTAGCCCTATTCCAAAGCGTACTTCACCAATGCATTGCTTATTGCGATTAGCACAAGATCCTTTCAAATTTGTGTGGGAAAACCCGTCAGAGAGCATCTGTAAGACAATTGAATTTCAAAGATTAAATAAAATAATGCAGGTTACAACTGTATTTGATCATTTTCCTTTACCAATTGGAAACTTGGAAATTCAAACACTTCATGAGCGGATTTAGTGGTTTGATTTTTTTGGGACTTGATTTGATCTTCAATAATATGATTCGTAGGCTTCATGGCTTCATTACGAATCAAACATCGAGAATCTCGATAAATGCTGATTGTAGACTTGATTTGATGTAAATTTGGGATGAGCGCCGATTTGCTGGTTTAGCACCTTATCCACAAACCGAATGTCTTGATTTGCATGATCTCCGCAAAGAACGTTAGGAACTTTGTCTTGATCACCATGAATTTGACTGGAGAAAATTGCGGGACTTCCTTGAATGAAACTCCTTCTTGTTATGTGTGTGTTTGACTTATAGAGAGGACCCCTATTTATAGGTGTAGGAGAGAGCCTCTTATGATATTCATTTGACGAGGGGGTGTGATTTGATTGACCCTTCAATATTTGGTAAGAATTTGTTGTCTTAATCATAAGATATGATTTGAATTGCTAAAGTATTAATATCAATCCTTTTTATTTGCAAGATATGAATTTTATTGCCAAACATTTGAACAAGAACATATTTGATTTAATCACCAATTAAATGCTTTATTTAATTTTGAAATTTAATTTGAAAGATTCCAAAATATAAATAAAAATATAATTGATTATTTTTAAAAAAAAATTATTACACACGTCAATTTATATTTGGTATAAAATTTCAATGCCTACAACATCGTTTATCGTTACATGTGTTTTTCACAAAAATATTATAGATATACTCATATATAATTCAAAAACTTACAGTAAACACCCTTAAGTTTCAAAATCTTACAATAAATAAGGATATTTCGGTTCTCAAGGTATTTTGTAAACGTCAATATATGTCAGGAGTGCATTGGTAATTTTCAAAAGAAAAAAGTATTTATAATTTTGCCTAAATTCAAGCAAGGTGAGGATAATCATTCCGAAATTAAACAACAAATTCATGAAACTTTATATAAAAATTTTGCGAAATTCTTGTAAATGAATTATTTTTCTTAAAATAAATAAGAAAAGAACTTTTAAAGACATAATCAAACAGATCACAAGTTGCAGTAGCATGTCAATGTGTCATGATGTGGCACCTTATTGTTGGCACCGCAATGATCATGTTCAAAATGAGGAACAAGCTATAGGACCTATGCATCCTCCGGATACTGCCATTCTAATTTCAGCGTACAGCGTTAATTAACTTGTTAATTAAAGCGCGTTATAAGTGCGTGGACGTGTCAACTATATATACAACTGAAATCTAATGTCTATATTTAACTTTGTATAAGATTCTACGGGGAAGTTACAAAGTTTGTTATTCATTCGTGTACTGATGGTACATTATACCTTTCTAATAATCAAAACCGACGCTAGTGATACATTTGATATATGTACAAATAAAAATAAAAATAAAAATAAAAATAAAATTTAATTTAATTAAGTATTTAAATTTTAGTTGTAATTATGGACGAGGTGAATAGAGAGCAGAGAAAAGAATAAACAAAACCTTGTTAATTATACACTATAAACATTAAAATGCATTTACTCTGAACCACTTTCAAATTATTAATAATATAAATATAGATATTAAATATTCTAATTTGAGTTGAATATCAGGGCGTACATAAAAAATAAATAAATAAATAATTCATACAAAAAGTAAAGGAGAATAACTTCTGAATAATTTGAAGAACTCCCGCCAAAAGAAATTGAAAGAATATTTATATAAAAAACAGAGTTAATTAATATATTACAATGTAGGGTTACGATTACGTAAATAGAATAACTTAATAATTCGATGAATTCCCGCCAAGCGAAATTAAAACAATATTTTGCATAAAAAACCCGAGTAAATTAATATATTACAATTTACAATGTAAGATTATCATGACATAATTCACCACAATAATGCGCCCCTTTTAGTGGCGAGCTAATATATTATAAATTTAGTTTCAGTGATAAATTTAATCTATAACAATTCCGTCAGCAAACGTATTATTATTGATTGTCGCTAATCTATAACAGATATTTTAAATTTGTAACAAAATCTTTCCTTCACAAATATTTCATTAGTAAAAAGAGTGCTTTCTTATAATGATTGTATACCAGTCCGGATCTTCTGTAGTGTTTTCATGTAACATTAAGATTAAGAAAGAGGGAAAAAAAATTATAATAAGCAAAAAACTGCAAATTCTCTTTCCTAATTAATCTCAATTGTTCACCAATAGACGTAGCGTGTGTTGGTGAGTATTGTTAAGTAGATGTTACGCGAAAAATTTATAGAAAATTGGGATTGAATTTATGATGACATAATTGTACATTAGTTCGGATATTCTGTAACATCATTTCATGTAACATTGATATTAAGAAATAGAAAAAAAAATTATGATAAGATAACAAATTGTAAATTTTCTTTTCAAATCCAGACGATTTACCAATACACGAGATGTGTATTGGTGAGCGTTATAAAGGATGTTACACGAAAATATCACAAAAAATGGGAAATGATTGTATGCTAGCTAGTATTGTGTCCCATGAAAGCGCAATGGCTCCGACCCCATCATCTGTGTCTGTTGGGGGGATTGGCCGCACAAGTAAAACGGGCAACTGTGCGAGAAAGAAAACGATGGACATCATGTGAAGACGGTATATGGTAGTTTCCAGGGAGCTTTTCTATGAGATTTTTAAGGTCGAGTGTCGCGGTTATGGAATAGGCCGTCTTGTGCATGCCCCTCACCTTAGACTTATGGATGCCTCCAAAGTCCAATCTCCCGACCCCACACTTTTTCGCTACCTAAGAGGGCCCAAAACAAATCATGCACCCTCTTGCCCCCATGAATGTGATGTTGAAAACAATGTTCACAAATATTATTATTTGTCTGATTTTAATAATCTCAGGGCTGTTCTTCATTTCGTAAAATTAAACACAACATTCCCTCTTAACTATAGATGAGAAGATATAAAAGCGATACGTGAAAATTGTCACGGATGCTTGAATAATAATATATTTTAGTTTGTTATCAATTAAACCTATTTAGTGATAATAGCTTTTGTTTTGTTACAAAGTGGTTTAACACTACAAGAAAACACAGTTTTTTCGGCTGAAAAAATAAATTTCTGCGGATTTTCGGCGGATTCAATCTCTGGAAAAAACCTTCCTCGCTAGTGATTTTTCGGCGGATTTTCGGCTGGAAAAATATATATATATATATTTTTAATTTTTTAAATTTTTCGGCGGAAAATTCCGCCGAAATTATTTTTTATTTATTAATTTTTTTTAATTAAATATATTTTCGGCTGAATTTCCCGCCGAAATTTTTTTAAATTTTCGGTGGAATTTCAGCGGGAAATTCCGCCGAAATTTAAATTATATTTTTTGAAAATATATTTTCAATTGCCCAACCTAAGAGTCGAACACGGGACCTTTAAATTATATTTTTTGAAAATATATTTTTAATTGCCCAACCTAGGAGTCGAACACGGGACCTCGCCCTAGCTCGCGCGCGCGTGCGTACACGCGCCTGATATTATCCCAACTTTTGGGGCCGCTAGGAGTCGAACCTTTGACCTCTCGGTTGGCAAACAACTCTCTTACCGTTGAGCTATGTTTAACTTGTTGTCATAATTCATTACATTATATATTTATATCATACAACAATTCAAATAAAAATAATTAAAAATAATAATAAAATGTTTTTTATTTATTGAAAATTTATATATATAATACATAATATTATATACATATATATAGCATACAAAAATTCATTTCAATCTAATAATAATAATGATAACAATAATAATAATAATTTTATAATAATAATTCAAATAAAAATCAAAATTTTAAATTTTAATATATTTTAAAAATATATAAAATTATTATTAATTTTTATTTAAAAAATATTTATTTTTTATTTTTAATTTTTAATTATTTTTAATATTTTAAAAATATATAAAATTATTATTATTTTTAATATTTTATTATTATTTTTTATTTATTTTTAATTTTAAAAATATAATTTTTGATTTATTTTTAATTTTTTATATTTTTCGGTGGAAATTCCGCCGAAAATCCTCCGAAAAATTTAAAAATTATTATTTTTTATTTATTTTTAATTTAAAAAATATTATTTTTTATTTTTTAAATTTTTCGGCGAAAATTCCGTCGAAAATCCGACGAAAAATTTCAAAATTATTATTTTTTATTTATTTTTAATTTAAAAAATATTATTTTTGATTTATTTTTAATTTTTTAAATTTTTCGGCTGAAATTCCACCGAAAATCCGCCGAAAAATTTAAAAATTATTATTTTTTATTTATATTTTATTTAAAAATTATTATTTTTGATTTATTTTTAATTTTTTAAATTTTTCGGCGGAAATTCCGTCGAAAATCCGCCGAAAAATTAAAAAATTATTATTTTTTATTTATTTTTAATTTAAAAAATATTATTTTTGATTTATTTTTAATTTTTAAAATTTTTCGCGGAAATTCCCCCGAAAATCCGCCGAAAAATTTAAAAATTATTATTTTTTATTTATTTTTAATTTAAAAAATATTATTTTTGATTTATTTTTTATATTTTAAATTTTTTGGTGGAAATTCCGCCGAAAATCCGCCAAAAATTTTAAAAATTATTATTTGGGATTTATTTTTAATTTTCTGCCGAAAATCCGCCGAAAAAATTCCGCAGAAAATTGAGCGTTTTCTTGTAGTGTAAATATTAGAAGATTTAGTACCTAAAGTTGTCACTATTTATAAGGGCGATTTTTCATGAGTTGTGGAGTGGTTTTTATGAGTGCACGGTGCATTATCATACCTATAAATTTAGGAAATTGTTATTGACGCTCCCTCTCACTTTATAATTTTTATTAACTAACCAATATACCCTTTTAATTTTTAAATATTAATTTAATTTGATTTATTGGACAAAAAGCTATAATAGTCTATTATTCACTTTCATGCATTCGAGAAAACTATTTTTCCCCATCTTCTTTTTGGCTTTGGTGACGATAACTTCAAGTATTGTTATTCAACTTGTTATTTGACGATGGCCTGACAAAAAATTTTGTTTCAATATTGTTGTCTTTTGTGCAATATTTTGCCCATATTTTTACATCATATTTTCTACTTTTTTGTTATATTAATTTTAATTACTGAAAAATGGAGGCGACTAATATTTTAAAAGATTTAATAGTGATTTTTGAGTTGGAGGAGGAAATAAAATTTGTGAATACTAAGAGAACCGAGCAAATTTAAGATATCTACCATTCTTACAACCCATCCAATAGCAACAAATGTATTTATTTCTTTTTCATATGTTTTATATTATTTCAATAAGTTTTTTGTCCATACTTTAATTTCAGCATACATACATTTATGTAATATAATTTTTCCCTTGATGTGCAAATTGTTCTATTAATGCTTATATAAATATTTTGTAGGAATAATATATGGAGCAAACAAGTTGGTGAAAACTTTGAATGACGTATCATACCTCAAAGATTGTAGTCATGAAACTCATCTTTTTTTCTTTTTCCTTTTTTTTAATTATTATTATTATTATTATTATTATTATTATTATTATTATTGTTATTATTATTATTTTGTAAGATTTTTTGTTTATTTGAAGTTAGATAATGTTGAAGAGAAATAGAATTAGTGGAGATATACAATTTGTTTCTTTTGACCTAATATTTTGCGTATTTGAATATCAATAGAATTATACAATTCTTTTGATTTCTTTATCACCTAACTTTTTTATATATTTAACTTGTTTTTCTTTATTTCATAGTTTCATATATATATTAGAAGTTTCATGTATGACTTGAAAATTTTTGTTGGTAATATATTTTTTATATTAAGTGGGACAAAAAAGAAAGATAAAACAAAAAATTAAAGAGTTTACAATAAGGTTGTGATCTCGTGTGTTTTTTATAACCAAAATGTGAAAATGATTAACAACAAAAACAAGCTTATGCCATTGAAATTAATAAAAATAGTGTTCCAAAAATGAATGAGCAATTTAGTCAACTTTTCAATAAAAAAAATAAGGATGGAGTGCCAATAACAATTTCCTAAATTTACGAAAGGGGGATATTATAGCATTAGCCATATTGTTTATAATTATAGGTATGATTTACCGGTTCGGATCTTCTGTTACATAATCGTGTTACATCTCCTGTTACACTCATCAATACACGCCACGTGTATTGATGAGCGGTCGAGATAAGGAAAGAAAAAAACTGAAGATATGGAAAAAAATATAAAGATTCTCTTTTCTTATCTCGACCGCTCACCAACACACGTGGCATGTATTGATGAGTGTAACAGGAGATGTAACACGATTATGTAACAGAAGATCCATATATTGGTGAGCGGTCGAGATAAGAAAAGAGAATCTTTATATTTTTTTCCATATCATCAATTTTTTTCTTTCCTTATCTCGACCGCTCACCAATACACGTGGCGTGTATTGATGAGTGTAACAGGAGATGTAACACGATTATGTAACAGAAGATCCGAACCGATGATTTACCTTCACGAGTGATTTACGTTCTCAAATTTATCCACTTTCCACAATCGTTTATTTTTTTTGCAATGCCTACGAGTTATAATTGTTTCTATGCTTTAACAAAAAATAATATGAATGACAAAATATTAAAATGGAATGTAAGAATTATTATCAATTATAAATATGAAGTGACGTTAGATTTATAAAACACAATAACTCTTTTTATTGTCACTCAATAGTATTTCGATTTCTCAATATTTATAATGAGTGATACATATATAATGAGAATCTAGTGACCAAAATGTTACCAATAAATTTGTGACAAGATTTTAATTTGTTGCCTTTATGATATCATCACTATATGTTGCTAATTGTCAATAATGACAACTGAAAAACAATTATGATCTATTAACATTGATAGTGTAAATACACATATTTGTCATTAAATTAATATAGTCAATGACAATTTATATATTACTATGTGTATATTGTCACTAATTTAGTTAATTTTCTCCTGCAATTAGCTATAATTTTGCTTAATTAAATTAGATCGACCCGATCAGAGGGATTTCCAATACCCGAATTAGAATGTTATATGCATAAGGAATGAAATACCAAATATTGATGATCATTTCACAACATATTGTTACAATTTGACTCCCATCATTTAACATTTTTTACATTTGGTGGACATGACACTAATTTTTCCCTATGATATAGGTGGTTGGTACTCTTGAAGTAGCTATCGACCCCACCTAAGCCCATGATACCAAAACTTTTCCATGCATATTTACCCTACCACTTCATATAAATCATCACGTCCTCCAGACACTTTTCACTCACACTGTCTCCTCTTTTTCATGTAAGTCTCCCCAGCTATCAATTCAACCTTTGTTAGCACAGAAAAAGAGATAAACAAAAGGATTCTCTCTCTTGGTTAGGTTCTTCCCTTATTGTCAAAAGCGAACCACGTTAACCCTACTGAATAGTCTATAATTTGACAGGCAAAAACCAGCAGAATATATAGCCAAATATATATATATATACATACATACACACACACGCACACACATAATGTCGGACGAGATGAGTTTATGCGTAAATGGGCAGTCCCGAGTGCCTCCGGGGTTTCGTTTCCATCCGACGGAGGAGGAACTTCTGCACTATTACCTCCGAAAGAAAGTGGCCTACGAGAATATCGATCTTGATGTCATACGAGAGGTGGACCTCAACAAACTCGAACCCTGGGATATTCAAGGTAATTTCAATCAATCTTTTGAACCCTTTAGAATTCTTGATTTCGAGTTACCACATATAATTATGTGAGCAAGAATATTTATGCTTGAAATTTTTATTTGGAGGGTGTTAAATCAATTTTCAAGAAAATTTAAAAGGCATTTTTATGATTTTTAAGCAAAAAAAATTAAGGAAAAAAAATATATATATAAAGTACGATTTTATATAAATCTTGTGGAGGGTGATTGCCTCTACATATAAAAAGTAATTTGGAGTTTTACCATTTATAATTATATGATGAGAATATTCAAGCTTGAGATTTTTAATAGAGGGTGTTAGAGACTGATTTTTAATAAAATATTAAAGACAATTTTATTATTTTTAAGCAACAAAATTTGAATTTAAAGGAAAAAAATATGAAAAATACAAATTTATTTAAACTTTATGAAAGATGACTACCTCTATCAGTTCAGTATGTATATTGTTTTCTTTGTTGGGTGTAGAAAAATGCAAGATAGGATCGACCCCACAGAACGATTGGTACTTCTTCAGTCACAAGGACAAGAAATATCCCACAGGGACTCGAACGAACCGGGCGACTGCAGCCGGTTTCTGGAAGGCTACCGGCCGTGATAAGGTGATACACAGCAACGGCCGGAGAATCGGAATGCGAAAGACACTGGTGTTTTACAGAGGAAGAGCTCCACATGGGCAGAAATCAGACTGGATCATGCATGAATACAGGCTCGACGACAACACAAGTCACTCTACTCATGTAAGTTTCTTTGATTTTTAACCCTTGTTTTCTTGTTTCTCTTTTTACTTAGTCGTGTGATTGATAATTAGGTTTTGTCAACTATCATGGCCTTAAGACACGGAAAATTTTGTGTCAATAGCTTTTTCAATATTACACTTGATTATAAGCACATGAAGGTTGGTTGTATTCACACATTTTGGTATAATTGAAATTATTATATGATATAGTCCTCGAGGCATAGGTACACTTTATATGTGTGTTTAAACTTTTTATTTATTAAATATTCTATATTTTTAATGATTTTTAATTAAGGTACTAATGAAAATTTATAATAAATGAGAAATAATTTAGAATAATATGAAATCATATAAATAACTAAGAAAATAAATAGAAAGGAGAATTAACCCACTTAAGAAGATAAAAATGGTTATTAATCAAAAGGGGTTTGTGCTTTCTATGTAGCAAAGATATATAGACTAGATGCTCGAAATATGTAAAAAAGCTGTTGATATTTGAGGTATCACATGTTTGTGAAAAAATTTAATTGCAAAGCCAATTAGTCTCAGGTTTGACTGTATTTAATCGTGCGATTGGTGGTTGATACAAGTAGCATGGCCTTAAGATTTACGGTCATATGATTGCTTTGACGTGCATGACCAAACTTAATTCAACTAAGAATTTTTCAGTTTCATGATCTTATACTCGATCAATTTTTAGATTTATGTATTATATATATATATATATATGTGTATGAATGTATGACTGTATGTATGTATGTATGTATTTGAATATGTTGATATCAACACCGTGCTACATTTCTATCGCAAAATTATTCAACAACGTAATTTCCGAATTTGAACTTGACCGCCCTTGAAAACCATTCAACATCCATGAATAAGAAGGGTCGGTTTTCGATTAGTTCAGATCTTTTACCTTAACTTACAATATTTTAATTTCCATCGTTCTCATATTGGAAAAAAAAAACCAAAAAAAGAAACACTAATTATGAACAAAATGCAGGCTCCAAACATTATTAGCGCTGGAGACTCGTCAACCGGGCCGGAAGAAGGCTGGGTGGTTTGTCGCGTTTTCAAGAAGAAAAACTACCTGAAGACACCACAAGAACATCCGGGGAACGACGGTATCCTCGACCAAATACTCATGTACATGGGAAAATCATCCAATCCCACCGCCACCACCTGCAAGCAAGAAAACCCTGATGACAACCTGCAGTACTTTACCAATCAAGGGTTTGCACGTCTTCCAGGCCTGGAAAATCCATCTCTGCTGCTCGAAAATAATCTGCAGAATATAACAGAAACAGGGCCTTCTTCTTCGGATTGGGCTGCGCTGGACCGCCTGGTGGCTTGCCAGCTTAATGGTCATGATGATGATGATGAGAATTCGAAGCAATTTTCCAGCTTTAATGATGAGGATTTCTCCTTTTCATTCGATCATGATGATCAGGTACAGTTGCTGGACATGCATGGTCCTGATCGTAGAACCAATCATCACATCATTTCCTCAAGCTTGGATACTGATTTCTGGAGCTTTGCCAGATCATCGTCGTCGTTGTCGCTGTCGTCGTCGTCTTCGGACCCACTTTCTCACTTGTCTGTATAATTATACGAGTCAGTTAATACGTAGATTTAGGTATTGTAATAAATATTTCGGTCAATTACGCTCTGCATTTCTAAACTACATTCTATGTTGTATTTACCTGCAAATTATAAAATAAAACAAATTAGTCTTTCATACGGATAAAAAATGTAACAAATCAGTCTCAAAATGTCGATTTGTGTTTTTACATTTTTTTTACCATTATGAAGGGCTAATATGTAATATTTTGTAGTTTAGACAGATAAACATCGACATAAAGTGTACTTTAGAGGTGCAAAATGTAATTAACCTTATTTATTTTATTTTTTTGATAAAAGCCTTAAATATTTTTGAAAGCATATATATATATACATATAAAAAATTCATACATGCATTTAGTAATGTATTTTAACATTAAATTAAATTAAAGTGGGATTGAAATATCTGATAAACATGCCTACAATTTGCCTCATGGTGTCTTGATTTACATTATTATATGTAATCATGTCTTCCGTTGGCGGGTCATTGTCCGAAAAGAAACTTACTACCAACGTACGTAGAATTGTTGTTAATTTTCAATCTCTCATAAATATGGGAAAATTCTTAAATTGATGTATGAAGTGGTAAAATGTCAACGTATGGGTTACGTCATGACTGTAACAATATTTATATTTTATTTATGGGCATCGATGCATATTCAAATGCAAAATTCACAATTTTAGCCATAGAGTAAAAAATTATTTCCCCCCCCCCCCCCCTTTTTTGGTTAGTATAGTCTTAGTAATTAAATTTGTTCACTTGAAATCTCATTTTGTAAAGTGCTTTTGAGAAAAAAAAAATATGATTAAAGGAGTAGATAGTGTTTAAATTATGAAAGACAAGATAATTTTTGGATATTATTTAAAAGAAGGAATTGTCATTTTTTTTAATTATTTAATAAACGATCAATTTGAATACAAAATCACATTGGTTCGTATCATTTTTCCCCCTTAGAACACACACACACACACACACACACACACACACACACATATCTCTCCATTAACTTTTTCAGCACTACTTAAAATTTTATTTTTTTATTTATTTTTAGTGTTGAATAAAATTCTCTTTATCATTCCATCTTTCTATATATAGTATATCTACAGGTGAAATTTACATCAAATAGAAAAATAAAATTACACGGAATTGACATGGGATGTTAAAACTTACTGTTGCTTTCTTTTCGTGCTATTAATGAGATTGAAAATTTCCAGAATTTATACAAGTAGAAACTTGTTGTTTTTCAGAAAATTGAAAATGCGATGACGTTGTAAAATTAGATACAATTTTGCAATCAAATTAAATAATAGTGAGAATTATTTGAAACTCATGGTCAAAAAATATTTTTCTTTCTATCAGGAAAAAAATTAATTACCGGTGTCATATTAAAATTATATGTATTTCATATTATCTATAAGATTTCGATCATATTTAATAAAATCCTAAGTAGAATCGCATTCCATCAATAATTTGTAAAGTTGGTAATCAACAGAGTTCAGAATTTGTAATTCATACAATAATGCTATCTCAGTTTTACATCTAAATACAACAAGAATTTCAATTTTATAAGTGAAAATTTGGAGAGATTTCAATTTACATTTCATAGATTGATTTTACCATTGTTGTAATTCTTTTTATTATTAAGGAAAAATTATAATTTTAGGACTGTATGTTGTATCCTATAACAATTTTATGACAATAACTTTTTCATTTGCAATTTCAGGACATTAACTTTTTTATTTGCAATTTTAGGACATGAATTTAAGATTTTGTGGCACATTTAGGATAAAATTCCGACCAATTTTGTCAATTTTCCGACAAATTTAGAAATATCGTGGTGAGAAGTCCTAAATATGCCACAAAATCTTAAATTCATGTCCTGAAATTGCAAATAAAAAAGTTAATATCCTAAAATTGTTAGAGGGTACAGCATACAGTTCTTAAAGTATACTTTTTTCTATTATTAAAGTCAGGCTTTAAATTTATATGTCTGGCATTCGTATGAGATATTATTAAGACCATTTTTTTTTTCTCTATATTTTATAAATATTTTAATTATTTGTACACGGGCGGATCTTTACCGAGAAAATCATACGCTTGAAGATTTCCTTCAACATCAAAGATAAGTTAATGATAGAACTCATATATATTAAAGTGCGAATAAGTATACTTTTCTTTTTCACAAAACAAGGAAAACAAAAATGATGTTATATGATGTATTCAAATTAACTTTTTGATAATTTTAAAAGTGTGGCAATCAATGACATATTATCAGAATGACGAAATCAAGGTTTTCACAATGTAGCTACAACATACTAACACCATTGAGACACATTTGATATATACATCGCTTAGTTTGTCATATGTTAAATGAAAATTGGAAGACCCTGAAAACGTCGAACGTACTATAAATGGTGTATGCCAATTTTAGAACACACACACACACACGCATATGTGTGTGTATATATATATAGTTTATTTCTATGTGCATTGTTGATATACAGACTTACATAATTGTTTCTTCAATTAATATTTGATGAATTGATCATGTGATGATTGTTCATATTTTATAAATTTAAAAATTCCAAACGCGAATGAAATGATACATTCTATCGTTTGACTAAAGGAAAAGTGCAATTATAAATTTGTTGAGATTAAGTTATTCTAAAGTCAAAAATTAGATAGAAAAATAAACAAAATAAAATGGCCGAGAATTCGTTCAACCAACGCCCAGCACTTTTCACAAAGTAATATATCGTGCGTGAGCACTTTACGATTAATTAACTATTTAAAATAATATGCTTTTTTTTCCAAATCTACTAATTATTACTTAGCTTGGCCCCATGATCAACTTACACCGTATCATCCCATGGATTGGAAAGATATTGAACAAGATATTTCCACTTCCACCTGATCTACTTATTATATTTTTTAAAGAAATCTAAGAAGATACGTAAAAAGTCTTGAAGCTAGCTAGAAAGTATGCCACCTATTAGAAATTAAAATTAATATTTTATTAGTGTTTAATTATTAGGGACTAGAAAAATCGATTAGCCTGATCTGTTGGATGTTATTTATTTATTTTTTATTTTACATATTCACTGCATGGAAAGATTATTTTAGATAATTAAACTATTTTGTTTTATTAATTCACTAAATTAACAGTGAACTGATAAGAAAGCGCAAGTTGATGGAACCAGCTTGAGCACCCCGATTCGCTAGAGTAACATATTTGGACCTAACATTGTAGGTCAAATGACCTTTACCACAATAAGATAAAAAGTACTAAACATGAAAACTATCGACACTAGTGAATGATACATGGGTCTGTGGCCATAATTAATAGAAGAGTATTTATGGACTCATTCGCAAAAATGAGCTATAGAAACCCTTAAAAATTGAATTAATGATTTCTTGACCTAGTGATGAAAGAAATTAAGTCTAGCCGTCAAAGAAGTTATGGGTTTGATTGTCATATATGTAGGTTCTTTTTTTTTCACCATATAATAATTTGCTTCTTTGTACTAATTACTAGCTAGTTCTTTATGTTGGACTTTATTATGAATGATATAATAATTGTATTTGATATGGATTTTCTTATTATTTGCAAAAAAAGCCTTAGAAATTAAGTTCCTAGGAAATGTATTACTCCCTTGTTTGAAATACATTCTACCTCCCTCTATTAAAAAAGGGGAAAAAAAAGAATCTTCGAAATCAAAACAAAAAAAAAAAGAAATCTTTTTAAAATCGGTTAATAATGAAATTAAAGACTAAATAGGTGGTGGATTAAGGTTATGGCATTTTCCTCACTTGCTTGTACTATAATGAAGTGAAATGTGGAGTTTATAGTACAATGGGAGAGACAATTTTCGTACAGAATTTATCATAAAAGGAAACAAATCAAAATTACAATCAATTAACAAGATTTAAATCAATCAAATGATTTATTCAATCAATTCAATGATTCACTCAATCAAATTCATGATTTATGCTTGCATATCAGCACTCCCCCTCAAGCCTAATTGTAGATGTTGATCATACCTCTCTATTTCTCTATAAAGCTTTCGAAGTTGACATGAGGTAGAACTTTTGTAAGAACATCTATTGTTTGATCAACAACGGGAGTATATTTGAGCATTAAGACACCTCCTTCAATTTTTTCTTTATTGAAATGTCTCTTTGTCTCCACAAGTTTAGTTTGATCATGATGAACTGGCTCTTGGCAATACTTATGGCTGCTTGATTATCATAATATAATTTCAAGGAATATTCCATAGGACTTGCAATGTATTTAACAACCTTTACAACCAAATTATTTCACATATTCCTTGAGTCATTACTCAAAATTCTACTTCTGCACTACTTCTAGCAAAAATAGTTTACTCAAAATCCCATTTCATTATCACCATTATTTATTTTTTGATGAATTTTAGAAAGTTACTATCAGTGGGTACCGTATGAAAGTAGAACCTCTATCTCCTAGATGTATAGGCTTTTAGAGTTCTAGTGAGTTACTTGATGATGATGCAATATTAAGGATGGCTGTTCCTTAGTAGGTGAACTTCTAGGTAACACTTCATAGGAGATTTTATTGAGTACAGTGAGTGTTGCAAAACTTACCTTTAAGTAACTTCTCAAATGATATACGTATATATTGTTATGTGTATAAAAAGGTTTGGTATTGTGTGCTTTGAAGTTTTGAAATGTTTTATGATACTCGATGATTTGTTAACTAAGTTTTCATTTGTGAACTAAATCACCTTACTTTTTTATTATGTTCTGCTATAGTTAGTTAGATCCAACTTAGCTTGGGTGTACAAAAGGTGCCATCGGATGGCAACGGGCTCTATCGGTTGCGTCCTGAGTTCCCATGGTGTATGCCCATTCAACATATAGTGGAAGCCATTTGGGGTTATGTGGAGTCGTAGGATTATACTACTCGGACATGCTTGTTTTTTGCTTGGTAAGGTAGTGTCTTACTTGGAGCAATAAGAGATGTCTGTAGTTGAGGAGATAACGTTGTCTGGTATTAGCAAACTCTGTGTGATGATCATCATGATTTACTGTTTCATTAGCTACCATTTTGAATGAATCTATATTATCCATTTTTCTTTTGAGAGAGAAATTACAGGACATTCTATCAATAACTCATGTAGGACAAATCAAACAAAGAATCTATATTATCCTGATTCATATTATTTTCAACTTTATCATTTTAAACTAGTATCAATTTCAAGCGATATATTTTTACTCTGTAAAAGTTACGAAAATATGTTTTTTTTTTCAAAACTTTCTTGAAGACACTATGACCACACACTAAGTCCTTTGCTTACGTAATTTCAAATCTTTTCATATCATTTCTTCAAAAGGTCGAGGGTGAACATGTTGAGAATGAGGATTTCTTTACAACATAAATTCTAGACCCTCAAACCGTAAAATCCTAAAACTCTTAACTCTAAAATTGTAAACCCTAAACCCTAAACCAAACCCAAAAATCAATCTTTCTCTCTCTGGAACTTCCTCACTAAGAATTCAGCCTGCAAGGCCCTACGGGCAAGCCGTCTACCACCTTTCCTCCTCCTAAGCCACCAGGCTCGGGTGGTACCACCTTTACCAATATTGTTCCCATGTCTGTCGGCACTTGCGCTAGGGTTGTTGGAGCTCTGGCGACTGATTCATTAGCTCCCAACGCAAGCAAGAGGAAGAAAAACTTCAACCTGTCCACTTTTACACCGGTGGGGATAGCGGTTGAGTACAATAGGGAGAAGGTTGTTGTATTCCCCCAAAGAGAATGAGAAGTTATGCTAAATTTTCAAATACACGTTGATCGAAAAAAATTCACATGGTCGACCATCCATATGTGTTCTAAGGTTTATGTTCATGAATTTGAAATTAAAGAAGAGGTTCGGGTTACTTCATATTAACGCCAATCATATTTTAATCCATTTATATGATCATGATGATTATTCGAGGCTATTTATGGGAGGGCTTTGGAGCTTTAATGGTGTTTTGATGAGTGTCTAAGTAGACTTTGGATTTTAATTTGAAGTATAAGTTACCTATTTGCCCTGTTTAGTTTCAAATCCTCAATTTTCCATATCATATTCTCTCTGTTTAAGCATTGTATATAGTTGTTGCATGCATAGGAACTCCTATTAGGGTCAATGAGCTAACAACCCACATTACGTGGCTAAGTAAAGTAAGAGTGTGTGTTGAGATTAATATCACCCAACCCATTAAGGAATCGGTGAAGGTTAAAGACAGGGATAGGTTTTTTGGTTAACATATCATATATGAAGGCATTCTACCCAACTGTCATAAGTGTTGCCACAGAGATCATCAGGCAAAAGATTGTAAAGTTTACGATGGTGCAGATGATATAATAGAGGAAGGTCATTTCCAAGGTGACCAACATGAAAAATTGCATGGCAAAAGAAGGGAGAAGGCGAACAAATCAAAAAGTTATTCTGATATTGTTATTGATCAAGACCAGCCAAACAATCCCGATTCCGGTATAAATCACTAGATTTTGATGGGCAATTTGCAGTCTCCAGTGACGCAAGTACAAAATTCGATCAGAGAGCTGATTTTAGGGGCTTATTCATTTGAGAATTCACCTAGATATGTTAAGGGATGGATTATTTCAACATATGGGAGAGGTGATTAGGAGACATCATTTGATTTTGAGTTGGCATAAAATTCAAAATTTGATAATTTCCATCTAGCCTTGTGAACATCCGAATGCACTGGGACATTTTAGGGGTAAAGTATTCACAGTTTGGAATTAACTACATGAGGAGGGAAAGTCGATTCTACAACTCATGTTAGTAATTTATAACAAACAATAGCTAATTTGGGTGGGATGTTGGATATGAATTAATTTGAACTCGCATGCGGATGCGATACACGCCCAAAACAAGTCACCAGTTAAGCTAAATCCATGGTCTTTGCTGTGCTTCTTGTAGTACTTCATTGGTATATTTGGGTGTAGGGGACGAGTTGAGCTTGTACCTAGACATGAATAAGGCTGTTGTTCCTATCCCAATTCACGCCTCAAATCAATAGGAAGATTTGATGATTTTTGAATCACAAAATGGGAAAGTCAGCTTCCAAACTAGTTACAATTGCAGTGATTTCAGGTGTGCAAGAAAGGATGGACAACTTGTTATTTATGAGGGACAACTCTCATTTTTAGTAGCTGATTTTAAGGCACAATTGGGCATGAACCTTGACGCAACAGAAAGAGAAGTGTATGCTTAAAATCATGCATCAATTCGGGTATAGGGGACTAGATGAGCTTGTACCTAGACATAAATAAAGTTGTTGTTCCTGCCTCAATTCACGCCTCAAATCAGTTGGAAGATCTAAAGATTTTTGAATCATAAAATAGGAAAGTCAGCCTTTCCAAACTAGCTACAATTGTGCTGATTTTATGTGTGCAAGAAAAGATGGGCAACCTTGCCATTGGTGAGGGACAACCCTCAATTTCAATAGCTGATTTTAAGGTACAATTGTGCATGAACCTGGATGCAATAGAGGGAGAAGTGCATGCCTAAAATCATACATCAATTCAACACAATCCATGTGTTGTCATTATATCCGATTTGGAGGTCCAAAATAGCAAGGTTTGTTACCAAAAATTAATAGCTGCACAAAAGGCATGTCAACTCTTGCTCTAATGATCAAAATCCTCAAATGCTAATGAGAGAGAAGCACACGCCAAATATAACACTTCAAACTAGCAAGAATCACGGCCTGTTGTTATTGCTTCCCATAGTAGTTTTTGTTTAAGAAAGGAAGGTGAATGCAAAGGAAATCATACCAAGTTTATGTTGGGGGGAAGGCACAAACCTAGACATGTTACAAGCTCTAAAAGTCGCTGAAAGTAGTGCCCCATCCTCTGCTAATTCATCCCTTGTTGATAATGATACTTACCATAGGAATAGTGAGATAATGGGGATACCGCTTGCTTTGATTTTTCCTCAAAGTCAACATATTATTCAAGGAGGGAAAGTCAATCATGAATTAAATGATGCCCATCCCTCAACAAGGCAGATTATCAAGCTTGATTTCTTGGTGCCTCAAGATAGCAAGGTTTATCCCCGAAAGTCAACTGCAAACTTGGCTCAGATTTTAGAGTTTAGAGATAGTAATCATTCGCTTCCTTTATGGAAGGATTTACACACTGATTGTGGTGGTAAAATCAATCCCTATTTTGCCTAGCCATGCCCATATAGACCTTGAGGTGGCTGGTGGTGAGTTGGATACTCGTGTGAGCTTTAATTTCCAAGAGAGCACGACTCAAGACTCCTAAATTACATTGGACCAGGCTACTTTTAGCCCAACCACAAATATTAGGGCTTTTTCAAAAGGCCTTGATGTAGTTGTGGACACTATTGTAGATCATGCTTTGCCTAGGGCCAGAAAAAACAAGAAAAAGAAATGAAATTACGCTAAAGGGAGGGTGCAGTATATGGCCCAAAGTGATTTATTTATATAGTAAGACGAACCTTGTAATTTTGCAAAAGAGCCAATGGGTGGAAGTGTAATTTTGGAAATTGCTTCGAGAGTTAACAACTTGATGGCAATGTCTTTATACTTTCGGAACCTTTTGTCTCACATAACCATGGGAGTCATTGTAATGCTGAAATTATGGTTGGGGGGGGGGGTCCCTATAATTTCTAAAACTAATCAAGCCAAGGCTAGTGAATAGAAACAAGGAAAGGACCAGGGGGTCCTGTAATTTTACAAACTTGGTAAGGGGCCAGTGTAATTTTCAAAAGTTCTCATTAAGTACCTAGTATACAACCTTCTACATAAGCTATCTAAAGGGGTCGTTGTAATTCTGAAAACCCACAAGGGGGTCGTGTTGTAATTCCTGCACGAGGGAAAAACATCACTCATGCCCAACGATTAGGGCGGGTGGGGTTCTGTAGCTACCGAAACTCTAATAGGGGCAGTTTATTATGCTAAAAAAGGGGCTAATATAAAGCAATCCATGTAGACTTTTGATACCGCCATACCTATACCTGCATTGCCGTTCGTGTTAACTCCCACATCAGGGCAAAATGCATCTTCTTCAATTGGTATTTGTACTACGAACATAGGCCATTTGGGATCATTTAATTACTTAAGCTCCTTCGAAAAATCAAGAACAAATTTTTTCAACCAACAATGGCCATCCCAATGAATACTTGCCTGATGCTCTCGTTATGAAACGACCTACCACGTATGTGCAATCCTTGTCCTAGGGAAGTAAGCAATCATCTTGGTGACCGCCAAGCGATGATAACTTCTTTGTTTGAGCTTATCATCTATACATGGATTTGGACGATTGGACATCGTACATGAATTTTCATCGGTTTGCAAAGGTGGACTGTGAACATGGTTTGATCAATTTTGATTTTTGTGATTCAGAAATCGAGGAATTATCATAGAATTTCTGTTTAATACTTATTGGTAATTTTTCTCACAATTATCCTACTTTGGCTCATATGAGAATCTCACAATTGTAATTTTCTATTAACGGTACTTAACATTGAGCATGTACTTATTCATTTTACTACAAAGGAGGATTACACCCTTATGTGATTACAAAAAAATTGGTTTTTTTGATGATTTTCCCATGAAGTTTTTTGAAGTGGACTACAACTTTCAATCCACACATTTTGTATATCTTCCTAGTTTGGGTAAAATTAGAAATTTTCCTACCCAGGCTTTTTCAGTTTCCAGAAGACGCTATTGGCACGCCTTTTTGCATCGATGAATAAACGGATGAGTTCAAATGTTCTTATCTTGCCAAAATCTTGGTGGAGGTGGATTTGCTTAAACTATTAACAGAGAAAATTAGCTTAATTTATTTGGGGATTACCATTATTCAACCTTTGGAATATGACAAGTTGCCTTGTTATTGCAAACGGTGCTCTTATCTTGGACATAATCTCAAGTATTGCATAGCTTTGGAAGAACTCGTTGCTAGCGTTCATGGTATGTCCGATGAGAATCATGATGACTGCCATCATTTTTCAGACAAAAAATGGCAAGATTCAAGCCAACGAACGTAGACCACCTAATGGCTAGGTTCATTCAACATATAGTGGAAGCAGGAATGAGGGTCCTAAACTTGGTGAACATCTAATTGACTTCCATATTAATGAACAATAAACACATGCTAATGGAATGGGTCTACAAATAGGATAGATACATGTGGAGAGAGGTAGATCAAGTGGTGTCAATGATGATGGAACTCATGAGTCTAGTCTTTCTTGGGTTAGTTTCATTTAACATGTGGAGACCAAGCTTACAAGCTAGGCGAGGCAAATATGATGGTTGATGTTACATCTTTAGGGTTGAACATGGATAGAAATTTGGATAGGGGAGATAGTAATTCGGTTGCTAAAAATATGGGAGATGTGGACAAGAATGATTTAGTATAATCATAGTAAGAATTGAGGCATGTTGTTGTTGTTCATAGCGGTAACTTTGCATCCGAAAAAGAAGGTTAATAAGAGTGATCCTTTACCAAATTCACACATGAGGGCATATACGCATCTGGACATATTAAGGGATGAGAGATATTGAAAGAAGTGTTCCAAACTGCCCTACTAATCATGTGGTTTCATTTAATGAAGAGGAATGGATTGAGGAAGAAGATGAGTTTAACCTAACAGCTCCTACCATATTTTTGAGGCAAGGGTAAGTTATATGGCTAGCCATCCCTTCAAATCTATTACGGATTTGAGTGTGCCAAAACAAGCCAATGTGGATATGGGGGATGTATTTGCTATGAACTTAGACTCATTCAAGGGTCTAGTGAGCACTCCTAATATGCCTCACAATGTGCTTGATTCACGGATAGCACATTTAATTAAAAATTTATCATCTGCCAATTTAAAGCAGCGAATTCTATGTGTTAAAGAGGGAAGGTTAATGATGGTTCTTTGGATGGTAAGGTGGATTAGATTGAGAAAGATATTGATGGTGTTCTTAAGGCCCCAATAGGAAGATCTAACTCAGAAGCTAGGGATGTGGTTGGATTTGGAGGTGGGGAAGACAATTTTGGAGGGTAGGAGGCTGAAGGAGATAGGCATGCAGGATGCCGCCTAGTGTAAACCTGCAAGTCTTGGCGAGATAATAGATTGGAATATGATGGTAAAATGGGTGAGTAGGGGTTAGAGACACTGTCATTGGAAGTGTGATAGACTGCTCAATATCAGGTTAAGGATATGCATTAGTGTAATATGGTGTAGACTCAAAAAATGTGACGTTAGCACTACAAAAGAACTCCTGTGTGATAGGTTCATATCAACGATATCCTTTCTATATTTGAAAATAACCCCAAAAACACACTTAATGGATCGAGGACTCAACTTATCACTAGTTGGACTCATGAGGTGGACAAAACAAACAAACCCAAATATGTAGGGTGGGAGTTTGAAAACAGGTCTATTAGGAAAAAAAAATAGAATAAGGTGAAACATTACCTAGCATAGCAGATGGCATGCAATTAATTAACAAGCAGTAAGAATGGCATCACCCCAAAATTGTTTAGGCACATGCGCATGAAACAATAAAGCATGAGTCACATCCAACAAGTGTGTTTCCTTTCAATAACCCCATTTTGTTGGGGAGTGTAAGGACACAAGGACTGATGTATAATGCCATGGGTATGCTGAAATGTTTGAAAATCATGTGAAAAATACTCTTTGGCATTATCAATTCTTGACGTGCAAATAATATGATACAATTGAGCTCGAATTTCTAAATAAAATGCACGAAAAGTAGAAAATAACTGAATATGACTTTGAGTAGGTAAATCCATGTGTTGTATGAGAAATTATCAACAAAAGTAACAAAATAACAAAATCCCAACATAGACACGACTCGACACGGCCTCCAAATATTGGAATGAACTAAATCAAAAGGATGTAAAGAGCATTTATTTTGACGTAAAGGGAAAGGGACATGACAATACTTGCCCAATTGATAAGACTCAGACTGAAGAGACTCGATATGACGCACATGCAGGGCAAGTGCCTTTACTTTTTCGGAGGGGGAGGGGGGGCAAGATAGCTATGTATGTGGAATAGTGAGGTGGCGGCTTGGTATGCAATTGGCAACAATAAAGCTCATGAGATTCTTGCCCTTTGCCAATCATCTTTCCCATCTATAAATCTTGAATGACAAAGGAATTAGAAAAATAGGCCACAGAGTAGTTAAATTGTTTTGACAGACATTAGATTATAATAAAAATGATGAATATAGAGAACATACCATAAAGATAAGAGAGGTGACTGTGATATAGTATCGATGCCTCGAACTTTGGTTTGGGATCCATCAGCTAAGATAACAATTGGAAATGAGTTTGAATACTGAAAATGAGAAAATATTTTGGAGTTACCTATCATATGGTCAGATGCGTCGGAATCAAGTATCCAACGTGTAGGTGTTGTAGAGGTGGAGAGTAAGCAAGTTGTATGATTACCTAATTGAGCAAAAGAGGCAATCAGAAGAGCTGCTTACTGCACGGATTGGTACTGAACAAATTTTACATACTCGTCCCTTGAGAGAGTCACAGTGTTGGTGTTAGAGAGACTCGCGTTGGTATCTGACTCAGTGAGTTCGTAAGAGGCTATATTGGCATGCCTGGGCGGTTAGCCGTGTAAATCCCAACAAGTTTCCTTAGTGTAATAAGGGCGACCACAATGGCCGCATCTTATTGGATTCAGACTCCTTTGAGTAGAGCAATAGCCATGTTTAGAGCCATGACCACTGCGATTATTGGGCACATTAGTATGAATTTCCGATCTACAACTATGCCCACTAGTACGGTGAGAGACAAAGCAAACCGATCCTCAAGAGGTGTAGTAAATTGTGATGACTAGTACATGGAGAACTGAAGAGCACGGGAGTAAACCTCCTCTAGACTAGGTAATTCTGAGCTTGCAAGGATTTGAGACCGAAATGGTTCATATTCAGATGGTAAGGTAGCTAAGAACAGAAAAACATCAAGTTGATCTCTCTGGTTTTGCATAGCTGCGATGTTGGAAGAGACGGGAAAAAGACTATTCCATTCAGCACAGAGATGACTAAAGTTAGCAGAGTGTTCGATCAAATTCTGACCCTCCATACAGATAGAATGAAATTGAGTTGTGACTTTATACATGCGGGACATGCTGCTTGTATAAAGGTTATGTAGGTGAATCCAAATTGCTTTACTGCTGACATGATTCATGCATAAGTCAGCAATTGTAGGCTCTGTGGAATACCAAAGTGTTGACATGATTTGGTTGTCTTCTTGCTACCAAAGGTCATATGCTTTAGAGTCAGTTTTGGATGGCGGGTCATTGGTAAGGTATTTGGCCTTACTGATACCGCGGAGAAACACCAAAAACGAGATGGACCATTGATGATAATTACTACAATTTAATTTACAGTTAGTAATTTGAAGAGTGGAACTGGACAAGCCTTTGACCTCCATGAACGAAAAGTATGACCTACAAAATAAAATAATAAATATTTTATTTTTCTTTTTTTCCTATCCTTTCTTTTCTCTTTTTTCCCTTTTGGCTTTTTTTTACCAGAATAAAAGGTCAATCGAAGTTGACTAAGTGGCTAACTGACTAAACTGATGAGTAGGAGGTAGTCAATCAAGATTGATCAATGTTGACTAGACTTGAAGTAATTTCGACGGGATTAAAAACAACCTGTAAAGGAGATGGGAAGGACTAGTATTTTTTTTCCTTTCTCCTTTTTGTTTCTCCATATGGAATAATAGGAAGAAATGACTAGGAGAAAGGACGGGAAGTCCAAAATCTAGCTGTAGATACCATGAAAAATAATTGTATATTAACAAGTAAAAAGTGTATTATTTTTTTGTTCTGTACATTAGTTTTGTGATTCATGGTCCTATTTATACTAGTGTATATGGACCTTCATAAAAGCCCTACTAAGTACACCAACAATCCCTAGCCACATATTTTCATCGCATGTTTTTCTACTAAATGCACCTACAATCCTTAGCAACGTATTTTCATCATATGTTTCCCATTTTTCACATCTCTAACCTTATAAATACCTAAAGCAGATCAAATATAACAATAATCCTTATGCCTCCCTTGTCAAAAAGCTACCTTGGCTATGGGTAAAGGGTAGGTGTACTCCATGCCCTAGTCAATACACCGATCCGATCCCACAATAGCTATCCTCCAACTATACGTAGAATTGAATCCTGCGGTATGGTACATATAGAAAGGATCCTACTGTCGGTCCGTTCTACCCGATAGTTCCTTCTTGCATATACCCTGACTCTCCCAAGAGCGTCTCCAAGGGTGTCAAATGGTCAAATAACAGTACAATTCAGCTCATGAAAAAAATATATTGATATCTTATAATAAAGACCATCTTTAATCTAGAGGAAAGAAGCATTTTATTAAAATCATAACCTCTGAATGTAAAGATGAAGTATAACTTTAGAAACAATACCTAGAATGCAAATATATCTAAAGGGCATTAATAAATAAATAAATGAATATCATAAATCGAATAGGTTGGTCATACAATGATATTTACTATATATAGTTCAATTCCCCAGCAAGCAAAGAGGAAAGGCATGCACCTTATACGGATTATTATCATGAGGTATCTTATTCTCATGTCCTTCAATGTTAGTGTGAGCATCATAATCTTCCATGTGTGTGATATTTATATGATTCCTAGGTGTTGCGAGTTTATGTGATTTCTAGGTCATATATATAGTAGCAGGCTTAAAAAATAACTAATATTTTATTATCTTAGCCCATAGCCATGCCTAGACTAGCTTGGTGGCAAGGTTTTAAACCATTAATGTGGACATGCTAAATATAGATAAGGGACTTGTGGCAAAATCATGACTATTGAATATAGATTTGGAATCTAATTGAGACTTGTGGTAAGATCTTGTCCATTGAATATAGGTTCGTAATCTAATTGAGACGTGTGGCAAGTTCATAAAGTGTTGAGGTGAAGATATCATTAAAACTATCGGGTATATGGCAACAACTAAGATATTAAGGTGGAGATATTTTAATCAAATAAAAGGACAAAGGAAGAGTGTCCCTACCTCTTTTGGTTACACATGTAGCAATTACAACAAAATATCTATTATTATTATTATTATTATCATCATCATCATCACCATCATCACCATCATCATCATCGTCGTCGTCATTGTCATCATCATCATCATCATTATTATTATAAGAGAAAGAAAAATATATTGAGTTTAGTAGTCTAAATTTCCCCAAATCTATAGTTTAATAACTCCAATTAAATTGAACTTAGTCCAATAGGTGCTTAACAATAATTTATTAATCATATTAACCAAAAACTTATTGTATATCCTAAAAATGTATTCCATATATTTCTTTATAGCTACTTATAAATAGAATTTTGGATGTCCCCGACTTCTAGTATAGACCCTCCTATCTCTCATAAATCCTCTATCCTAATTCTAATATTTAACTCAATCTATCTTATGGTACTAACTAATTTAAAAATATCTAGAAGAACCATTGGAAAGGCTACAAGCAATCACTATAGGACAAAATCTTTGATTTTGTATATGTTTAGAATAAAAAAAATAAATGCAATAACTTCAAATAAATGAAACGGTGTAGGAGAGTTCATCACTATACGGCAAAACCTTTGGTTTCATATTTGTTAAGAATAAAAAGAATGCAAGAATTGAAAATAAATGAACTGGTGTAGGCGAGTTCATAAATGATTTATTCGAATACAAAAGTTCTAATCAAAATATGGAATAAATTTTTTTGTATTTTTCTTTCAAGTAAAATATTTTAAACCAATAGTCTTGTAATTTATGAAATTATCAATGAATATTAATTTTTTTGTGCTAGAACTAAGCATGCAAGTGAAATTTTCACTTGTATTTGGAGAACTTTCCATTGTAATTATTTTTGAGTGATTAATAAAGGGTTGGGATCCCCACAAAAAAACCTCGGTGGGCATGAGCCTATTTTACCCATAAAAAAACCTAAACCCTAAACGCTAAACCCAAAAACCAAGAAATTCTCTCTCCATGAATGATTCCCTACAGAACGACTTTTAGCCAGTGGAGACCAAAACGCCACTAGACAAGAGGCCACCGCTCCTCCACCCTCCACATCGAACTTTTACCAAAGTTCCCAATCTAACAGCGGGACAAATCCTTGAGGTTTCCTTGTGTGAAAAGAAGAAATATTTCCATGATGTACCAGGACCGATGGGAATTCCCACTCACAAAATGGAACGAAGGCACTAAAGTTATCGCGTAAGGAATGTGCAACTCTGATGAATCCTTTCCAATATGCCCTAGTTGGGAAATTCCCATGTGGAGGCCTCTCATAGAAGACGATCCGAATTTTGTTCAATAATTTGAAGCTAAATGGTGGCTACCAATTTGGTATCCTTGATGATAAACATTGTATTATTGTACTTTCAAATGTTGAAGACTACAACAGATTGTAAAGGAAGAAGTACTTGGACTTTCACGAGTCTATTATGTGTATCCTCATCTATGCAGCTAACTTCGATCCATAAGTCGAAGCCTCAATTGTGCTGGTGTGTGTCGAATTCCCCAAGCTTAAGCCTCATCTTTCAAACAAACAATGCATCAGGGGGTTAGTCGGTTTACTCAAAACAGCGCTGCGGACTTATAAGCCTACGTTGGATTGTACCTGATCGAGTACAACTCGGGTTTTAGTCAAAATAGATGTGTTACAACCTATAGATGAAGTGTTACTACCTATAGATGAGGTGTTACTTGCTGATTATGGTGGAATTGATATAATTCAAAAGGTTTCTTGTGGTCCCATTCTTCTGTATTATGAAATCTGCCACAAGTTCCATACAAAGAATGAGTGTAAAAAGTTTCAAGATCAATAGCCTTGTGGTGTTTGACAAAATGCCCAAGTGGACAAAAAATGCTGTCAATAATAACCCCCCACATGTTTGATAGATGGCCAACAAGAAATCTACTCAAGAATGGAGGGTTGCCTCAAACTCTCGAGGGCAACATTTGGATAGAGGCAAAGAGAAGATTGACTGGGTGACACGCTTTAAAGGTTCGGGACCTATGAAGACCCAAGACTTCTAGCTAATGTGACAAGAATATATATTCACCATTTTCAACCAAATGACCAACTTTACTCAAAAACACACAACAACGATTTTATCAAGTAAACCACAATATGTACAAAAAGTCACTTATATATTACATATTTGTAATTACATGAGCCAACTACAATGAACTAACTAAAAGCCTCGAACCATTCTACCGCGTCTTCCTGGCTAGTAAATGCCTCGTTTCTAGCTAAAACATTTTATAAACACATCATCAACACACGTGTAGAGTAGAAACTTTGCATATAACATGAGGTGCTCGTGTGAGGTCTGTGCATAATGTCACAGAAATTTACAAGCATAAAATCACATAATTTCACGTTTGATTTCTTCCATTTCGACGAGTAGCTACCTTATCACTTTGTGCCGATATTTCCAACCAAACACTCCAATTCCCAACCAATCACTCCGGTGGTCATATCCAGGGCATATGCCAAATTTTTCTACGACCCACTTCAGTACATAGACAGTCTGTCTATGCAAGGAGGGATTAGGTAATGATGGAGGGTCAAGAACTAATTTAAGACCGACAAGCCCGATGCCGCCCAACCGAACTCGACCACATCCACCTGTAGCACTTTAGGGCCTAAAATTCACACATAAATGTCATGTATGACACATAACGATACAGAATTTCAGCATGTTTTCGGACAGATTTCACATGAATGAACATAATTTTCAGCCTCTATGAACTAGAAATTCGCAGTCTGCGAACACTTGCTACGCACTGAAAATTTTAGTTTGCAAGCACGGAATTTCCAGCCTAAAACCTGCTAGGATTTCACAACTATGTTTCTAATATTGTAAAATAAAGTTTTAGTTGGTAAAATTTTGAATTTTCAGCTTATGAGACCTGGAATTTTCAGACTGCGAAGCAAAACACTTAAGCGCGCAACTTCTGAAATTTCCAGCTTTTGTAACTGAACTTTTCAGCTTTGAAAATACTGTAATTCCAACTTATTATACACTGGAATTGCAAATTGTAAAACCTATTTTGCCCTTGGAAAAATCAGATTTCACAGCTTTGCCAAAAAGAAGATTTTCCAGCCTAAAACTAAAATTTCAGCACTGCGAATAGTGATTTCACAAGCTTTTGACTAGAAATTTATCTGGGCAAACTTTGAAATTTCAGCTTCTAACACATAACTACGGTACTAACAAAGTATTAAACATAATAATACATAACTCAAGCATCATTTTCACACTTTTCAAGCAAAATTTCGGCATGTTTTCTAGAAATTCAAGGGTAATATGCTCATAGAATCACTATAAGCATATAACCAAATTTTCTTGTATTCCCTAAGACCTAAGATGGAAACCAACTTGTGTTTACCTCTCAAGGTCTAATGGGGAAGATATAAAGCTAATACTTTCACAGAAACCTAATTCTAACTCATGTCATAGGCAAGGTTTCTACCATCTATAGTAGTGATTCTTCTTCGTAGTTTAAGGGTGGTGTAAACGTGTAAGGATGAAAGTGTGCTGAAATTTGTGAAGAAATGGATAAAAGATGAAGGTAAGTGTGGGGTTGTGGACAGTTTTCTTAAGTGTGTGTGGGTGGTGTTTTTGTGTTTTCTTTGCCTGCTTTACTCTTATCATTAGTAGTGTGAGACAGCATTAAAATATTATTGTGTCCTATCTTAATCATTCTTACTTTCCAACTAAGTGTCCAACTAACAAACCTAATTTGGTTAAGTTGTAATCTTGGCTAATATGAGCCATACATGTATAACTACATTTAGAAGGAATTATACAAGTGTATATACACTTGTACATTTTCATCAATACTTGAGGGATGAAGACATGACAATCATTTTATACCAAGTATATAATATTTTTATGTTTCTATACCCTAAAAACCGGCCACCCTTAATTAATTTTTGAAATTTTGTAGGTTGTTTCTTATTTTATATATTTATGGAAGAAAATAATATTTAGGGGTAGAAAATGCAATTTAGACCTTCTTTAGGGTTTTTTTCAAAAATTTATAATAGTTATACCTAAAAACTGTGTGTATATATATATGCATACATGTATTTTCATGAATTGTACAGTTTATATGATGATTAACTAAGACAAGAACAAAAAAATCCTAATTTGCATGTTTTGCAATTAAAACGAACATATATCACAAAGCATCATTAGGGAAACATATACATATAAACCTAAAACATACACATTTAGGTATATCTATAAATACATAATTGAAGTGAGAATACGGGTCCTTACATCATCCCCTCCTTAAGAGAATTTCGTCCCCGAAATTCGGGCTGGCTAGTTAAAGAGATGTGGATACTTATCCATCATGTCTTCTAATTTCTCCCATGTAGTTTCTTCCAAATTGTGATTCTTCCATAAAACTCTGACCATGGGAATAGATCGATTTCTCAAGGTTCATTCTCTTACTTCAAGGATACGAACGGGTTCCTCCACGTATGTCAAGTCTTTATCGATTTTGAGGGAATCATAATTTACAACATGAGAAGGATCTGGGTGGTACTTCTTAAGCATCGATACATGAAATACATTGTAAACTTCAAATAGGCTTTCGGGTAGGGCGAGTTTATACGCTACTTTTCCTATATGTTCTAGGATTTCAAAAGGTCCCATATATCTTGGACTTAGCTTCCCCTTCTTCCCGAATCTTAGGATCCCTTTTCTAGGTGAAACCTTGAGAAATACAAAATCCCCTTTCTCAAATTCCAAGTATTTACGCCGACAATTTGCGTAACTCTTTTGTTGACTTTGAGCGGCGGCCATTCGCTTTTGAATTGTCTTTTTGATTTCTGTGGTTTCTTATACCAATTCAGGGCCTAGCAATTTCCTCCCACCAACCTCATCCCAACAATTTGGTGATCGACACTTTCATCCATAAAGGGCTTCGAATGGAGCCATACCGATAGTAGACTGATAATTGTTATTGTAAGCAAATTCAGCTAAGGAGAGATGACGATGTCCATTGGTTTGCGGATGAAAAGTTGTGCTAAAGTTTAGCTTAGTGTCTAGTGCGCTTTGTAACCCTTGCCAAAACTTAGAAACGAATTGCGGATCTCTGTCCAAAACAATACTGACAGGGATACCATGTAATCGGACTATTTCCTGTTTATAAATTTCAGCCATCTTGTCCAAGGAACAAGTCTTTGAAAAGGTAATAAAATGGGCACTCTGAGTAAGTCTATCTACTACGACCCAAATTGCATCATGACCCTTGGAGGTTCGGGGTAGACGCATAATGAAATCCATAGTAATATGTTCCCATTTCCATTCTGGAATAGGTAGCGGTTGTAAGAGGCCAAAAGGCTTCTGGTGGTTGGCTTTGATCTATTGGCATGTCAAGCATTTGGATACAAATTCCGCCAGTTCTCTTTTCAATTATTCCACCAATACTGTCTTTTAATGTCATTGTATATCTTATTGATTTCCGGATGGATTGTGTATCTTCAGTTGTGACTGTCTTCCAATATTTCCCTTTTGAGATTGTTATCATCGAGGATACATAACCCATTGCAAAATCAAAGGATCCCATCATTGGACATGGTAAATTCGACTCTTTGTCCGTTACCAACTTCATACACGATCTTTTTAAGCTTCGCATCATTTTCTTGAGCTTCCTTGATTTTGCATAGTAATGCAGGTTGCGATTGAACTGTGGAAAATAAAATTCCTAACTCCTTTTCCTTGGGATTCCACTCAGAAATATCCTTTAACAACTTCCATTCCCTAATTGCCAAATAAGAGATGGTGGCCTTTCTACTTAATGCCTTTGCAACTTTGTTAACTTTTCCCGGATGGTACTAAATATTGAAGTTAAAGTTGATGATCATCTCCATCCATCTTTGTCTCATGTTTAATTCTTTTTGCGAGGCCAAATAATGTTTTAATAAGGAACGAATTTTGTCATGACCCAGAAAAATACCCTTTATTTTATTAAAATATGTTGGACCGAAATGCACAACGGTAAATATTTTTATTGCAAATATATAATAATATAGAAATTTAGTACAACATAGTGAAAATCGTAGTTGTACAAAAGCTGTTATACAAGTGAAAATAATAACTTTAGCTAAATAAAAGCCTTGTAATGCCCTCCTGATGCCTTCCTCTTGATGGATTAGAATGTTTTTGCCTAAAAAAAACATGTTCATAACACACGTCAACACAACTGATAAGTAGAAATTTTACTTAATCACATAAGGTGAAGGTGTGTGTTTAGGTGAACATAATCACATAATTTCACATAAAGATTACAATTTTATGTTTTAGGAGAGCATATACTTGACATAATAAGGCATGAACATAAACTAAAGCATATAAATTACACTTGAGTATTTTAAACATAGATGCAAGCATAAACAACTAGACTTATGGAATCAAGCAAAATTTCTACCTTTTCAAATGTTTTTAGGAAAGAGGCTATATAAAGGGCTATATGGAAGGCTAATAGGTATATATGGATGAAAATAGAAGGGTTTGTATATATATATATAGGTGGGTGGAAGATAGGCTATAAATAGGAACTGTTTTGTGTGCTAACAGTAGAGTGAAAGTGGGGGTGTGTTTTTAGGCGGGATTTTGAGATGAAAATGGGGTTCGAGTTGGGATCTATTTATAGAGGAGAAAAGAAGACATAGCTAATATGATAATAAAATAAATATATAAACCATTCATTCTATATGATTATTTATATGTACATATTACTATATTAATAACCTAGTATATATATATATTTATGTATATGGACATGTAGGTGGATATGTAGATATAGAAATCACCACTAGGTGATATATGGATGTGTGTGTGTACAAGTAGATACATAAATCACTACTAAATGATATATGGATGTGTGTGTGTGTATATGTAGATATACAATTTACCACTAATATATATATGGATGTGTGTGTGCGTATGTAGATATATAATTTACCGCTAATATATATATTAGAGGAGATATTCTTGCAAAACAATTATAAAATATACTAAAAATCTAGACTTTATAGTTATCATTTAACTAAAATCCGAAAATTAGGGTTATAAATAATTAAAATTCAAAAATTATACATATAAAATCAGAAAATATATTATTGTATTTATAAAATTCAAAAATTGTATAATTTATTTAGAAAATTCAAAAATAAAATAAATAGAGGTTTAAAATATTTATTTAAATAAATTTTCCAAAAATAATAATCACAATTCAAAATTAATACTATAAGGTCTAAATTATTAAGTAATTTTTAAAGAATAAAATTCCAAAATCATAAAAATTTTAGGAATTAAAAGATTTTATATCAAATATTTTGCATGTTTCAAATGCTAAGAAAATAAATGAAGGAAGACTCTCATTTTATACAATGCATGTAGTGTAATGCACAATTATTCACAAAAAAAAAAAATCACATATATTCACACAATAATTGTCACATAATGGAAATAAATCCTAAGTAAAATATTAATAATAACAATAGAAGTTACCGGGTCGTCGTAAATTTGATGTTATTGTTGCTATTGATGTGGAAAATACTAAGAACTTGGCGGCTAGAGATGGTATGGATTTAGAAGTGACTATTGAGCTATTGGGTGTTGGTAGAAAATCTATCTTCACTACTGCCTCTCACGAAGATGATAATCTACTAGAGAATGAGCCAAATGATCAAATAGAAAGCAATTATGATTCTTTAGGATAGTTACATGCTACCGAAGGAGATTCACTCAATACAAAAGTTTTCATCGAGTAATGGTGTAAAGCAAATTTCGAGTCTATTGAATTAAAAGACAAGAAAAATTGTACAAATTGAATTTATTGAAAATAAAGTGGGTACAATCTTTAAACTTGATCCTCTGATTCTTCCTTCAAACTTGAAAATTCAAACACTTCCGGAGCGCATTTGGTGGTTTGATCTTCTTGAAGCTTGATTTGGTCTTCAATAACGTGATTAGTAGGCTTTGCAGCTTAATTACGAATCAAATGCTGAGATTTTCAATGAATACCATGAAGAACGCCATTGACTTGACTTGATGTACATTTGGAAAGAATGCCGATTTGCTGGCTTAGCACCTCGTCTGTAGATCGAACACCTTGATTTGGTTGATCTTGGTGAAGAACACCTAGAACTTCGCCTTGATTGTTGTGTATTTTACTTGAAAAAAAGTTGATTCACTAGTTTCACACCTTGATTGTGGATCAAATGCCTAGATTTGATGTTCTTCGTGATGAACACCAGGAAGTTCTACTTGATCACTTCGAATCTTCTTGAGAGAATTGCGGGATTTTCTTCGCTTCTCTTGCTTTGAAGACTTCTTATGCTTCAATGTATGTTTTCTGTGTGTCCTTAGCTTGTTGAGAAGACCCCTATTTACAGGTGTAGGTGAGAGTCTCTTGCCATGTTTACTTGATGAGACGGCGCAATTTGATTAGCCCTCAAATTTGCTAGCAATTCATTTCCTTAATGAAAATATGTGATTTGAATTGCCAAAATATGATAATATCCAGCTTATATGTTCGCAAGCTATTGTTTTACTTGCCAAAATAATAATAACTAGCATATATGTTTCCAAGCTATTATTTTACTTGCTAAAATAATAATATCTAGCATATCTGTTTGCAAGATATTATATTTATTGCCAAAATAGTAGTATCTAGCATATTTGTTTGTAAGATACTATTTTTTATTTGCCAAATATTGTAATTTAACACTTGGCGTTATTTGATTGGCCAAGAATATATACATTAAAATATCAATTAATAACTATTTTATTTAGGAATTAATTTTAATTAAATTCCCAATAAAAATAGAAAATATAATTTGATATTTAATATATTTATTTGCCATGTGTCGCCATTTAATTGGCTACAAATTTTATGTGTCTACAAATGCCCCCATCGAGACTTGTTCATGAACAATGCATCGAGCATGTTTAGAGTGAATGAGTCTCGACATTTTTTTTCAAACGGCCTTGAGATGGGTAGACTTTAAAATTTGCATCAATGAACATGGGCTAACTTTGAATTTTCATAACCCATTTTTTTATTTTATTTTATTATTATTTTTTTTATATGAAATTGGCCTATTGACTTTTACCGGACCAGATTTCAACTTTCAACATTTTCTTCATTCTCAATTTGGCCCACGATTTATGGCCCAACCAATTCCAACTCTTTTGTTTTTCATTTTGGCCCATGACTTATGGCCCAATTAAACTCCAATTAATTTGAGCTCAATCAAGACGCTTTGCATTAGAGTTGTAGTCCAGACAAGCAGTAGGTGAACCTCTCCTTCTGATTCACTTGATCCCTTTTTTTTCCATAGCATCAGCCCAGCCCCCTCTTTTCAGCCTTGAAGAAGAAGGAAACTTCCTTGAATGTCAAATAAGTGGGCTCATTTTAATCCTCAACCTCACTTTTATTTAAGTCCAAATTAAGGCCCAGTTTTATTGAAAATTCAATTGCAATTTCCCCTTCTTTGCATATACAACAGCAACGTGTTGCTTTCTTTCTTTTCCCCTTACTCTCTGCTCGAGGACACATGGTACTTTCTCTTCAATTTGAGACCCAGTTTGGCAAGAAATTCCATTATGGCAATTTTCTTCTTATTTAGACTATGGCAATTTTCCTAGCATCTTTGATTCAAGACCCCTTGACGTTCACTTTGTTAGAAGAGAATTTCCTTCCTTTTTCCTTGGTTAATCTGATTTAAGAAGTAAATCAATGATTAATTGTGGGGATTTCCTCTCCCTCTCTTTTTTCCCTTTCTCGTTGTTTCCAAGCTTCTCAAGGAGTGCCAATTTCCTTATTTCCAATGATGATCTCTCCTATAAAAGAAGATTTCTTATTACAATCCTCACCACTTCGTACTTCCTCCAAAAACCTTCACGTCTAAGTTTGCTCTTGAATTTGATTTTCGTTCCTTTCTTCTGGTGAGTAGCAGATGATCAACAACCTTAGCCTTTTGTATTGTTTGACAATTTGGTGTGCTTACATAATCAGAGATTCACGTATTTGTGTGCCCATCTATGCACATCACCTGTTCGTTAATTTGCCAAAGCCACTTACTTTTGACTTCTATTTTTTCTTCTTGCAGCGCTATTGGTGGCGCGTTGCTCAAAAGTGTGAAATTCTTGCGATTCTCGAGGCTTTCAGGGAACTCTGTAAACTTTGCTTTATGCTCCATTGACACTCATCCTCTCCTCTTCTCCCCAAGCCTATAGAAGTAGCTATTTGTCTTGTATAACTAGGCGGCTTGTTTTTTTGCACAGCAATTTTCTCTGAAAAAGAAAAGTTTGATTCCCTGGTTTTTTTTTCTAAAATTATTTCTTGCAAATACTTGGTGAGGCATCTTGGTCAGTTATTTCTTTTCCAAAGAATAATAACTCTTGTAATTTCTTTGTTTATCCAAGGCTTGGTACGGTACTATTTTTTTATTTAAATAGCGTTTCATCCATCCCCCTTTTTTATTGCAATGATTTTCCAAACAGACTTTGACTAAAAGTTGAGATATATATTCTTGCAGGCAAGTCTCTTTTTTCTTTCATGGTCGAGGCCCCACTTCTTGTTACTTTTGTTCACAGTTGGACTCAGTTTTCTTTTTTTTTTTCCCTTTATTTTATTTTTATTTTTCCTTATTTTTTTATTTTTCTATCAAGTTAGCTCACACCTTTGTTGGAATTTGGTAGCTCAAAGCAATGGTGTACTTTAGAGATAATTCATCATCCTCGGGAGTGAAGCACTTGATCATCCTTGATGACGAGAAATAACCCATCAAGAAGGGTACAATCTTAGCAGTCCATGCCCCCCTTATCGGCTGATATGCGAAGCAATGGCCAAGATTGACGAATCCACTCTACGCAAAAGAATGGCCTCAAGAGATTCCTTTAAACAAGACGTCAAGGGCATGATGCTTGCAAGCAACTCATCACAAGCACTCAAACGAGCCAAGTATCTTTCCAACGCTAGGGCGAAGCATCATTGAAGGCAAGGCCAAGTGGGGAGACTCCATTCGGTTCGAAGGCGAGTTCAAGTATGTCAAAGGCTATTGGGAGTGGACGGAAGACATCCTCAGCCAGTGCGAGTGCAAGTTGGTGGAGGCCGGGATCTACGACGCCGTATTTGCTTCATTGTTCACGTACAATTACCACCCGAAGATCATCAAGGCATTTTGCAAAGCATGGAGTCCCACTACCAATACCCTTTTGACTTCATTCGGAGAGCTCTCCATATCGTTGTAGGATTTACATACTTTAGCCGGTCTTCCGCTGATGGGACTTCTCTACGATGAGATGGTTTTCAATACTATGGAGCTTATCAGAGCTGACGAGGCTGGCCGAAGGTTTGTTCCCAACTACTTCAAGTACTTGTTTCACACCTTCCACCTGCTACAAAGGAGTGCCGAAGGAAGTCAACCCTCTCAAGTCACACTTGGCGAGTGGGTTAGCTTCTGGTCTAAGAAAGACACCAAGTACTGCCGACCACCACCGCGAAGTAGGAAGGAGTCAACTCGTTCGAAGTCAACTCACAATCCACTCGACGACTTTGGCACTCACAAGGGCTGGTCTAAAGTAGAAGAAGAGTTGTTTTCCAAGAGTTGCCTCACGGGGAGTTTAAAGGAAAAGACATACTTGTTAGCACATTTAGCTTGTTGGCTTTGTGCCTTCGTCCTTCCAATTGATGACATTAACTCTATACGTCTAAACACTTTCAAAGTTGCGAGCATCATGGCAAGTGGGCACAAAGTAGGTCTTGCAATCCCGACTCTAGAAAGCATCTACAATGGTTTGAACACGATCTCAAATTCACCACGGCCGACACTCGTCTACTCTTCTTTTCCTATCCACTTCATCTTTGGCTGGCTATCGCACTACTTCAAGACTCATTTTTTAGTTCGTCAAAATATACATGGCCCCAAGATGACTCAATTCTCCGGTGAAGCTCGCAAGAAGATCCACAAAAGGTAGCTTGTCTCTTGGACTTGCAACATGATCATGAAGCATTACAACGTTTCAAACGTCGATGATGAGTATGTTGATGAGCTTGATCGAGATTACTTCATTGCCATTCATTCTAGCTATCTACCTCTATAATAAGGTGGGCATTTCATCATCAAGCCTTATAGTCCTCACCGTTTCAGCTGCCAATTTAGGTACCATCAAGAAGTTCTGAGAGTTCTTGAACGAGATATTCATAAAGCCTCTTTAGACGAAGGCATTCAACATTGGCTCTTGTGCACTTACTCCAAGTCAATGTCTCAAGTATGTTTCCCTTCTATTCCCGCGAATGCAAACAAGTTTTCTTCGAACAACTACAAAAAATGGCGGGACAAGACGCATGTAACCTTCGTCGAGAAGAATGTTGCAAAGCTTGCTGACTTAGATTTGCTCAAAGCCTCAACCCCCTGGGAGAAACAAGATGGAGGAGAAAGAAAACTTAGTCATCTAAACTTAGTCTTGTCCTGTAGATATATGCCATCATCATTCCAGAAGATTGTATTTAGGTCCATAGGAGTATCAACTAGCTTAGTCCCAAGTAAGCCGGTTTCTTACAGTAGGTCAAGAGCATACTTCCTTTGGGATAATGAAACGCCATGCTTGCTTTGAGCAATTTCAATCCCTAGGAAATACCATGAAGATCCCATGTCCTTAGTTACAAATTGTTGCTTCTATTCCTTCAATATCACTACCGGGCACTAGGATATCATCAACATATACAATGAGGACAAAAATGCATGATTGTCTGTGTTTTACGAAGATAGAGTGATCAACTTGACACTTCTGAAATTTGAAATTACTGATAACTTGACTAAACTTGTCAAACCAAGCCCGCGGGCTTTGTTTCAAACCATAAATCGCCTTCTTGACCTTGCATACCATATCTCACTTCTCCCCTTGAGCAACATACCCTGGAGATTGCTTCTTAAAGATGGTCTCGTGTAGGTCACTGTAGAGAAAAACATTTTTGACATCCATCTGATACATCGACCAGTCTAGATAGTAGCTAAGGATAATAATACCCAGATAGAATTTAGAAGAGCAATTGAGGAAAAAGTTTCAAGGTATTCAACTCCATAAGTTTGGATGAATCCTTTCGCAACCAACTGAGCTTTGTGCCGATCTATTATGCCATCGACATGGTACTTGAGGATGAGGACCCAATGACAGGCAACAATGTCAGCATATGGGTGATAGGGCACAAATTCCCAAGTATCCCGATCAAAAAGGGCAGACATTTCCTTGTCCATTGTCTATTTCCACTTTAGATTATGGAACGCCTCACGATGAGTAAAGGGAATAGATTCTGTAGAGAAAGAAATAGAAAAACTATGATACGAAGGACTAAGGTTATCAAAAGATATATAATAAGATAGAGGATGAGCCGTGCAAGAATATTTACCTTAGCGCAAAGCAATCAATAATTGGAGTAAGACGAAGGAGGTATGGAAGGAGGCCGATCAACATTAGGGGAAGGTGGATTAGTAGTAGCAGGAGGCTCAGCGGACTCTTATTTGCATCTTTCAAAATACACTTGCAGGAGGACGATAGTTGAGAGGAGAACAAGAAGCAGACAGATCGGCAAGAAAGGGTAGAGGAATAGAAGGAGAAAGGTACCACCAATGGAATAATAAGGGGTAGACACAAAAAATATAACATCAACAGAGACAAGGGATTGATGAGAGATAGGATCATGACAACAATATCCTTTTTGCATACGAGAATACCCAATCCTTAATGGGGATAATTTGTCATGATTTTGTGAGTGAATGTGGACAAAGCACACACAACTAAAGACCCGAAGAGTCACATGAAATAGAGGTTGATTAGCATAAAGACTCGTATATGGGATTGCCCGATGAAAGGGCACTGGAGGGTAAATGATTGATAAGATAGTAAGCAGTGAGAATGGCACCCCTCTAGAAGGTTTTTAGAACATTTATTTGAGTCAAAATGGTGCGCGCAACATCTAAGAGATGTTGATATTTGCGTTCAGCCACATCATTTTACTGAGATGTATGGAGATAAGAAGTTTGGTGCGTAATCCCATTTTGTGTGCAAAACAAAGATTGTAAGGACCCGAATTTTCCTTTCGATTATATATATATATATATAGATATACCTATATACCTAAATGTGAACAATTTACATGTTTCTATGTATGAGTGTTCATTATTTTCATACTTTTTGGTACATGTTCGTTTTGAGTGCAACATGTACACGTGTAGGATTCATTCTCGTTTTAGTTAATCGCCATACAACTATAAAATTCAAGAAATATAGGGATACATAGATAAATATATATATATATGCATGGTTTATATATGTATATATACTTAGTCTTAGTAGATTTTCTTGTAACGTTTCTAACTTTTGCAAAAAAGCCCCTAAAGTATAGGTAAATTGTATTTTCTACCCCTAGATATTATTTTCTTCCCTAATATGAATAAATTTATATAATATACAAGAAATATATTATGTTTTCAGATATTTTAAGGGAGGGGGACGAATTTTTGAAGGGGTTTTGGGAGAGAAAATAGAAGATATTAAATACTAGGCTTGTTTGAATCTTATCCTCCAAGATTGCCAAATACAATGTATAAATACACTTGGCATACACCTTCTAGAGGTATAACTACTTGGTTGGCCATGGTTAAAGTAGAGCAACACTTAAGCTACTTAGACCCAAATACTTGGCCAATTAGGGTAATAATTAGACAAGGACTTAATGCTATTTTATTGCTATGTCTTGTTATTAGTATATATGTAATATTACTTGAAAAAATACCAAAACCACCACACACACACCCTAAAATCCGGCCACACACACACACACACACTTCATTCCTCTTGTTTTCATTCCATTTTCCTAATATCCTTCAAGTCTTGAAACCCTCTCACCCCTTCAAACACTCACCCTACTTCAAACCCTACAAGGAGAGGAAGAAGACATATCAAGGTAGAAATTGGCCTATGGCATGAGTTAGGGTTAGAATTTATCAAACTCTTAGTATTTTATCTTCCCAATTAGGCCTAGGAGGTGACCACAAGTTGGTTTCCATCTTGGGTCCAAGGGGATACAATATGTGTTAGTTATGTATGTGTTTATGATGCATGGTAGGTTACAATCTTTGAGTACACATGCTGAAATTTATTGAACCTATGCTTAAGTGATGCTTGAGTTCTATGTTATCATGTTTTATGCCTTCTTATAGTCTTATTTATGTGCTAGTAGTTAAAATATTAAGGGTTCAAAGCTGGAAATTTTGAGGTGTACACATGCTGAAATCACTGTTCATACAGAAACTTTGGTTTTCGAAGCTGAAAAGTTCGATTTTTGCACGGCTGGAAAATCCGAAAATTTCCAACCAAAAACCTGGTTTATATACTTTAAATTCAGTGTAGAATAAGCTGTAGAAACAGGTTTTGAAAAGCTGGAGGTTTGGGTTACGAGAACTGGAAATTTCAGCGGTTGCGCGCTAAAAGTGTTTTGCGTCGCAGTCTGCAAATTCTAGCTCTCGTAAGCTGAAATCTCGGTATTTTTCCAAATAAATGTCTATTTTACAACCTTATACATATATGTGAAGAGTTTCAGAAAGTTTGGAGGCTTGAAATTTCTGTTTACATGAGCTAATGTCAGTTTCGCAAAAATCGAAAATTTTGTTACTCCATGCTGAAATTTGTGCACTGGTCACTGAAACAGTTTGTGTTATGCTAAAATTGTGATTCAAATGTGTTGGAATTATGTGTGTAAGGGCCCTATATGTGTTCGGTGTGGATGGGGCTAGAGTTCGGCCGGGCGGCAATGGGCTTGCCGGTCTTAAACCAGTTCTCGCCATCCATGTCCTATTCCCATCTTGCATGGACGGAGAGTTCCATGTATTGGTTGTGGGTCGTAGGTTTTTGGCATATACTCGAGATATGACCACCGGTGTGTATAGGTTGGGTGGGAGTTTCGGTTGGAATTTGGTTTACGGCACGGCGAGATAAGGTAGCCACCCTCCGAGGTGGAAAATGGTAACAACGTGTTGAATTGTGATGCTCTATCAGATCTGGAAATTTATATGATTTGATCATGAAAACTGAAATTTCTATGGTTTTATGTGTGGTTTATGTGCTCGTATGACAATATGCAATTTCACACGAACACCTTATGTCTATGCGAATTTCTACTCAACATGTGTATATGTTGACATTGTTGCTTTCATTATGTTTTTAGCTGGATTTGAGACACCAGAAGATAGGAACGAGGAGGAGGTAGGAGGTCGCTTCGAGGCGTTTAGTTAGTTATGTATATGTATTAAGTTAGAAACTTGAAAGTTAAGAGTGTGTGCATGTAATAAATGAATTATGTAAACCTCTCTTTTGGAATATAAGTATGTATGCTTGGGTTTCATTGTGTTTGTGCTAGCATGTTTTGGAAAAATGGTTCTATGAGAGATGTTGCATAATTAATTAGAGGTTTCGGGGCGTCACAAAGATACTTGCTTTTGAACAAACTTTAAGGCATTATCAATACGAAGAACACAAATATTGAAAGAAAATTGAGTTTTTATTTCTTGATAGGACTTGATTACAAGAGGGAAATCAAGCCTATCTTTTAACAAGTAGACCCACATTATTCTAGAGTAGTCATCAACAAAACAAATGTAGTATCGAAACCTTCCAACAGACTCGACTCGACAATATAACGACCCAGGTAACCCCATATTATTATTATTATTATTATTGGTTACATATATGCGTACATCGTTAATTACAAAATGTAATAGGCTACATAATATGATGGTACATCCCAAAAGTAGTCTACCCAGATGACAGTTCTACTGCATAAACTACATAGTAAACGCAAAATTCAAGTACAGATATGCAGCGGAATTCTACATCTTTCTTTTAATAGAAAGCTTCGAACGGCTCTTTCTCTTTCTCATCATTGTAGGTAGCTTAGTAGCATCTAAATCATCATACAACATGAAATCAACATATGTTGAGTAGAAACATTTCTTTATACCTATATGATGCTCGGGTGGCAATTGCACACAAGTCACGCACATGACATATAATTTTATACTTTCTACCTTTGTTGTCACCTAACAGTGACCCTTATGACTACCTGGGCCGATATAACAACCAACACATTTCTCCCGCCTGCTTTATCCTCTGGTGGTCATATCCCGAGCATACGCCTAATATTTTCCTACTACCGACTCTCTTGAGTACATCTCTCCATCTACCCAAGGGGAGATTAGGAGATGGAAGGAGTGTGGACTCTTCTGACTACTCAATAGTATGTCCTGGCGAAACACATCCCAGACCACTCCGGCACATACGGGCCCATTCACACAATATTTACGAAATCACATAATCATGGAAGTTTATATTTACATAAGAAACTTTTAGCAAGTTCTTTTGAAAGAAGAATAATTTCCAACTTTTAGGTAAAGTAAGGTCTGTTATTATAAGTAAAAGATTTTATATCTTTTTATTAAGTATACTTACCTAAAAATGTTAAAAACATGTACATATATATATATTGTAGCAAAAGTATACTTAGAAAATGGTTCTCAACATACTTTAGTAATAAACTTAGTAATTTTATAAATTAGGATACTCTCAAGATCAACAACACTCTTAATAAAAGTACTATTTTTGTAAGAAAACTATTTTTATTTATAAGAAAATAACCGTACATACTTAGATAGTAAGATTTATTAGCTTTATAGTGATTTTAAACATTTCTTAGCTAACCAAAACACAAGCATGCACTTATCCAAGTAAATCTCTAAAACTTACTTCCGTAAAAAATCATAAGTTTATAAAATACTTTACGTACATATATAAACTAAGTATGTTTTATGAAACTTCCTTCCTTAAAGTTAGATTTTAAAGTACTAAACTAAGCATAAATCCATAGTATTTAAAGTGCTAAAATAGGCATACATCTATAGTACATATTTATAGTAACAATTTTATTTAATAAATGGAGCTTTCTTTTGTAAATCTTTCAAAAACAACATATTCATATGGATTGCAAGTTATCAAGTAAGATGAATTCATTATTTTCCCTTCTTCATCAAGTTATAGGAATTTAACCACTATAATCAACTATCAGGTCTCACTAGGCATAGAATAATCACCTAATACCTCAAATAAAGCATAATAGTCATGTAATATTTCAAATAAAGTATAATAATCACATAATACTTCAAATAAAGCATAATAATCACATAATACTTCACATAAAGCATAATAACCACATAATACTTCAAATAAAGCATAGTAAGTACATAATACTCCAAACAAAGCATTTATCATCACATAACCATAAAAATCCATAGGAATGATCAAAATCATATTAACAAGTTTAACTACTCCTCAACTTCCTCCCAACATAAAAGCTACTTCCTACTAAGAATCATAATATGCAAAATAAACCATAAAACTTTAAAATAGCATGATGGTTGCAAAATGACTAAAATCCTCAACTTGGAGGCATGTTTGGCAAAAGCTATCACTCAAGGCCTTTCAAGCTTGATTCTTTTACGTAGCTTAGGCAAAAGAGTATGGAAGTTTGCCCAGTAGGAGTACCCTACTCAAGAAAGAAGAAGGAACCTCTACTTAAGTGCATAAAGAAAGTTCATACCTTGAGTTCTTGTAAAGTAGTGTAGTATTTTGGGAGAAAAGCAAGAGGGTGAGTGTGTGTGCAAGGGGACGGTTTTGGGGGTGGGGGGGTGGGTATGGTCTTATTGATAATCTTGAAAGGATGAAATAAAAAAGCATTAAATGTAGAAGTAAATATCTAAATATTATAATAATAGAAATACATTTACCATACAATTTTATATGATTATATATACACACACATCACTACAACAATTACCTAGTATATATACATATATATGTATGTATGTGGACATATGTGTGTACATGTAGATGTATATATCACCAATTATGTATATATATATATATATATATATATGTGTGTTTGTGTGTGTGTAAGTGTTTAAATATATATATATATATAAATGTGTACGTGTGTGTGTGTTTGTGTAGATATATACATATGTGTGTGTAGATATATATAGATATCTATGTATGTTACGTCAAATTATTTAAATATATATATGTACGTGTGTGTGAGTCTATAGATAACTATATATATATGTAAAGAAATATTTAGTTAATTAAATATATACTTATATATATATATATATATTCTCTTATGTACATATACATAAAATAATATAATTAGTTTAGAAATGTTAATAAATAAATCTAGAATTTATATTTCTGAATAATTAAAATTCGAAAATAAAATAAGTGAAAATATAATATTTATAAAATTTCAAAAATATTATGAATTATTAGGAAAATCGAATGATTATTAAATAAATATTCCAAAATTAAGAGTCACAATTCACATAATAATGTCACATAATTCATAATACCAAATATTTACATAATAAGATTTACCGGGTCGTCACGGACAAGGACTCCAAACATCAGAATGAACTAATTCAAAGGGAGAAGAACGACGCATTTCAATACGAGGGGGAAAGGAAGCACGGTGATGCTTTCCTAACTCACAGGACTCACAATTTAAACTAGTAGACTCAATAAGCAATAAACATTTTAATGTGGATAAGGACGGATGATATAACCGATAGGGGTAATGGAAGCATAGAGGGCGCGATCATCCACAGGTGCAGTATCCAAACAATAAAGGCCACCGCGCTCACAACCGCCACCAATGGTCTTCCCTATGTGTAGATCCTAAAAAACACAATAGGAGGGGAAAAAGGCGACAGAGCAATTATAGGCTTTATTGTGTTGACTAATAGAGAACAAACTTATAGGAAACCGAGGAGCAAAGAAAACATTAGTGAGAGTAAGAATGTTATTAGGTGTAACAACACCCGAACCCGAGACTAGAGAGATTGAACCATCTGGTAAACGAACAAGATTCAAAGATAGTGATAAAGATAATGAGAAAGAATGAGACTTATTACTAGTAATGTAGGTGGAGGCACCGAAATCCAATAACCAAGACTCACCTTGAGATGCTACAAAAGCACCAGGGGTTTGAGAGACTAGAGAGGTAGTGGAGTGAGCCGAAAGAGTTTCTGCAAGATTTTGTCAAATTCTACACGGCTCAAAAATAACCTGATTAGACTTAGGCTGAGAAAGAGGAGGATCACTCGGAACTGCATTGGCCACTCAGGTTTACCAAACTTCTACCAATAGTGATCAGAAATATGATTAGTGTGACCAAAATGCTTGTAGGGAGGAAATTTGCCACGACCACCACAGATGGCCCCAAGTAGATAAGGAACCCCTGGACCCACTACGACCACGACCATGACCACGAATGACTAAGGTTGAAGCTTTAACTGGAGGGGTATGTGAGTTCAGGGCTCTTGTGAAAACACGTAAGACCCGAGAGAAGCCATTGGATAACGTGGGAACCGTATCACTAGCCAAAATTTGATCACGAGCTGACTGAAGTGTACTATCTAAGCCAGATAGGAATTTTGCCACTAAAAATCTTCCAATTGAGACTTGCGGGTATCCAGGTCACACTTTAGGGGATGGTATAGAAGAATTTCATCATTGGCACCTTTAATCAGGGAATAGTACGCTACAACACTGCGTCCATATTACTTCAAGGAAAAAACTAGAATTTTATCCCACTTCTCTTTAGTGTTAATCAGGGAACTCGAACATTCGGGACACATTCTTGGCGTTGGAATAAATGTCATGGATTTTATACCACATCTCTTTAGCAGATGTTAGGAACATTAAATTAGAGGCAATGGATTCCTCCGCACTATTCAATAATGATGCCATGACAGCATACTCTTTTTTTTTTTCCAAGTTTTGAAATCTTCACTTTTCGAATCAAGAGGGTCCAATAAAATATGGTCCAATTTGTCATTAGAACCGAGAAATAATTAGAAAGACTGGGCCCACAAGACATAATTCGAGTTCTTCAATTTAATAGTAGTACCCTGGTTAATTTTAGACTTGGTAAAATAACACACCATTCGTAACAAAGAGAATCAGCTGAAAGAAAAAAAAAACTAATTTTCTTTTATCGTATATATATATATTTTCTTTTTCTCTTTTTTTTTTCTTTTTTTTCTTATATGTGTATATGTGTGTGTATATATATATATATATATATAAAATACTAATAGCAACAAATAAGACAAGAAAAAAAATGAAAGAAATCAAGAGAAATCTATCCTCGTGAACCACGGGACGAGAGACCCACGCCTGTCAATGGAGAAACTAGACGAGCAGAGAGAGAGTACGTGATTGGCTATGCAAGTTATGAGAGAATCGAGACAGAGAGCCACATTGGGGTTTGTGATGAGAGAGTGAGAGGTGAGACGGGCCGAATCGAGGGATTCCGACAATTCGCGTGGTGGCTCTGCGAAGTAACGGAGGTACAACCATCGAGGGTTGGTCACGAAAAGACTAGGGTTTGGGAGGGTGCGAAGTGCCGCTTTGAAAGGTTAGGGTTTTCACCACCACCCCCCCTCCCCCCCCCCTTTTTTAATCGGTCGATACCATGACAAAAGAGAGAAGTTGATGAATAGGGTTTGATTTTAGTGCGTCTTATTTACAATGGACCCAACTGTAATATATAATGATTAGGGAACCCTGTACAAGGAAATACAATATACACATTCCTTAAAAACAAGACTAAACCCTAGTAAATTATGCTCAATAATTCTAATAAGTTTCAGTTTCTAATAAGGTTCTTTTGATGGCAACCTCCTACCAGGCACAAAGGCTACAAAGAGGAAAAAAACTATTAAGAAAGCAGAGGTGCCACCGCAAATTCAACGACTTTGGCCAATCAAATTTTGTTGTTTTCTAATTTACGATAATTTAATGATGCGTAGATTTAGTTTTAAACCTTTTGTTTCTAATATGACCAATCTGATTTGTCTATTTTCTGATTATAGCATACATATTATTGTTATTGAGAATCATAAACAGCTTATCCATACTGAGGTGTCTCATCCATCAGTTGCTAAATTATTTTTTTGCTCTTTTGTCTATGCTAAATCCTCGAGGTGGGAACAGCGAAAATTATGTGATGGATTGACCAATATTTTCATCTCATCCCCTTGGCTCGTAGCAGTCAATTTTAATACCGTGATGAACGTTTCTAAATGAACTATTGTGCTATTCCAAGGTTGGGAGATAGTGAGGAATTTGCTAAGTTTGTGTAGGACTATTGGCTCAATGATGCAGATTGTATTGGGAGTCAGCTCACCTAGACAGATAAGAAGATAAAATGGAAGAGGCTTGATAGGGTTCTAATTTCAAATGAGTGGTCTTATCTATTCTCGGCTACTTGAGTTTGACACCCGTGTTTACACAAGTTAGATCATGTCCCGCTGATGGTTCATCTAGAAAATAACACATTCAGAGGGCCATCCTCATTTTGATGTCTATATATGTGGTGTCATCATCATGGATTTATGGAGGATGTAAAACGTAATTGGAATATACCTATGCCAGACATAGGAATGGTTAACCTTCAACACAAGCTATTTTGACTAAGACAGCATTTGAGATGGTAGAAAAAGAATATTTTTGGAAATGTTTTTGATGCTTTGGTTGCTAAGGAGGTGGTAGTTCAGAATTGCAAGCGCTTTATCCAGCAGGATCCCTCTGAATAGAATTTGATTAACTTGAATAGATCTACCACAGATCTCACTAAAATATTAGCAATGCAAGAGAGTTATTGGAGGCAGAAAGCAACATGTACATGGGCAACAGGTGGGGAGCGTAACTCAAAATTTTTCCATTCCCTCGTTGAGAAGAAACGATCAAGAGCAGCTATTCACACAATATTGGAGGGTGATTAAGTTCTTACTAGACCGAGAGACATGAAGCAATCAGTTGCGACCTTCTTTTATAGGCTTTTGAGTGATGGGGAGGTTAATTTGATACTTGATGACTTCGCTTGTGTGTCTGAATTAATTTCCAAATCAAAATCTGAGAAACTTGGTGTCCCGCCTACTTTTAACGAGGTGAAAGAAGTTGTGTTTGGTATCAGTCTCGACAGTGCAGCACGAATAGATGGATACACTTCTTTTTTCTTTCAGAAATTCTAGAATATTGTGGGGAATTCTATTTTTGAGGCAGTGTTGGATTTCTTTGGCGGGAGTCAAATGCCTAAAGGGTTTAAAGCTATTACTCTAGTGCTTATTCCCAAGACTAACACAGCCTCCTCTTGGGTTGACTATAGTTTGATAAGTGTATGTAACATTACCAATAAGATTATCTCTAAACTCATCTATAAGAGGTGGAGCACAAGAGTCAATTCACTCACTGAACGTGAAAGATCAAGGTTATCCGCTTTCCCCAGCTTCAATGGCCATTCCTCTTTCACGATTTGGAAAGCATAGGATTTTCTGAGAAGTGGATTTCTATAATACGAAGATGTGTCCTGAGTTGTTTCTTCTCAGTGCTCATATTGGTTCAACTACAGGGTTTTTTTAGTCTTCTCGCGGACTTAGATAAGGTGATCCGCTTTCCCCAGCTTTGTTTATTCTCATAGCAGAATGGCTTTCAAAGAGTCTAGACTTTCTTTTTAAGAGTATTCCTTCCCTCAAATATGATGCTAATTCTAGTCAGATGATTTTCCATTTGGCATACGTTGACGACATAATTATTTTTGCCAAATCCTTGGATAGAAATATTGTTGCGTCGATGGATTTTTTGCAAATGTATGAGGTTGTTTCTAGCCAACTCATTAGCTATTATAAGAGTAGTTGTGTAGTGAGCAAACAATGGGACAACTTACAAAAACATTACATCCAAATAGTCAGTGGATTTACATTGACTTCGCTACCAATCCCCTATCTTAGGGCTCCATTATATGTTGGGAATAAGAAAACATCTCTCTATGTTGACTTAGTAGATAAGATCTGGGGTAGAATTGCAGGATGGGAGAAAATAGCTGTATCTCATGGTGGGCGGCTACTGAACTCTATACCAGTGTACATCCTCTAAGTGTTGCAGCCTCCTCAATCTATTATCAAAAAGATTGAAAAGATTCTTAATAAATTCTTTTGGGGTGAATACGGTCAGCAAAAAAAGATCCATTGGACTTCGTGGCCGAATATTCACTATCCCTACGAAGAGGGAGGGTTAAATGTCAGAAAACTCTCTGAAGTTATTGGGCCTTCTCATGAAAAATATGGTGGAATTTTAGGAGGCAATCATTCCTGTGGGCTAAATACATGAGAGACAAGTATGTGAAATAGTGCTTCCCCCTTCATGCTCTTTCTCATCCAAAACATTCTACTGTCTAGAGACGAATGGTGAAAGTTCACGCTGAGGTGAAATAACTTTAACTACATATATGTATATAGTTTATAAAAGCAAGCTTAGTCTTTCAAATATATAGGGTTGTGTATTGGTATATAAAAAAGCCCTAAGTTACTATATTTATGTATAGGCAAAATCTACATATATGTACTTTCATAAGATAACTTAAAGCATATGTGCATGTATATATAAACATGAACTAACTACTTAAAGTGAAAAGAACCTGAATTTAAACACATAAATAAGTCTAGAATGAAGACATATCTTATAATTATGTGTATGAACTCTAGGATTTTTCTTCTATATGTGTAAAGTGCATGTGGACCGTGTATATAAGCTGTGCATGTAGCAAAGTTTCGTGTGTGTGAACTGCTATAACCGTGTGTGTTGAGAGTGTGTGTGTTGTGGTTTAAAATATGGGGGAAGGCCCCCATTTATAAATGTTTGCTCAAGACACAACCATTATTTTATTGCTAAATCTATAGTCTTTGTGGCAAATGTTTAGGTCATCTAAGTGTACAAATGAAGATTTGATAAAGGTTTAGGTGTTAAGAGTCCTGTCTTTTCCATATCTTAATATGTGTTTTTGGCTTAATCACGGCCATTGATTTTTACTTAAGGACTAAGGGCAAGATTATAGCCCTTGGATTAAGATAAAGACTTGTAAGTAACATCAAAGTGTCATGATAAAATAGTCCTAGTAAGTGCACAAGTGTGCTTTCTTCTTCAAGCAATATACACAAGTGTCCTAGGGTTTATGATGATGAAAACAAGTGTCCTTACAAGTGCCCTAGGGTTTATGATAATGAAAACAAGTGTCCCTACAAGTGTCTTCTATTTCTTAAAGGTTACCTTATCTTAAAATTCATAAGAACAAGTGTCTTATGACTTGCCCTGATAATGAAAATGACAAGTCTCCTACAATTTATAAGAATAACAGGTGTACCCTAGCATATCTTTGCTGATGAAAATGATATGTGCCCAAAATCTTATCTAACATATAATATAAGCAAATGTCATAACACATGGAATAATTAAAATATCTTACTACTATAATTACTAATTTTATTAATAAAATTTTTGGTTATTATATATATATATATTTATTGTAAGTTTTGGTTTTATATATATATTTATATTATTATTATTTATTCTTATAATATTCAGTTATTATATATTTATTATGTATAAAATTTGGGTTATGTATATTTCAGACATATTTATTACACATATTTTCGGTTATTACACACACATATGTATATATTATTGCTATTGTGATTATTATGGCAATCGATTTTAGTATTATTATTATAGTTATTAAATCTATATTTCGTGTATAAATATTAGGATGTCAAAAAGTACCAATTTCTATTAAGAAGAATCTATTGGAGCTAATTAGGTGATAATATCAACCATCCTATTTCTATTTACCATTTTGGTTATACATAAGATTGCTGAAATCAATATGCTCTGGATATTTTAGGAGAAATTTTATGGAGACCTTGACTTTGAATGTGTCTCTTAGCTAATTTTATTAAAAAGTTGGAGAACTTGGAAGTATTGGGTGAAGAGTAAATATTTGGATCCAAATTCCTTGTTAGAAGAAAATTTCTTCAAGTCTTCTCACATGCACATAACATACAAGAGAGACATTGATGCTTTGAAGCAAATTGTTATGGATCAAACAAAGCAAATACCAGAACTCATGAATATGACCAAGCAAACAGGAACACATGAATCTCCTCTAGAAATTGCTATAGTTGCATCGTCATCATCCTAGTACCACACTACTTCGCTCCATCCCTCCACCCCATCAATGTACAAAATGCCTCTAGAGGTAATTTATTAATGAATTTCAAATTGTTTCAGTATCTTTTTATTTTCAATCATTGATTTGTTTCGGAGTGTTGTTTAACTGTGATATGTTGAGTATTTAGTTACATTAGAATTCCATATATTCTCCCAAGTTGAATTAATGATGATTTCTAGCTTTCCGCCTAAATGTTGGGTAAAGCATTTTCTAACAAAATTTGAGATGCTTAAAACTTCAATATAGGTTGGTGCAAAAGTCTCTTTCAGGAGTGTGCTAGATACATCAAAAGTTGTAGCCATTGGCCTTCTTAAAAGTCATTATTAATGTTGTGGTGGAATTTGAACAGGAATTAATTCGACTCACGTCACAGTTAAAAACAGTTGGTGGTGTAATTTCCTCTTTGAAGACTTTTTGAATCCTTTGACACAAAGAAGTTATTGTTTGCCTTATTATCTAGGATGCTCATGTGGAAGAACAATAGCAAGGGAGGCATTTCAATTCCATGATTTAAGTAGTCTATACTTGAAAGTATTGTGCTAGCTTTCAAACTATGATACCTAGTGATTTTTCACAACATTGCATAGTGAATTAGACATTGTAGATTTTCCTTTTTCTTTTTCTGTTGATTGGAGTTTGTTGGATGAATGTAAAGTTTGTTGGGTTTTGAAATAATTCTAAGCTATAACTAACTTCATTCTAGTTGTTAACTAATTTGATAATTGATAATACAACAATTTATTTGCTTTTCTATTATCAATTTCTTTGGGCTTAATATAGCATGTGTTTTTACTCTTTATTGCTAAGCTTGTTTTCTATAATTTGCTATTGTGATTGCAAATAGAAAATTAAAAGTTTAAAAATATGACAATAGAAAGTGTCACAACAAATCTTCTTTCTTTTGTATTGCTAGCTCAAATGGACTAGTACATTATCCCTTGATTCCAATTGTGTTTCACACCCAATTTTCATCAAGTTTAGAGTCACCACTGAGTGTAATCTGATAAATCTTTTCTTCTTTATTTTTTCCCTTCCATTCTCATGAACACAAAGAAATTCCTTTCTGGCAAATATGAAATGTGGTGGGCTAGAAACACATGACTAGTAAATGTGTATGTGTGTGGCTTATATCATGTATTATCAAAAAAATAACAACATAAAAAAAAAGCTAACCCACTTTTGGAATTTGATAGATTGTCATGGTGTATTTCAAAGATGCTTCATTATCTTTAGGAGTAAAGTATTTAACGATCCTTGATAATGAGAAATAGCCCATTGAGAATGATACACTCTTGGTGGTTCATTTCCCCCTTGTCAGCCAACAAGCTAAGTAGTGGTTGAGATTGATGAATCAACTATATACAAAGGAATATCCCAAGAGGTTCCTTTGAGCAAGACGTCCAAGGCATGGTTGCAAGAAACCCATCACAAATATTCAAACAAGCTAAGTATCTTACCAACATTGGGGCGAATCATCATAGGAGGCAAGACGAAGTAGGGAGATAACATTCAATTCAAAGCCAAGTTAAAGTATGTCAAAGCCTATTGGGAATGGACAGAAGAAATCCCAAGTTGGTAAAAGCACAAATTTGTGAAAGTCGGAATATACAATGCGGTATACGCATCATTGTTCACATATGACTACAACCCAAAGAGCATTAAGGCATTTTACGAGGCATGGTTTCCAGGTACCAACACTCTTTTGACTTTTCTTGGAAAGTTATCCACATTGCTGTGAGATTTACGCACCTTCGAAGACTTTCAAGTGACAATACTTCTTAACAACGTGGTGGTTTTTTATGCCATAAAGCTTACTGAAGTTGACAAGTTCCTAGTGTATATAGCTACTTACTTCACACCTTCTACATGCTACAAAGAAGTGCCGATGGATGTCAACTCTCTCAAGTCACTATTGGTGAATAGATGAGTTTTTGGTTCAAGAAAGACACGAACTATGGCCAACCACCACCATGAAGGGAGAAAAATTTAGCTCAATCGAAGTTAACTTACAATCTACTTGGCAACCTTGGTGTTCATAAGGGGTGGTGCAAGGTAGAGGAAGAATTGTTCTCAAAGCCTGACATCACGGGAAGATCGAAAGAAGAAATATACTTGGCAACGCACCTAGCTTGCTGGCTTCACATCTTAATCATTCCTACAGATGCTGTCAACTTGATACACCCAAGTACTTTCAAAGTTACGAGCATTATGACAAGCGGGCACAAAGTAGGTCTTGTTATCAACAGTTTGAAAAAGATTTCAAGTGCACCAAGGCTGATGCACATGAATTCTTCATTTCCCATCCACTTCATCTACAGCTGGTTGATTCACTACTTCGAGACTTATAAAATCAGTCAAAGCGTGTGCTTACCTAAGATGACTCACTTTTTCAATGAAGGAGGCATGATGTATTATTATCCAAAGGAGGCTCACAAGAATATCCGCAAAAGAGAGTTTGTTTCCTTGACTAGTAACATGATCATGAAGAATCGCAACTTCATGTATGTTGACATTATGAATGTTGAGCAGCTTAACCAAGACTACTTTATTGCCAATCGTTCAGGCTATCTACCTTTAGAACAAGGTGAACATTTTTTTATTAAGCTCTATAGTCCTCACCGATTCAACCTTAATTTGGATTTTATCAAGAAGGGTCGAGAATTCTCGAGCATGATACTCACAAGGCTTCTTTGCATAGATTAATCTATCATTAGTGTTTTGTGCACTTATTCCAAATCCAAGTGTGTTTTTCTTCCATTCTTGTGAACACAAAGAAATTCCTTTCTAGAAAATATAAAAAGTGGTGGACCAGAAACACAAACTGCTTTGAAAAGAATATTGCTAAGCTAACTGACGATAAGTTGCTCAGGGTTTTAGGCCCCAACCCTTGGTATGTTCACGGGCTTTCAGCCGGCACTATTCCCTTGCCATTCAGCTCGGGAATAGGAAGACAGAACAAAACTAATTTCCATAAAGTTCATTCATAATAAGCAGCAAAAACTTCAATATTGTCGTTACATGGTGTTAATGTAACTTAAGCAAAACTATCAAAAAAACCATATTCTATTTTTCTGGATCACTAACCCCAAAATTGGTTATCGTCATTGTCCACATTATAAAGTGAATATGCAAAATGTTAAACTTGTTTCATGTGAATGACACTTCACTCAGTATTGTTCCGAACCTCTCATAGCATTGCTTAATTCTGATTATTATCTTACATAAATGTTAATGCAAGTCAACGATCGTCACATAATTAAGCAATTTTTTATGCTAAGAGTGGTGCATGCAAAACATATATGAACCTTGAAAAAGTCTTAAACTAAAACTTGATTAGACCTTATTCTTCAACCCCAACTAGGATAATCATTAGTGCTATATAACCCCATAGAGGGCCTAATTTTTAATTATGATTTGGAGGATCAACCAACATTTAACTCCTGCTGGGTGGATCTTGATTTGGAATTGTCTTATTTTGCCAAAGCGGCACCTAATCAAGTCCCAATCTTTAACCCCGATTGGAATGATCTTAGTGCTACGCAACCTCATAGCGGGCCTAGTCTTGAAACCCGATCAGGAGGATTGGCCAGTGTTTAACCCCCCTTTGGGTGGTCTTAGCCGAGACAACCTCGACCTTGTCCCTTTTTCCCTCGAGGTATTTCTCTTTTCTCTCTTGGTTGTGGCTTGTACATATTTTTGGGTGGCCGAGTGCTATGAGTGAGTGTAGGTTTGTGTGCATTGTTTTTGCCTAAAGTGCTCAAGCTAAAGTTCATGAGATTGAATAGAAAATCACCACCCTCTAGAATGCTTCTTCACTGAGTGACAAAGTGATCAAGGACATGATGATTTCAATAACACGACTAGAAGCCATTAAGAAGGAATTGAAAATTTTGAGTCCTTTTGCATGAGATTAGTGATTGACATGACAATGACATTCTTATCGTTGTGTTCCATCACGTTATCACTGTATCCTTTGATCATATGTATTAGAAGGTCTTCCATCTTCGGGCCACCACATGGTGCTAACTTTGTTGTGGTGTACCTTATATCAAGTAGTTTTTGTTTATTGACTTAGTCTGCATATTTATAGTTGTTATCCATACCACAATTTTTTATTATATTTGGATCATCAAGTATTTGGATTGTTTTTCATTCTAAACATAGTTTGTTGAGAAAAATGTGATAAAATGTTCAATATTGTTAGTAATTTGTTGATACTCGCTTTTGTATTCCCAAACCTCCCATTATTACAAAATCACCTAATATATTATCAGTCTTGTTAAGCGGTCCATTGTTCTATAAATACTACATTCGGCTTTAAAAGAAACAAAACATAAAAAGATATTTAAATTGTGAAAATTAAATAAGCATGTTACATGGTAGATACTTATGTGAATACAAAAAGATTTAAGACATTTTACCTCCAAAAGAAATATACAGCCTGTGACGTAGGTGGCCCCATCATGTTTCCACTTGAGAACTTCACTTAGTGCTGAAATTTTCAAATTAACTGTGTTTGTGCAATTATGGAAAGAAATACTTTCATTTAACAATATTATACACATGACCTTCAACTCTGTCTCAAAGGTCAATTTATTTAGTAGGTAATAGGGACTCTTTTTTTAAAAAAAAAAAAGGTATCTAATGATTAACAAATACTATGGGTACCTAAATTTAGACCCCAAACTTTAAATTCCTAATTTCTGACCATTTAACATAATAAAAATGAGCAATTTGTGCATTATTTTAAGATTGAGTTACCTAATAATTGATCACAATTAAATTTATATAAAACTTATTTTTTCACATATAGATTATTATAAGACTTATTATTTTATATATAGATTAATATAGAAACAACTTCCCGCCAAAGGAAAAACTCGGGACTGGGAAGTTCACCGGTCTCAAAAGTGATGTGAGGAGAAAGACATAGAGTCGATCCATCAACATGACAATAAACACGATGGCCTTTGAAGATAGGAAGAAAGAGTTCTCACCATAAGAGATAGTTAGTATAGACTAGGATGGTAGAAATGTAATTTTTTATGTTGGAAAGGTGGAGGGTAGGGTGGGAGGAGACAAGAGATTGAGGTGAATGGGGACTAAGGGAGCTAGTAGTGGAACAAGAATCATTTGGAGATGGCGCCATGGAAACTGAAGAATATGTTGATATGTGTTTTGAACATGACCAAACTTCCTAAAATAAAAGATTCAATGTGATGACCTCGGTAATTCCTTTATATTTGTTATGATTTACATATAAAGTATTTAATAAACTTAAATTTAAATAGCAAGCATAGTATTGGAAAACATAATATCGCGATGTACATCAAATACAAAATTCTGAATACAAACAAGCATTTACAAATTTCATATGGCTGAAATCGGCAAAACAAACAAGTACGCAGGGGAAAGTAATAGCTCTCGCCCTAATAGAAGGCTTCAAAATGTTCCTCCTCCTCGAATCATTAAAGTTAGCCTCGGGTTCATCTAACATATATCATATGAACACAGTCAACATATAGTTGAGTAGAAACGTTACCTAATCACATAAGGTATTCGTGTGTGTGATTTGCACATAGGCACATAGTTTTACTTTGCACATGAACACATAGTTTTTCATTTCAAACCTTTCTTGTCACCTAACAGTGACCCTTATAACTACCCAGGCCGAAATTTACAACCAACACATTTCTCCCACCTGCCTTATCCTCCAATGGTTGTACCCCGGGTGTTACGCCAAATTTTCCTACGACCCTCTCTCTTGAGTAGATCACTCCATCTACCCAAGGGCGAATTAGGAGATGGAGGGAGTGAGAACTCTTACAGCCGGCTACCCCATTGGTATGTCCGGGCGGATCTCACCCAAACCACTACGATATTATTCGGGTCCGTTTCACAATCACAATTTATGCACATAGCATAATCTTGAAAGTCTTGCTTCCATGTTTCAACATATGATTCCAACATCTTAGAAAAGAATATCATCACTATGAAATAAAGTGATAGAAAATAATATCTCATAAACTATTTAATATAGATATATAAATATATCAAATATGAAATTTAATAAAGTAATAAAATAGTATCTCATAAACTATTTAATATAGATATATACATATATCAAATATGAAATTTAAAAAAGTAATAGAAAATAATATCTCATAAACTATTTAATATAGATACATACATACATCAAATACGAAATTTAAACTAAAATATAATCAAAACATAATTCTATGTATATACGGCAACATATACATATATATATATCTATATATATTGTCTAGAATATAAATTTGATACATAAATATATTCTGATTAAAATATAATTAAACATAAATATATAAATATATATATATAGGTTTCTAAGTATAACATATCCACTTATGTATGTAAATTCAAAGTAAATAAAATGTAAATATATATAACTAAATACATACATACGTAGAGCTTATATATATGACTAAAGTATAAGTGTAACACATGTATATACATGTATCAAATATTTGTGTAAACTATAGAAAAATGACATTCAAGACATAAATATATCTATATGTATGTACAAGTATAAAAGATCCTTTTGAAAATATAGACAACTACATATATAACACATGTAAACATATTTTGGTAAACTAGAGATCGACTTGATAAAGCACCCATATCTTGATAAGCTTTAATAAATCTATTTTTATAAAAATAGTATATTTTGTCAAAACTAATATTTTCCGTAGAAACACATCATTTTATCAAACTAATTTATTTTCATAAAATTAACATAGTTTCAAAAATACTATATTGTCATCAAGCTAATAATTGAGTATATTTCCATAAAACTATTATAACTTTATGAAACTATTATATTTTCAAAACTAAACATAGATTTTGATAAAAGTTTTAGAAAATTAAATATATATCATTATAAGCTTCTTTTTACCAAAATATAACTCTATGAAGCCACTTTGAAATCATTAGATCTCAAGAAAATCCTCTTTAAACTACACACATAATTTCAAGAAGCCTAACTCATGAAAAGAATATACATACCAAGCATATGATCACATAATTACATAATAAGTTCACAAAAGGGCATGTTGATCACATAATAAAAGCAATAACCACATATTAAGCATAAACTAGATTAACTCCTATCATAATTACCCTTCTAGCATGAAAGTATTACTTAGCCTCAACGAGCAAGTATTCTTAAAATAACATGTATTATAATAACTATAGCTAAGTTAATCATGAAATTACACTTTAGGCAAGCACTTAATAAAATAAATTAGCTACTAAACCAAGAGTAGGGAAGCAAGCTTGGCAAGAACTTTTACTCAAGAGTAGGGAAGCATGATTTTAGCAAGAACTTTTACTCAAGAGCAGTGAAGCAAGCCTTTGCAAGAACTTTTACTCAAGGTGAACATAAATAACACCTCTACTTACAGGATTAAGTAAGGTTTCTACCTTTTCAAGAATATTTGAGGGAAATAAAGGGATATATGGGAGGCTAATAGGTATATATGGATTAAAATAGAAGGGTTTGTATATATATATAGGTGGGGGGGAGATAAGCTTTAACTAGGAAGTGTTTTGTGTGCTAAAAGTAGAGTGAAAGTGGGGGTGTGTTTTTAGGTGGGATTTTGGGATGAGAATGGGGTTGGAGTTGGGTTCTATTTATAAAGGAGAAAAGAAGAAATAACTAATATTATAATAAAATAAATATATAAACCATTCATTCTATATGATTATTTTTATGTACACATCACTACATTAATAACCTAGTATATATATATATATATTATTTATGTATGTGGACATGTAGGTGTATATGTGGATATATAAATCACCACTAGTCTATATATGTGTGTGTGGATATGTAGATATAGAAATCACTACTAGGTGATATATGGATGTGTGTGTGTATATGTAGAGATATAATTTACTACTAGTATATATATGGATGTGTGTGTGTGTATAAGCAGATATATAATTCACCACTAATTTTATATGTGTACATGTAAACAAGTATATTATATATATATGTATAGATATATATGCATGTATGCATGTTTTATATATATAGATGTATATATATTGTAAAATATATAAAATATATGCAAGAGCTAATATAGATTCATCTTTGAAACTATAATTTTAGTCCGGAAAAGTAATTTTCTAAATATTTATAATAAAAGAAAATAGTTGGAAAGACTTAACGGGTCTATGAAAATTATATATATATATATATATAGTTGTAGAAGAGATAATTAAATTATAAATATTTTGGGTTCTCTATATATCTATTTTCGATTTTATAAAATTATTTTAGGAATGTGAAATAAATAAATAAATCTAGTAGATTCTAATTTGAAAACAAATATTTCTATAATTTTCGAAAATGAAAAACAAAAGTAAAATTAAATTTCATGATATGAAAACAATAACAACAATATACTAAATTTGTGGGGAAAAATAAAAGGATAATGATTTTTTGAAAAACAATTAAAAAATTCATACGTTTAAAAATTTCACTAATAATGAAAAACTGATCATGATTTAAAATGCTAAAAAATTTCATAAGTTTAAAAATTTCACTAATAATGAAAAAATGATCATGATTTAAAATGCATGCGTGTACTACACATTACCCTAATGAGTGCCTAAAATTCACATGTTGAAAGTAATTATGACACACTTATAATTCAAATAATAAAATATTATCGGGTCGTTACATTCAATCTTGTTATAATCTTTCCATGATTATATTGATTGAATCCCCATGAATCAACTTTCCTTATTATTTTTTCACATGTTTTATGTCTTGTTATTCTAGTAAGTTCGACTTTAAATGATCTTATATTGTTATGTATCCATCCGTGCTTCACAATTCAAGTCCTACTAGATTTATGGAAATTATCTCGGTTGATTTGAATAGATACTGGTATTAAGGAAATAATACCTACCATCATGATGCGACCAAGATTGGTTTTAGCAAGTGAGTCATTCAAGTAAGAAAATGATGAGAAAAGTATTGTACCCACGAGAATTGAAGAAAATTAAACAATAAAATTTATCGAATCTTTATGTTATTTGAGAAATCAATTTTAAAAGTGGGATGTTTTTTTTTACAAAATAGAAAAAGGAATTAATTTAAAAGATAATTTATAAATAATAGAATTTGATAAAAAAAAATTTCTAATAACAAAAGAATGCTAGAGACCGATTTCACTTTCACATGCATTATTTTAAGTAATCGAAAAATATAAGTTTGAATAAAACAATTATTTATAAAGTGGTGGAATTTTATTTTATTCAATTGACCCTTTTTGGAAATCCTTAACAATTTTAAGCTGCCTAAATTTGATTACCCCTTTCCGTGCACTAATCTACTTCTCACTTCAACACTTCATCATAATTAATAAACAATTTTAACTACAAAAACATTAAAAGCCATGAAATATAATTTTAAAATAAAATAACAACTTATATAATTCACACTTTAAAACATATATAGGATTCGGTTGCATTGATCCCTAACAACAAAAAACCTACTCCATAATTTGCACAAAAAAACCTTGGTCTCTTTCGTCTCTCATATATCTCATTTATTTTTTGTCTCATCTCCCCTTTCCTACAATTTGCATGTTTTTAGTTTCTTTCTTCTTCTCTCTTCTCTATCAACATATATATTTTTTTAGGCAACTGTTATCAATTTTTAAAACTTTTTCTTTCTTATTTATTTGTTAATTTTATAATTTTGTTTTTATTTTGGGCTATTTTTCTATAAAAAATTAAGTAAAATATATTATAAATAATTACCAACACATATGCAAAAAAGTTCAATAAATATTGTAATTTTGTATTCAAAATTTAAATATGTAATTAAATTATATATATTTTAATTTTGCACACGCATCGAGTGTGCCCAACTCAGTAGTTAAATATAAAAAGCAAGTAAATATGAAAGAGTTTACCATCCCGTAGTTAATATACAAAATAGAAAGAAGAAAATACCTCTTTACCACTGGAACATCAAACCTCAAAGTGATTACTGGACGAAACTCTCTTTCTTTATCTAAAAAGTATATTAAAAAGCACAAAACTAAACTCTGCTTTTTATCTCCAGATCATCTTGTTGTTTGTTCGCCGCTCTATTCATAGGCACAAATTGGAACTGTGGAGATTTGAAGTTGTGAAGAATCAATCACCAAAATTCTTGGAAATCCAATGAATCATGACGCCGTACTTCAAGATTTGTTCTCCGAAATATGAGATTCGCACTTGCCGCTGCATCTTTTCCTTCTTTCTTTATCTTTGACCATTTCTTATTTTTTATTTCTTTAATCCTGGAAAAATGCCAAAGTAACAATAATGACAATAAATAGAGTTGAAGTGAACCCCGCGACAATAAATAATGACAATAATTATTTCTTCAGTATTCATTTTCAATTCAATTTATTTATTTATTTTTTTCTTTTAGTTTTGTAATTATTAATGACATTAATGTCACTCAACAACTTGAAGTGAAGGGTGGCCGGTCCTTCTTCCAAGTTTTCCCCTATTTTTATTGTGAAAATCAACATTAAATTCCCTTCTTGGAGGTGATGGCGTTGAGGCACAATTCGCATCAAGGCTTTGCTTTTCTTCTTTTCCTTTTCTTTTTCTTTTTATTTCTTTTTGAATTTAGTGCTCAAACATGCTTTGATGAGATTTGTTTCCAAATAAGATTTGCAGCAAGCGTACTTTGGTTAAATGATTTGCATGCACCATCATTCCAACAGAACTTCATGGCATATTCATCAGGTATTCTCAAATTTTATCCCAAGTTCAACATTATTTTGGATTGGTCTTTTTATTAAAATTCTTGTAGCAAATAAAAATATGTGTAAAATCATGCAAGATTTTAACATAACACATCATTAGACACTAGTATCAAGTCGTTCCACGGTTGATACTAGTATGTTTGGAACTATCTTTGGAGTTAAATGCGTCTTTATTTTTGAACTGTAATGCATGCTTAAATTGCTTATGTTGTTTGATGTTTGTGCTTAATTGATTTTAAAACTTAGTTTCTAGGTATCTTTTTCATACGATAGTTCATATAATTATTTTCATTTCTTTGGAACTTTTGTTCTACCCAATGGCTCTTTCGACCACGAGGAGACAAGACAAATCAAGTAAGTTTTTTTGATTTTAACATGTGCATCAAGTCAGGAGGAACTAAGATAATGGAATTCTGACTTGCCTCCCTTTCATACTCCTATCAAATTTTGTGACATTCAAAAAAAGGGAGATTGTTGATATATATTTTGAACGTGACAAAACTTCCTAAAATAAAAGATTCAATCTTGTTATTATATTTTCATGATTGTATTGATTGAATCTCAATAATCGATTTTCCTTATTATTTGACCACATGTTTCATTTCTCATTGTTATGGAAAGTTTGACTTTACATGATCTTGTATTGTACTGTATCTACCCGTGTTTTGTAGCACAATTCAAGTCCTGCAGGATTTATGGAAATGATCTTGGTTGATTGGAAGATATGCTAGTATCAAGGAAAGAAGACTTACCATCATCAGAGACTCCTACCAACTATAAAAAGAGTGGAACTCACTCCGAGAAAATTACTCGTTCTCTTTTCTTGTGTGTCTTAGAGGGAGTGAGAGTTGGTGTGTTCCTGCTCTTTTAGATGAATGCATTTGTTGTTATGATATAGTGTTAAGTGAGAATTGAGTGACTGTCAAGGGTGTGTGTTTACCAAAATGTTTGGTAGTACCAATGGTCCAACAGTGTGTTGCTTACCAAAGTGTTTAGTAGTACGAGTGCTTCAACACCAATTCCAGAGACACGATAACTCCTTTCAACTATATTGTTCCCATTACTTAACGGCTTTCGCCATGTTACTTTGATTCTAATAATTTTTTTGCTGGCTCTAAATTCTAAGTTGAAATATACTTAAGTAATGGATTAAGTTTCAACGCAACCACTACAAATCAATGTGTGTTTATTGTTTTGTAATATTTAGCATTATTACTTTTATTGTTATTTTCAAATGCTATCATTGGTACTAGGTTTGGTATTTACAAATTTCAAAGCAAAAACATGTATATTAAATCCTATATTTATTTGGCTGCATTTATAAAGATATAAAAAGGTTTAATCATACTTTCATATGCACGTGCACTAAGTCTAACATAATGTAATTCTACTATGTAGGTGTTTTTTTTTTTTTTTTTGTTCTCTCAATCTTTTTTTGTGTGTGTGTGTATGTGTTTGGAGATTATTGGTCTACTGATACCATGTAGAAAAGTGATAAATAGCTCTGTTGAGTTTATTAGATTATTACAATGAGATATATATACACATATAAAGGATGTGCAACAAATCAATAAAAGTATTAATTTTTGTATTCTAAAGTAGATAAATATATAATTGCCTACTTATAAAATCTTCATATTCTATCAAATATTGATTTACCTGGCCTATTCTTGTTTATACAAATATTTCCTTGTCTACTTAAAAATTCTTCCTACTCTATCAACTATTTATTCCATAATTATGATAACACTAGTTCAATCAGTTTTCATCAAACAATTTAATCAATAAACTTGACCCAATTAATTTTTCGATTCGATGAATAGTCTTAATTTTAAATCGTTGAATGGATTTGATAACTATGACAATTAATTGACATTATTAATTGATTTTACAATGGTACCTTGAAGTTTAATTATTGTTCACATGCCATACTTAATTGATATTACTAATTAGTGGATCCAGTCAATTCAATGCATTATTCAGGAATCAAACTTATAATTTTCAATTTTTCAAAATATATAATATTGAATTAAATTATTTTCAAATAATTTCTCAAAAAAGACAATTTCTGAAGGAATAATCCTTATTTTCTACTTATTTGTCAAGAATATATTTAATATACTCATCAATATTTTATATATGTGTTTACTCAAATTGTTATTATTCTATATATGTTTTTTGTCAAATTGTTTTGTTTAATACTCAGTCCCCCCTTACTTGATGTCATGATTTACTTGAAATAGTATACATTAGCGTACACAAAAATAAGTAAATAAAAGAAACGTAAAACAGTTAAGAAAATCATATTTTTATAAGTAGTACAAATAGATTAATTATATAAATATACATCCTCTCTCTCTCTCTCTCTCTATATATATATATATATATATATATATATTTCTACTAATATATAAGTACAAAAGGGTGTGTGCTATATTAACATTTTGTACCAATGGGCACGTCCCCGATGGTCAGAGATTTTGGGTGCTTGAAGTTGGAGTGTTGCGTGGATGTGTCATGTTGGGGTATTGTACGGATGGGCTATCCAATCAAACAAAATCCCCACGCAAGTATACATGTGCCAATCAAATAATGAGTGATGAGAGCAATTACCGTATCCCATAGGAACTAGTTTAATTATTTGTTAATTATCAAAACAATAATCCCCAGTTTTATCCTAACAATTGATTTCAAGAAGTAATGTAAGAAAATTTAATATGGAAATTGAAAACAACCTAAACCAAAGAAAATAAATATACAAGGATTGAATACCAAGATTAAATGGTTAGAATTGCAATTTTTTCTATTACGATCCCCTTTTTCTTTCCTAATTTACTCAATTTACAAGCAAACTCAATACTCTAGAGAACTTATATAATTGCAGATTTCTGTTAAATTATCCCAATTCTATTATGATGAATTACTACCCTATATGTATATGGCTAGTAGATTCATAACAAATTGTTAACATTTGCTCTGTAGGGTTTGCATGGGTTATAAGTATATTTCTATCTCACAACCGAATCAATATAAATACAAATGCAATTAATGGAACAGGCACTATGCAATTTATGTCTGGTCCTAGTTTTCCTCTGTCCAGGCATAATTAGGATTTCTAATATGCAATTTTTAGCCAGACAATTAAGAATGACAAATCAAATTCAATAATCGAATTACAATCTTGCTAACAATCATAAAAGGAGATAATTAAATATAGGTTCACATAACAAGTTCCATTGAAATCCTAATTAAGAGTTTAGTTCAACATAATTAAAAAGAACATCACAAACACGAGTGATTTCCTGAATACAATAAATTCGGAGGAGAGAAAAGAAGAAAAGCTCATCGCCGAATTTATTACTTCACTCCTCGAGTCTTGAATCCTAGTATCTGATGAATTGTCTTGAGAAAAAGAAGTGAAAAGTAGATCTAAAATGATGGAAGACAGTTCTCTAAACTAACGTCTAACACGAGAAAAATGATAATGTTCTGCTGTGCCCCTCTTCTAAGCCTTTTAGGACTTAGAAACATCACCAAAAACCATTTCCAATTTAGAGTCCTACTCGAGAAAGGAAACTTGTAACTGCTGTTGTGGATTCTGCATACGTATGCAAAATATTTTACATACATACGAAATCATACAGACTCGTGACCTCTTTAGATTGTTGGAATGGGTAGGTATTCAAAACTTTTGTGTATGTACTCACCTTTTGACTTTATTTTCATGTCTTTTATTATATTTTGCCCTCTTTACCTAAAGAACAATAATTTAATTCAATTTTAGCTCACAATTGAGCTTAAGCAAACCTACATTATAAGTTCGGTAAAATAAACACCAAAATTAAACTTAAATATGGACTTATTAGTTGGAATCCACCTATATATATATGGGCGAGGGTGTGGGCTCCGAGTTGTTCTCAGGGAAAAGTAGGAGTTATAATTGAAATGACATGTATAATTTGAATGGGTGACTTTTCTATGCATTTCGATCGAATCCCATGCAGGCAATTACATTTAATTATGTGCAAGCATGAAATACATGATGAATGAGGAAAAAAAACCCCGAAGCGTGAAAGATCCAAAAAAAAGGCCCAAAAACAAGGCCTACACGATTTCACAACTATAATAACTTCTACTACACTAAAATAATGCCACTCCACGTATCTAATATGTGTGTGTGTGTATAATATACTAGTATTACACCCGTGTGCATTAGCTCACGATGAATTTGATGATAAGTTGTTAGATGAAATAATAATTAAAATTCAATAAATAATATAGGTCTATTAAAAATAACTTCAAACTTTCATAAAAGTAGAAATATAATGGAATTTAGGAACAAACCAATAATAAGTACAAATAATGTATAATGACTCAAATGTTAAGTCAAATTAACATGTCTTTATGCATGACAATGATAAAGAAACTATAATACAACTTATAGAATTTAAATAACGGATGCTTTATAATTCTTTTTAATGCAGTTAAAAAGATAAAAAGGAAAGAAATTTCGAATAGAACTTATAAAGAATAACAAACAAAAAATCATCTCATATTGGAGCACCATGATCTATACTATAAAGGCCATTATAATTTTGATATTTGGGGATATTGTGCACACGTACCATTAATATTTTTAGCCCCTAATTGATTTGTTTTAGTGAATATCTTCAATGAAATCAAACTTGATAGCCATCATTGATATATATTTGTTAAAAATTTTAATACTTTGTGGAGATCTGAGATAAACAATATTGTCCATATAAAAACCTTAGATAACAAATACAGCCAGAAGATATATCATTTCCAATGAGGGAGGCTTAGTCCCATAATCAGAGCGTTGTCCGAGAAAAGTTCCATGCCATTAATATATCCTCTCAAATATATGCAGTTAAGTGCACATCACCATGGATGCCAAAAGATATTTACACAACTTTGTTGTTCCACTTGCAGTCTCACATATAAAGAGACAAAGTAATCATGTTTTGAATTTTAGAATTTTAGCCTAATATTATATATATATATATATATATATATATATCCAAATGGCTAATTAGTTGACAAATTAAATAGTAAAAGGTTAGGCAAATATAACCACGGCTAATTAATTTACATCTCCTTCATATAATAATTGAATTATCATATATATAAAACAAATGATAAAAAAATAAGGCAAAAATCTATGAATTGCAACTCATCAAAGCCAAAAAAAAATAAAATAGTGGATAAAACTTTTCATTCCTATGAAAAATAAATATATAAATAATAACAATAATAAATATTTTAATAATAATAATACAAATTATTATTATTATTATTATTATTGTAACGACCCGGTAATATTTTATTATTTGAATTATAAGTGTGTCATAATTACTTTCAATATGTGAATTTTAGGCACTCATTAGGGTAATGTGTAATACACGCATGCATTTTAAATCATGATCATTTTTTTCATTATTAGTGAAATTTTTAAACTTATGAATTTTTTTATTTATTTTCAAAAAATCATTATCCCTTTATTTTTCCCCACAAATTTAGTATATTGTTGTTATTTTTATTATTGTTTCCATATCATGAAATTTAATTTTACTTTTTTTTTTTCATTTTTGAAAATTATAGAAATATTTGTTACTAGATTTATTTATTTATTCCACATTCCTAAAATAATTTTATAAAACCAAAAATAGATATATAGAAAACCCAAAATATTTGTAATTTAATTATCTCTCTACAACTATATATATATATATATAGATAATTTTCATAGACCATTTTCTTTTATTATAAATACTTAGAAAATTACTTTTGCCTACTAAAATTATAGTTTCAAAGATGAATCTATATTAGCTCATACATATATTTTACAATATATATGCATCTATATATATATATATATATATATATATTAGCTTTACATATTAGTATGCATACACACACATATATCTATACATATATATATATTTAAACACACACACACACACACACGTCTATATATATATATATACCCCTACACATACACATCTATATATATATATATATATTATATTTACTTCTACACACGCACACACACAACATATATATATATATTAGTGGTAATATACTTGTTTACATGTACACATATAAAACTAGTGGTGAATTATATATCTACTTATACACACACACATCCATATATCACCTAGTGGTGATTTCTATATCTATATATCCACACACACATCCACATATATAGACTAGTGGTGATTTATATATCTACATATACACCTGCATGTCCATATACATAAATATATATATATATATATATATATACTAGGTTATTAATATAGTAATGTGTAGATATAAATAATCATATAGAATGAATGGTTTATATATTTATTTTATTATAATATTAGCTATTTCTTCTTTTCTCCTCTATAAATAGATCCCAACTCCAACCCCATTTTTCATCCAAAATCCCACCTAAAAACACACCCTCACTCTCACTCTACTTTTAACACCCAAAACACTTCCTATTTATGGCCTATCTTCCACCCACCTATATATATATACAAACTCTTCTATTTTCATCCATATATACCTATTAAGCCTTCCATATATCCCTTTATTCCCTCAAACATTCTTGAAAAGGTAGAAACCTTGCTTAATCCCATAAGTAGAGGTGTTATTTATGTTCACCTTGAGTAAAAGTTCTTGCTAAGGCTTGCTTCACTGCTCTTGAGTAAAAGTTCTTGCTAAGGCTTGCTTCACTGCTCTTGAGTAAAAGTTCTTCCTAAAAGCATGCTTCCCTACTCTTGAGTAAAAGTTCTTGCCAAGCTTGCTTCCCTACTCTTGGTTTAGTAGCTAATTTATTTTATTAAGTGCCTCCCTAAAGTGTTATTTCATGATTAACTTAGCTATAGTTACTATAATACATGTTATTTCAAGAATACTTGCTCGTAGAGGCTAAGTAACATTTTCATGCTAGAAGGGTATTATGATAGGAGTTAATCTAGTTTATGCTTAATATGTGGTTATTGCTTGTATTATGTGATCAACATGTACTTTTGTGAACTTATTATGTGGTTATGTGATCATATGCTTGGTATGTATATTATTTTCATGAGTTATGCTTCTTGAAATTATGTGTGTAGTTTTTTCATGGAGATATATTTTGGTAAAAATAAAGCTTATAATGATATATATTTAATTTTGTAAAAATTTTATCAAAATCTATGTTATTTTTTGAAAATATAATAGTTTCATAAAGTTATAATAGTTTTATGGAAATATACTCGATTATTAGTTTTATGACAATATAGGATTTTGAAACTATGTTAATTTTATGAAAATAAATTAGTTTGATAAAATGATGTGTTTCTATGGAAAATATTAGTTTTGACAAAATATACTATTTTCATAAAAATAGATTTATTAAAGTTTTATGAAGATATGGGTGCTTTATCAAGTCGATCCCTAGTTTACCAAAATATGTCTACATGTGTAATATATATAGTTGTCTATATTTTCAAAAGGATCTTTTATACTTATATATATGTACCATACGTACATACATATAGATATATTTATGTCTTGAATGTCATTTTTCTATAGTTTACACAAATATTTGATACATGTATGTATATGTGTTACACTTATACTTTAGTCATATGTATAAGCTCTATGTATGTATGTATGTATTTAGTTATATATATTTACGTTTTATTTACTTTGAATTTACATACATAAGTGGATATGTTATACTTGGAAACCTATATTTATATATTTATGTTTAATTATATTTTAGTCAGAATATATTTATTTATCAAATTTATATTCTAGACAATAAATATAGATATATATATATATATATACGTATGTGTTGTTGTGTGTATATATATATACATACTATTATATTTTGATTATATTTTAGTTTAAATTTCGTATTTGATATACGTATATATCTATATTAAATAGTTTATGAGATATTATTTTCTATTAGTTTATTTCATAGTGATGATATTCTTTTCTAAGATGTTGGAATCATATGTTGAAACATGAAAGCAAGACTTCCAAAATTATGCTATGTGCATAAATTGTGATTGTGAAATGGACCCGAAATATATCGGAGTGATTTGGGTGAGTTCCGCCGGGACATACCAATGGGGTAGCCGACTGTAAGAGTTCTCACTTCCTCCATCTCCTAATCCCCCCTTGGGTAGACGGAGTAATCTACTCAAGAGAGAGGAACGTAGGAAAATTTGGCGTAACACCAGGGGTACGTCCATTGGAGGATAAGGCAGGCGAGAGAAATGTGCTGGTTGTAAATTTCGGCCGGGGTAGTCATAAGGGTCACTGTTAGGTGACTAGTAAGATTTGAAATGAAAACCTACGTTTTTATGTGCAAAGTAACCATATGTGCTTATGTGCAAATCACACACACGAGCACCTTATGTGCTTAAGTAATGTTTCTATTCAACTGTATGTTGATAATGTTCATATGATATTTTTTAAGATGAGCCCGACACTAGCTTAAATGACGTTGAGGAGGAAGAACACTTGAAGCCTTCTATTAGGCCGAGAACTATTACTTTCCGCTGCGTACTTGTTTGTTTTGCCGATTTCGGCTATATGACATTTGTAAATGCTTGTTGCATTCGGAATTTTGTACTTGATGTAGATCGCGATATTATGTTTTCCAATACTATGCTTGCTATTTAAGTTTATTTTCTATTAAATACTTTATTTGTAAATCATAACAAATATAAAGGAATTACTGGGGTCGTCACAATTATTATTATTATTATTATTATTATTATTATTATTATTATTTCCTCCTCCTCCTCCTCTTTCTTCTTCTTAATCCAACCAATGCTGTCAGACAATAGTAAATCTTTAGACGGTTTTATAAATATGATTTTTACCTGTGTTATGCATGACTTCTTTTTAAAGATAGTATTTCTTGTATTCATCCAAAATGAATATCTTGATTTTTATTTTCTATTGTAATTTATTTGCTCAAATATACTGAATATTTCATTAAAAAAGAATAAGTAATTAATTTTCTAATCAATTGTACCCTTCTTTTAAATAAAATCAATTGAATTTAGGTATGACAAATTAGTAATGAAATTCGACAATTAAACAACATAAGATATCGTTGTTGAAAAACTTATAAGTTTGATTCTGATATGTCAAATTGATACAAGTATTATTAATTAACCTTCACAAAGTAGCATCTTTTATAGAAAAATAATTTTGTTCTGTTGTTTTGCAAAATATTAATTATAACGAAAATTCAATCACCATATTGCCTTAATATTAATATTGTTGTTAATTGTATGTACGATAAAGAAAAATATAATATTTTATTTGAATTTTTGTTTAGCATCGATCAAGGGAAGAAAATTATAATATTAATAAATTTGAAATACAAAATTTATTATTATAAATAATGATATTAAATTAAATTTGTTTATAGAATAGGAACTCATTAAAAGATATAATGAGAGGAAGATTAAAATTAAAAGATATATAAAAATGAGACAAAATGAGCTATTATAGTAAGTTGTTCATTATTAATATATTTTATTGTTGTGGAATTTTCGAACACGCAAGTGCACGTGTGCCAACAAGTAATATAGAGTAAATAAAGTGTCGAATCCCACTAAGACTTGTAAATTATTGCTAACTAAGTACTGAAATTAGACTTTCTAAACTTGTTCTAAACTCAATTATTAGGGGTATCAATTAAATTAGACGAATAAAAATTAAAATCAAATTATGAAAAATAGATAATGAATAGCAAAATTAATTTACCAAATTAACTCAAGTCCAATATTACAACATCCCCCAATATGCTTTTCTGACAGGATTTACCCAAATTCTTATAATCATGTGAATTATTCTGATAGCCTAGAGAACGAATTTATTTGTAGGTTTCTATCTAAATTCCCCCAAACCTGCTATCAAATAATGCTATCTTATATATCTATGGCTAGCAATTAATTAATAGCACATTAAGTTCACTCATTGGGTAACACTGATGTGGCCGAATCCGCTTTGGCCACGTGGGCACCAACTCAGCTCACACATCGGACCCAGCTTAGAGCATACCGACATTCTCCTGCTGCCGCGTGTCAGGCCTAGCTCGATCAAGCTCCATGTTCTTTCTTGTCGGCCTATTTCGGTCAGAGTTCATCACATCTCCTCGACCCGTATGGTCTCCTCGGGGTCAGGACATCGTCGATATCAACCCTATTCCATCCTCGGAGTCATCACCCTGACATCCGCCTTCAGCTATGGTTGTACCCAACGCGCCCACGGCGCGCGTCAAGGAGCACTCCTGTAGCCAGCAACGGGGCTGGGCCAGCCTAACCCTAGTCCGGCCCACCTGTTTTTAATTATTATAAATAGTGCGCCGGCACTATTCATTGGGTAAGACACTTTTAATCCATTTTCATGCCCATATTACCTTCCGGCTAGCCTCACGTGTGTTCCATCCTTGCAGAATAGGACCCGACCAGCTTTTATACTCTCCTGATCGGAATTTGGACCAGACCAGACATCCATACTCGGAACCTATCTTTGATCGGAGTGACGTGTCTTGTGAACCAAATCCGACCGCATCAAACACATAGTTTGCAGGGATATGTATATCCTAGCTACAAACTAATCGACTATTGACCAACATAAAATCGAGCATGTGTTGCTCAATTTATTATCCGGTTCCTAAATTTCCTTCGTCAAGACTTAGATAGGATTCCTAATATACTTGGTGACCAAACAATTGCAAACAAACAATTCAAACCAAACAATCAAAATAAATACACAAATTATAAACACATGACAAAACTCATAAGAATTGCATATTGGGTTCAGTTATCATTTCATAACAAAATATTTAGCTACTCATGTTAATAAAATCCAAAAGAAAATAAAACTATCCATCAATACAACCAAAATTTATAGATAAGGAGAAGAGAAAACTCTAGTTAATTGTCGAATCTTCACTTAGCATTCAATCTTGTGTTGCTCAAATGATTCTTGAAAGATAAATTTAATCTACTAAAAATTAGAGAAAAAACTAAAAGAGAGAATGTAAATGTATGATTCATGCTGGCTACTGCACTTTTCTCCTATTTATATACCCTTAAAAGCCCTTGTTTGACCAAAAATCCAAATTAGAGTAGGAATAGAAAGTTGACAAATTCGCAGTTTGTTCATATTCGTAGATTTTGTGCCCAAAGATCGCACTCTTTCGCTGCCTTTTTGCCCTCTAGATTCCTTTTTCCTAAAATAAGAAAAACCAACATTAAACCTTTTTAAATAATTTAAAATAAAAGGAAAAATATAATAAATCTATTCAATTAAGTACATAAATATATAGAATTTATGGACTTATCATGTACATCTATGTAGCTTTACAGAGCATACATTGAAAGAAAAGGAAAAAAAGAAGCTAATAACAAAAGAAAATTGTAATATCATTGATACAAGTCGTGTACATACTTTTGATATTAGATAGATCAATATATAAATTCAACAGTCATTAGTTAATAAAATCATATACATCATTTCTCAAAAAAATCCAAACTAATAGGTGCATAAGTACTCACACATATGTAATGACATGGTATTCCTAGATATTTTTAAAAGTTAATTATATGATTAAATTATTTAGTGTTATGTGATCATTATTTTATATGTGAACTATGTGATTAAATTGTTTAGTATTTTATTATGTTATGTGTGAAATGTGTAATAACTACTATGTTTTCATACCAACCATTTGATTTTACATATGTGCATATAAATATATATATATATATATATTTATACATGCATTTTTCAAAATTATAATGATAGGAATTATTTGTAATAAAATCATATATATAGTATTTTTATATTTCGAAACATATAAATATATATATATATACATGTATATTTTCAAAATAAATATAAAGTGTGCTTTCAAAAATATGGATAAATAGGATTATTTTTGCAATATAAGATGTTCAAGATAGAAAAGATGTTATTTCATTCATTAAATACTTGTTTTAGATAAAATCTTAGATAAGACAATAAACGATCATGATTGTAGATTTTATAAATTGTATGATACTTTACGCATAAAATAAAAATAATGCATTACAATACATATATATTAGAATATTTTATTTGGAAATATTATGTATAACTAGAAATTGTTCTAAATAATACATATATGCTAAATATTTATCTATTTACATACATGTATTTTCAAGAATTACAACTTATTAATTTATTTGTAATAAAGCCATAGGTATAAGTATAAAAATATTTCAAAAATAAAGTTACATATATGCATACGTTTTGAATTTATGTGTAGAAATTATATAATAGGTCTTTTTTTTCATATATATACACATACTTATCCAAAAATATCATTTTCTCTTACCTCATGTCATTTTCTCCTAATAAATATTCTTAAATACTAAGATTTTGATAAGATTCTTGATAAACATTACAAATTGGATAAATACAAAAATATCTTGAAATATATATCTATATAATTTCGAAATTAATATATAAATATAGGGTTAGTTTATTTTTTTCTTATCATTTTCACTAAAATGAGTTATTTTTACACTATAGTAATTATTTTGAAATAATTACTTTTAAAATGCTAGGTCCTAAGACTACGATATATATACAAAAATATCTTGCATTATATATTTTTGTGTACATATATAAGTTCAAAAATTTATATACATAAAGATATAAGATTACATTTTTATTTCTTTAGGTATGTTTCATAATAAACATTGGAATAATTATACAATATGTAAAAATATAGAAAGAGGAGGGGGGGAACGAAATTGTATGTATACATATATATAATATAAATATATGGTGTATATTATTACTTTCTCCCCAATTCTCCTTGCATTAAATGAATATTCACACATGTAAGATTTCTTCTAGATATGTTTACACATGTAAGGCTTAGATTAAACTAAATTATGAAGTGTACATTTAGACTCGCAATTAAGCTAGAATTAGGTATTAAGTTGGGCATTGAGTGTAAGGATTTCATTTATTATAACCCTTAGTTGTAATGTTAGGTGGAAAGATGATAATAATTAGAAAATGACTTAATTATTTAATAATCTTGTTTCTCAGCACAAGTACTATAAATAGGGGATAAATTGGGGATTTAACACTTCATTTTCATCCCACAACACACACAAACACATTCACACACACACTAAATCCTACCTAAGACACACCCGCCCACACTCATCTTGCTCTCAACATACAAAATACTTTATATCTACAGTATATCTTTACCCACATATATATATATACGCACACATAAACCCTTCTTTTTACATACCTACATACATATTAGCCCTTTATACATCCTCTTAATTCCATAAAATACTCTTGAAAAAGGTAGAAGAATATTTAGTTAAAGTAGGGACCTTACTTAATTTCATAAGTAAAAGTTCTTACTTTAATTCATAGATATTATATCTTATAAAAGTGAATGCTTCATATTTGATACAAGGTAGGAATTTTAGTTAAGACATGCATTAAATTTTGATATAGTATTAGCACCTTAATCCCCATATTAGGGCCTAGGATCGATGTAACTACAAGCTAGTTACTATCTTGGTTCTAAGGGATTACATGATAATTTAGTTATATACATATTGTGTGCTTGTGAAAGATTATGCTGAAATTATGGGAATTTCTGCTGGAATTATGCCAGAATTGTACTGAAAATTGTTTGTAGTTATGTTTTAGTCTATGCTAAGGTTTACCTATGTGTTAGAAGCTTAAATTTTCAGTTTTTACAAGCTGAAAATCTATTTTTGTACATGCTGGAAATCTTGTTTATGTGATGAAAATCGTGTTTACAAGCTGAAAATTCTATTTTAGCAAGCTGAAAAAAACCTGTTTTACAAGTTTGGATTTTGAATGTTTACAAGTTGGAATTTTCAGGGCTTACAAGCTCGAAATTTCAATTTTCTAAGCTGAAAAGTCTGTTTTCACAAACTAAAATTTTAGTTTATATAAGCCGGAAATTGTGGTGATTTGTGCTAAAATTATGCTGAAATTTGTGTGTATATGGACCCAAAATGTGATAGGGGTGGAGGTGGTTGAGTTCGGCTGGGTAGCAACGGGTTTTCCGGTCTTAAAGTAGTCTTTGACCCTCTATTGTTGCCTAATCCCGCCTTGCATGGACGGACAGTCCATATATTGCAGTGGGTCATAGGAAAATTCAGCATATGCCCGGGATATGACCACTAGAGTGTTTGGTTGGGATTGGAGTGTTGGTTGGAAATTGAGATTTACGATACGACGAGATAAGGTAGCTGCCCGTCGAGATGGAAAATAGTAGAAATGATGTGAAAAGTTATGTTATTTGTGTTTGGAAAATTATGTGATTTTATGTTTGGCAAAAGTATGTGAAAGTATGCACGTTCATATCACAAACGCGCACCTTATGTATTAAGCAAAATTTCTACTCAACATGATTGTTGACATTGTTGTTATATCATGTTTTAGCCAGGTATGAGGAGGGGGTTACAAGCGAGAAGGATGGAGAGAGATGATTCGAAGTGTTTGGCTAGATGAAGTTATAGTCGAGTCTTTGTAGTTTCTATCATGTATTTTGCACATGTTATGTAATAAGAAACTTTTATGAGAAATTTCAATTTTCATAATAAAATTGTTGGTAGTATATTTGCATATTTAGCTAGAAGTTTCGGGTCTCACACATATGTAAATGAAAATGGAAAAAAAACAAAATGAAAGGGACCAACATAACCCCTCAATTCTTTAAAAAGATGAGAGAGAGAGAGAGAGAGAGAGAGAGTAAAAAATCAATACAAAACAAATAAAGCATTTGAAAAATAAAATAATGACAAAGACAAAACACAAAACACAAAAATTTAGAGTAATAGAGATTACTTAAAATATATTTATCGAAACACGATTGTAGAAATCAAAGATCTTAAGAAAAAATATTAAAGAAACTTGAATATGAAGAATGAAAATTAAGTGAAAAATATGAAACGTGTAAAGATATGAATAAAAATAAAAATTAAATGATGAGAGAGTTATCAATTTAGAGTGAAAGATAAAGATTTAGCTGATAAATTAAACAGATCCCGTCAAACCATTCGAAAAACACATATATAATCTAAAACGGAATAAATAAAGTATAACATCAAAAAAACTTTAAAAACAAAAGCAAAACAAAGAAAAGAAAACACAATAATATTGATATTATTTAAAAAGTAAAGGATGATCATAAAAATTAAGTGTCAATAAATAAATAAATTTAGTATAACAAAATAAAACTAATCATAGAAGATCATTGGGGATGAAATTAAGAACTTACCAATACATTTTATAATTGAAGAAAAGAGACTCAACCAACCTTTATTAATGTTCATATAGGGGAGGGGATGTTTGATCCCCTCATTGTGTTTCAGATTTATCGCTGGGATAAAAAAATTTCATCGTTGTGTCAAACAAAGAGGAAAAGATAAAAATTAAAGAAAATGATAAATGTGGAAAATTGCATATTAAAGAAGAGTAATTAAGTTAATAAAATTTGAATGATATAGAGAATCAAGAAAATAAATAATTAGATTTATTTTTAGAAGAACATCGAGAAAGGAAATCCATAATTAAAATTCAACAACAATTAAAGTTGATTTATCAATTAAAAATAATTCAAAATTCTAAAAATTGAGAATTGAGTCAAAAATCATAGGCCGCTCTCAAATATACATTGGTATAGATGTAGACTTATATTCTTTTTAGGAAGTCTTCTGCTAACATTTTACTTTCTTAATTTTTTGCTATGTCAGAGTTTTGTTAGTTCTTTACTAATAATTTTTTTACTAATCAATAATTAGTTTGAATAATAGTAAAATTTTATTAATACTTTTTTTGTTTTATAAAGTTTAATATTTTTATGGAAAATATATTGTCTAATTTATTTCTTCTTTTCTAGTATGTAAGTTTTCTAGATATTATAAATGGTCTTTATAATTATGAGAAGTAATTTAAATTGATAAGTAATGAAAATATTATTTAATTTCAAATTCAAATGTATTTTATATTTTTGAAATATAAAATTTCATAAGATTTAAACATCTCACTTAATTTATAGCACGTAATTTAAAATAGTTAAGTAATATTATTAATGAGCTTGTGATTCAACCTGAACTTGTTAAATAATATACCCTTTCCATAATTCAAAATTGTACTAAATTACTAATTAATTAGTAATAAGTGTGTCAAATTAATTAACATAAAAAAATAAGTATATTGGTGGCACTTGTCGTGAAACTACACCGCCACTTGTCATAAATTTAGATTGATTACTCCGTTATATATAATAAATATATAGATATACTCTCTAACCCTTATACTTAACCAAAAAAAAAATCAAACACTAGTAAAGGCACGTTTAAGTGGGGGATGCAGCTCATTCTCGTCACCTTGTCAAAGTTCCACTATTCATATAGATATGTGCATTGGTATTGAAGAAATTATCATGGTAATAGTATCGATTGAGCCCGCTAAAGTTTCTATAAATTAAAATAGAAGGGGTTCATAGGGTAAAAGAAAAGAAAATTGTAGACAAATTAATTTGAAATTTTCATTTAGTTTTAAAATAGTAAAAAAGAAATAAGCATGTTTGCCATAATATAAAATAAAAATAAGACTATATATGTTCATATATCTATGTCTGCTAATACTACAATAATTTAAGAATTCAATTTCTCTTTTTATCTACAAATACATAGCACCTATAGGTCACATGAGTGATGAGTGGGATCCGTTTATTTTGTTTGTTTATTCCAAACAAGAGACCTACAAAATATGTTGGGCCTTCAAGACAAAATAAATAATAATAATAATAATAATAATAATGATAATAATCTTTATTTCTAGTTGAATTTTAATTGGATATTGAATCATGAACAACTCGCTAAACTAAACATATACTAGACTTTCATAGGTTTCTGATCAAAGATAATAATCAAAAATATTTTTGATGCTTTTTTTTAGAGTATTGTTCGTTTGAAATTTCAAATAACTAAATCTATCGAAAGAACAAGAATTTTGGATGATTGATTGACCAATGAATATTGACCCCATTGAATAAAGTTTTTGTCTATAAAACTGAAACCAAAGCACCTTACAAACCGCACAAGCCCAAAATCAAAAACAATATATTACATTCACAAAAAGGAAGAAAAGAAAAAATTAAAATAAAAAACCAAAAAAAGGTACTTTTTTTACACTGGCACGCCTCTACCAACCAACTCAACTCCGTCCAATTCCAACCAAAATCCGCATGCACATCGCTACGCGTGGTGCCAATCCAAAACTAGTATATAATGTGTGTTGTCTGTGTGTGTTTTGATTATATTCCCAACGGTCAAAGTGCTCCAAAAACTATTTTTGTCACTTGTCCAACATGAACATGATAGATTGATGAAATGAAGTGAAAATCAAAACATGACATTCAGACAATAATCAATTGACAAAATGGAGCTCTTCTTAATTGGCTTGTCCCGATATGAACCACCCCATGATAATTTATGTTTGCTCGCAATTCAATTTTTGTTCACTTGAAAATTGATAAGTATGAAATAAAATATTAATTAAATTTTTATTTTATTTTTTTGACGTTTCTTAAATTTAATTTTAATATTTAATAGCTGATTTTAATTAATATTTTAATATTTATTTTACCAGCAAATAAACAGTTGCCAAGTATCAATATAAAGTGTTCCGATCAATTAAATCAAGTCGTGCAGCCTAAAACTTCAAAACAACTTAGATTTTGACAAGTGGCACATTTGGGCGTGTTGGCCAATCAAATATTTACATGCAAATAATATTTCGTCTTTAAAATAAATTTATATTAAAGAGGTAAATATCGAAGAAATTTATAGAATCTGAAAGACCCTACACAAATGCCAATAAGAAGGATCATTTAGAGCTGCACAAAAAGACATCAAGAAGTCTCCTAGAGCCAAATAAGTTAAAGGAATTTTCAAAATCCTCTCATGTCAAGTTCAAGAAGATACGTGAAGATCTAGACAAAATTTCTAGTATTCTTCGTGAAAATCATTAAATTAAGGTGTTCAATCTGCGATCGAGGTGTTAGGCTCGCGTATTGGCTTTTCTACCAAGTCAACTTCATGGTGATCCACATGACATTCAAGTCGGTTTTTGCAAAAGTCATTCATATAAGGCATTTGACTTGCAATCAAGGTATTACAGCAAATCGGCATTCTTTTCAAAATCAAATTTAAATCAAGCTCACGGTGTTCATGAAGTTTTTTGTGGCATTCATCAACCTTCCTGATGTTTGACTCATGGTCAAGCTAAAAAGCCTGTAAATTGCATTATTCAAGGTCAAAATCCATTCGAAAATAAGAATTAAGGAATTAGTCTTCTAAAAAATTATTTTTTTTATCAAATTATATCTTTTTTTTTAACTTCAAATATTTGCCATCTATTAATTCTTGTTATATATATATATATATATATATATATATATATATATTGAGACTCGAAATTTGTGTTAACAATGTTATTTTTATTCAACAATCATATTCCATGCATCCGATGCTTCACTTCAAAAATACAAAATCGGACAAGGAAGGCAACATCATTTTCATTGAGTAAATTTATCGTCAAGATTGTATTTCTCGTTCGAAATTTTGTTTTAATAGTCCAGCAATATAATATATGAATTAATAATTATTTCTTGTTATTAAATATTCCTTTCTTTTCTTTCTTCTGCAATCGTGACAAACGAAGGTTCGAAAATACGTCACACTATTAACTAGATTACAATTATCAAGCGTGGAGGAAAAAGTACAATGTTTTCGATTCTTGCGCATCTCTGTTTAAAATGATTTCAACACTAACCAAAAGCTTAATAATATTTATATTTTTTTTCCGTTAAAACCGTTAATTTGATGATCAAGTTGAAATATTTGTTGATGATTTATACTATTATATAGAGAAGTAACATCATTTAATAATCATTTTTAATCTATCAATATTTTTGGCTTGTCATTTTTCTTTCTTTTTTTTTTAGTTTCTCTCTCCTCGCTCCTCGTTCTTTTTTACTTTCTCTTCTTTCTTTTCTCTCCCTCGCTCTCCTCTCTCTGTATTATCTTTAATCTCCCACTATTCTTCAATATAAATTTCTTTTACTTATTTTGTAATTGATTTCTTAATTTTTATTTTAAATTATTTTATTTTTATTTGACATTAATTTTATGAATCTATTGAAGTAGTTAAAAACTATTTTGGTAGTATATATACTATCAAAATTTTAATATATCATTAAATTATATTATTTATTTTTAGTATGTGCGCGCGCACACACACACACACAACAAATGTGTCAATATTACTAGTTATTATAAATATAAACGGTAAGCATTTAACAAACCACAAGCATATTAAAATAACATGGGGAAATATGCATGGAATCACATTGATTAACTAACACTCAGCTTGCTTATGACGAAATGCCGGCACAAAAACCACATAAGTTTAAGTCTTGGATCAACTATTTTAATCACTTAATTAAGATCTCAAGTTAAACATCCAACCCATTTGAATGTTCAAATGTTAATGATTAATAGGACACACTCTAAGAAAATAAATAAATTAATGATAATATAATAAATAATAATAAAACAATTGTCACTAATTACATATATTTAGTTGAAATGACAACTAATTTGTCACAAGAGTAGTAACTTGCACAATGCCAATAGTAACATGACAATATCTAAGTTGCCACTATTAATAATTAATTAGTGACACATTGATAGTGACAATTTGATGACAATATAACTCGTTACTAAATCATAGTGAAAATTTTTCGTTCACCAAATTATCACCATAGGAGATCACTAATCATCAATGGTAACAACTAAATATTAATTGTTGTCACCATTGGATTATTCTGTAAAAAATAAAAGATGTTGTCACCATATAAATTTAATCAGCGACAGTTAAATAGAAGATGCTATCAATTAAAAAAACTAATTGTGATAATTTTTTTATTATCACTTTTATATTTTCTCTCCAATATTAATTGTTGTTTTTAATCACGTTGGATCACTATATATACATTTATTGTCTATAATACGTTCCTTTTGTTGAAATCACTCATAACGCGATCAAGATCTGTTTCTCTATTCCCATCAAATTAAGAAAAGATGAACAGTATTGCCCACAATTAGTAGGCCAATTCTCACATCACTAAAAGAGATTTCAAGTGCTTGTAATCATATTAAATTGAATCTCATGTATCAGAAAAACTGCCCTCACGTCTGGCCTACGGTTCATATGTACCATTAGAAAAGAACAATAATATTAAAGATAAAAAAAATTAAATAAAAATATAAACATTATCGCTAATTATATATCTTAAGTGATAAATGCTCTTATATTATTCCTAGGACATATTTAGTGTGAATAAGTATTGTTCCGCCACAATAATGGCTTAATAATATTAAATTTAATATCGTAACTTATCACTATTGGCACATGAGACATGTATCATCGACAAGCTAATAGCCATAAAAAAATGTCAATATAATTTATGATAAAACTTTTTAATGCCGTTGGCTTATCACTATATATTTATTTCTAGTTAAAAAAAATGCAACATAAACACAATTTTTTATTACCTTAATAAAATTTATTATTATTTAATTATTAGTGGCAATTGTAACATTATCACTTTCATTTATTAGTGGCTATTAAGTTCAAATAACTAATTAAGTTGCGATGCTAAAATCACCTATAATTTTTTGCGTAGCAACTAATGCTCGAACTTAGAGTAATTGGCCGAAATCTAAACAACAACAATATTTTTATAACTAATCGCTTCCAAATTACTCGCTAACTCTCGATCCAAAATGGAAAATTATTATTATTGGTACATATGCCAACTTTTGTTAAATTGTTAATGGAAGAAACACATGAAAATTATATGAAACTTTAACTTCGTTGTTTAAAAAGAGGAAAATCTTGTTATTTGTCGGTAGATTTGGTATTATTTAAGACTTAATGTCTCAAGTGGTGAAAGTGTTTCTCGATTAACAATTTAATAAAACTTAACAAATGTATCAAAATTGAGTAAAAAGCAAATTGGAGAGATGAAATTTAAGACTTTTTTTTTCTTTTTTTTTTCTTTTGATAATTAACAAGTTGTTCTATTCATTTTCCTTCTTTTCTTATTATCTTTTAACAGTTATTTGCATTGCATGCCTCCCTCAATCTCGCATGTCCAATGTTATAGCCACCCTAGAAGTTTCCCCAATTGGCGCGGCCACAACCTCCATGATTCCCCCTCATCGTGTCGCCTCGCCTGCGTCCCCATTTCCCACCACAACCACCTGTCGCCCCTTTCCACCACCCAACCTCCACTAGCAACAAAACTATAAAAATATAAATGTATATAGGCTATATATACACACAATATTCATATCTATATGTACTGTGAGCTTGTATGTATATATAAAAAAAAATTAACGAATTAATTGTCATCAAGTCAAATGTGACAAATGAAAAATAAATAAATAAATATCAATTTAATTTTTTATTAACATTTTGGAATTAATCAAATTTAATTCAAAAATTAATAGTTAATTTTATTTGATGCTTTAATGTTCATTTCACTGCCAAATGAAAATGCCACCAAATGTTAAGATGGATGGTTTCACCCTGTAAAGTGGAATCATGCAGCCTAAAAAGCCGAGGGCTAATCAAACAGCAACACATGTCACACTCAACATGCATGTGAACCAATCATAGTGTCAAGAGTGAATATAATTTAACTTGTAGTACCGAAAAATGATATTTTTCCCTCCAAAATTCAATCATGTTACTCATCAACCACTCTAAAATAATAGGTGTTTGCAAATAAAATTGGCACTTCCCACCTCGGCTTGGGTTATACAAAGAATCAACACTCCGACTGTTCTACTTAAATACCATCCACCAGGCGTGCCAGAAATAGGTGTTTGTGTAAATTTTGGACAACCATGCTAATGTGGTTACTTAGGGTTCGAAGCCACCAAGTTCGATGAGAAAACAGTGAAGTCGAAATGAGCTTTTGGGTTTGAATGCGGGCGTGTCAGTGTGTAAGAATACACAAATGGAAGTCTTGATGATTCGAAGTGAAAATTGTTTTGTGCCTAAGATTTCTATATGAAAGACGATTGAGTCGGAGTAGACAAACACTAACCTTGAGATTCTACGTGCCTGCAATTTAATGTACCACTTAACAATTCAGTACTCTAAGAGTCGAAAAGGGTCAAAAAGGCTGAATCGAAGAGAACATAGATTCAAAGAGGATGGCTACTTGCCATTTGAATTTTATAAGACTCGACTACAGACACGTGCATTGATTACTCGGGTCATATTTGTGATTAAAATGTATTGAGCAGCTCCTAAAAGCTCTAGCTATAAGTCGGCCACATTGATGACTCCGGCCATATCTACGGGTGAATGTACTCAAAAACTGCTCACTCCGACGAGCATGGATTGACTTCTTATTACCAAGATTAAACCACTGAGCTTTAAATAGAACAACATGGTTGTCCTTAATATAGTCTAACTCAATGATTTCAGTAACAACGCCATAAAAATTAATGACATTATTATCATGGTAACCTTCAACCATAACACCACTGTTTTGTGTTGTAAGATGACTATCACGTTCCTTTGTATGAAACCTAACTCCATTCACTATACATCCTGGATACTTTTTCACAATCACATTAGGTCCACAAGCTAGTGCATATATTTCATCTTTAACCTCTTGTGGATTTTGATATCTCATATGGGCCAACTATCAAAGTAAATAAAGTTAGTGTTAACCCAAAATAATAAAATTAAGAATTTTTTTTTCAATATCAATAATTTTACTTACGTGTTGTCTAAACCACTGTGGAAATTGATCTTTGTGCCTCTCCTCTAAATTTGATAGACTTTCTTGCTTGAGTGCCTCTTTATGTTTCCTGTACAAATAAGAAAATACCATTTGTCCTCATATTATAAAGAAAGGAAAATATACTATGTTTTTTACCAAATATATATTACTTACTCCTTAAATCCATCAATTTCCTCACAATTACTTAGGATGTACCAATGAGCCATATCTAGTTCATTCTTCGCAAGCTCGTCAAATTTTGCCGCTCCAAATGGTCATAACTTGTGGGAGAAAACAGACAACCCACTATCAACTTCCATATCAAAGTTTCTCTCTTCCTTGTTAAAATTTGTTTCAATCCCATCAAGATACATAGAGCAAAATGTCAAACATTCATTGACAATATAACCTTCTGCAATCGACCCTTCTGGACGAGCTTTATTTCGCACGTAACCCTTTAAAGTACCCAAAAACCTATAAAATAACATATTCAATAATAAATATTACTACATGAAAAAGAAAAACTTGTGTATTCAAATAATATTATTATATATATTGAAATAAAATTATATCTTACCTTTCAATGGGATACATCCATCGATATTGAACCGGACCAGCTAATATAGCTTCCTGAGGTAAGTGAACCGCTAAGTGGACCATAACATCAAAAAAAGAGGAAGGAAAAATCATTTCAAGCTTACACAATATGGCAACAATGTCTGTCTCCATTTTCTGTAGGTCTTCAACTATTAAACTTTTACAACACAATCTTTGGAAAAAATCCCCTAGCTCAATCAAAGTAGTAGATATTTCTTTATTCAAACATCCGCGAATGCCATATGGGAGTAGCCGTTGCAAAAGAACATGGCAGTCATGGCTTTTCAAACCTACTAACTTAGCTTCAACAACATTTACACACTGAGATATATTAGATGCATATCCATCTGGAAACTTTTGTGACTTAAGAAATTCACAAAATTCACGCACCTCTTTCTTAGACATTGTATAAGATGCTGGTGGTACATCATATTGGCACGTCAAAATTTCATTGCCAATTAGTAGAAAAAATTCTCAACAATAATATTTCGTTCCCAATTAGTAGAAAATATGCCCAACAACAAAATTTCGTTGCTAGTTAGTAAATAGTATTCTCAACAATAAAATTTCGTTGCATAATGATATTTATAGACTACGAATAAATTTAATTGTAGAAACTCGGCTTTTAGCTACGTTTTCATGTCATTGCTAAAACACACATGCTTTTGCTACAAAATATTGTGTTGTGCTTTGTAAAAATCGTGGCCAAATAAATTTTGAATTTAAAGCTCCATGGAAACTACACCTTTCGCAACAAGACAAATTTTTCGTTCTAAAAGAACAAGTATTAAACAACAAATGTAATTTTTTGTTGCCAATACTTAACTAATGGCAACGAAAATATTATTGTGGCAACATAAATCGTTGCAAATTTTATGTTTTGTTGTAGTGTAAGGACTTAAATACCATCCACCAGGCGTGCCAGAAATAGGTGTTTGTGTAAATTTTGGACAACCATGCCAATATGGTTACTTAGGGTTCGAAGCCACCAAGTTCAATGAGAAAACAGTGAAGTCGAAGTGAGTTTTTGGGTTTGAATGCGGGTGTGTCAGTGTGTAAGAACACACAAATGGAAGTCTTGATGATTCGAAGTGAAAATTGTTTTGTGCCTAAGATTTCTATATGAAAGACGATTGAGTCGGAGTAGACAAACACTAACCTTGAGATTCTACGTGCCTGCAATTTAATGTACCACTTAACAATTCAGTACTCTAAGAGTCGAAAAGGGTCAAAAAGGCTGAATCGAAGAGAACATATATTCAAAGACGATGGCTACTTGCCATTTGACTTTTATAAGACTCGACTACAGACACGTGCATTGATTACTCGGGTCATATTTGTGATTAAAATGTATTGAGCAGCTCCTAAAAGCTCTAGCTATAAGTCGGCCACATTGATGACTCCGGCCATATCTACGGGTGAATGTACTCAAAAACTGCTCACTCCGACGAGCATGGATTGACTTCTGCAAAACCTCCCTTCATGCATGCGCTCGATATGAATGCGAGATATCACTCCATCACATTAATAGCTCACCTTGAATAGGGCCCAATCCGATTGAGTGATGGATACGACTTCGTAACGTTACAGAATAAGTGCATTGATATGCTTACTTCGAGCCATATGAGGCATGTCTGCAAACATTCATATAATGATTTTCTACGTAGTAAACTAAAGCTAATCTTTGTTCATTTAGATAAAAAAAAAAAATCAAAGAAGTGTAGACTTCTTGATTAAGAGAGTTGTTGTTGTATTGTTGATTGATCGTTGGATCTTCAAATGGTGAATCCAGCTCCCTTTTATAAGTTTCAAACTACAATCAAATTTCTTTATTCTTGAAGCTAGATAGCTTATTCAAGTTTAGCCATTCGCAATGAATGGCAGCCCTTATTTCTTGAACATAACAGTTATGCCATCTTATTTGAATTTCAAATTATCAGCATCACATGGCCTTTATTTTAGGCATCTTTAGTTATAACAATGCATATTCTTTGACTAATTGGTTATTGCTTATCCTAACAATCCCTAAAAGTAAGGGTTTAATTTGTGAATTTATTATCTTTATTTATTTTATTTTCCTATTTTCTATTTTTGGCTGACTAGGCTATGGGCTTTTAATTCATTCCGACATGGGCCTCTAACATGGGCTGTTCCACACGCGTCAAAGTGACCTGGGCCTTGTTATTTCATTTTGGAATAGCGAAAAGCACCAAAATTAGCCCACTCTAAATTTATACAAAAATTTATTTTTGGACCCAAACAATAGGATATAGAGGAATTTCTTTTGGCCTTTAAAAGCTTGGAAAATGCCTCCAATACCTATAATGGCAATTGGACAAAACAATCTTCATAGGTGGAGTCGCGAATAAAATGGAGGCAAATTTATAAAATGCCTCCAGTAAGAAGAAAATAGAGGCATTTTTTATTCTGTAGGGGTTATTTTTAAAGCCTCCAAATCTTGTTTTAGCAGGGCCTAATTGGGAAAATGCCTCTAAAACTTATATCAAAGGGGCTGCAACCTACAAAATGCATCCAAATGTGAAAGAAAAAAAGGCATTAAAAAATGCCCCCATTACCCTAGTAGCAACCTAACAATCGTAACAATTTTATCGAAATAGCAGTAGTTTTGAATCAACCAAATATTAATCAACTATCTAAAAAACTCCTAATATTATCCATTTCAAAGAAAAATTTGATGACTTATCTATATCTATTAAACAAATACTAAGTTTACATAAAAGAATCACTTCCTACAATGAAAGAATGAGTGCTAATTACTGCATGCCTTCTAGTAGAACTATCTTGTACATCAATACTACCTCTTGCACAAACAAATAGAAAACAAAGACGTTGATCAAAAAATAGGAAAAGAAAACGGTGCAAGTCAAAAACAAAAATTGTGCAAACTTGAAATAGTTCAACCATATAATATAACAAATATTGCAACAAGATAAGATGTGCACTATTTAACTTTTGCAATACATCAACTTTGCAATCAAAAATTAAACTTCAACCAATATAATAGTAGATCTCATAAGGATCATCAAACTTAAAGGTGATTAACCAAACAGTTATACGTGCTGATGGTTGTTGAACTTCAAAATAAAAGTGTCATGTTTCCTAGGACAATTCTCCTTTACGCAAGAAATTGTTCGTTTAGCTAATACTCACAGTCCAATGCACTACCAGTAAACACACAAAACTATATAGGCAAAATGATCTTATTATAGGACAAATATCAAATATTATAAATGTTAGTTTCACATAGGTCCTGGGACGTATACGTAGCGGAATATCAATAATTTTATATAAGACATATAACATATTATATGCTAATTATGTTATCCCGTGACTATCGTGACGCGGATCTATTATGCAAATTTACATAACCAAATCATTTGAACGAGTTTAGTTAATTACCTTTTAGCACTCCTGTTGTCGTAGGGAATAGAGCGTATTCAAATACGCGGTTCACGTTCCCAAATTATCACGAATGGTTCGCGCTTTCGTAGGAATCCAATTGTTTTCCCTCCAAGCGTATCCCCATGTTAACCGCACCACGGATTTAAACCCTATGCAAGACTTGGATTTAAACCGAAGTGTATATGAATCTATACTAACTTTTACTATATTGGGGTTATGAAAAGGATGGATGTATTATAAGCTAACTTTAATATATTGTTTATCAATTAAACAATAAACTAAAGTTATTAACTTAACCAAGAAATAGATGGTGATTGGTTGGAGAAAAGAACAAAACAACAAAGAACTATTCCTTGTTTTCTTTTGATTGTTTTTCACGTGGGGCTTGGCCTTGGCTTTTACAGCCAATAGTGGCCGGCCAATTTGAGTCCAATTTGGACTCAAATTTCTCTTTCTCCATCCTTTAGCATTTATATTTCCTTGGTATCTTGGATTTCTAGAATCTATTTATTAACTATAAGATTTATCTCATAGTCTTATAGTTAAATTAAAATTCTAGAATTAAATTAAAATATTAAATTAATTCATAATTAATTCAATTTAAATTTCAATTTAATCCCCAAATTAAAATCATATTTTAATTTGGTCCATAATTGAAAACTTATTTCAATTTAGTTCTTAAATTAAAATCAAATTTCAATTTAGTAGTTAATTGAAATCTTATTTCAATTAATAAATCAATTGAAATCTAATTTCAAATTAATTTCATTAATTGATTCTTAATCAATTAATTTCCAAATCAATTTCCCAAATTAATTCACATCCACCAATTTAATGAGATAGGTCAATTGAATTAGCCCTCAATTCAATTGATCTCATTAATCAATTCAATTTGATTAATCACTATTAATCAATTCATATACTTAGGTGCTTGGTCAACTATTGTGTGTGACCCCTTAGGTTCACCAATCGATTAGCGACGGGCTTGCAATCAAAGCAATATTTTAGATAATAAAATTATCTATGATTAATTAAACTCCTTTAATTAATCACCATTTTATTAGAACCCTTTCTAATTAATGGTCCCCATCCATCGTGGTCGATGTCTTGCAACAAGCCCACGAATACCTAGTCAATAGGTGAAGTATTAGCACAAACCTTTCTACTTATGACTTACCGTGCAAATACGGTCCCTTCGTTGTCTAGTTTTCCGATTGAGGTTTGGGACATGGGATTTGAGAAATCCTATTAACCTCAATTCTCATAATTCTATTTAAATAATCCATTTGATAATTGACTTAGAAAACTCATTTTCTAATCATTGTCCCCCACCTTGCGCAAGGATTTAAGTGGACTAATTACAATAGAATATATGGAAAACTCACTCGCTCAACTAGGCGAGCAACGAATCCTTTATTGACTTTCACTGGTCTCCATACATGGGGGATCTATACCCAACATAGGAGTGCTAAGACTCGCCATGGAGTCGATACCTATATCAAAGTATAAATGCTCATATACAAGACTACTATAAAATCTCAAGTCTAAGGACTAGTTAAAGCACGTCATCAGTTTGGAAACTTTCCTAATTCTTTTATTCCCATTTAGGAGTTTCCATGTGGGATCCTCAGTGAACTCATTCCCTAATGAGCACCCATTTATGCATACGAGTGTCACTACACTCGATGTCCATGAAACAAGACATCCTCCCATTTGAGATACGTCATAAATGCAAGTCTTTTAATGAGTCATGTCGATACCCCAGTCTCTATTAGACTTAATGACTTGGAGTAATTTTGATCACGCCTTAGAGACTTGTTTCAAGACTTCCGTCTCTATGTGAAGCCAAGTCCCATAGCTTAAATGTGATCATGGAGATTCAACCACATACATTAAATATAAATAATATAACTAATGCTATGTGATGAAGATGGCCATAAAGTGTAAAACTTTCAATTTATTATTTAATCAAATAGAATGTTTGATACAAAGAGTAATTAACAAGCTAAAATATATTGGCTTGCTGGGCACTACTCTAACAATCTCCCACTTGCCCTAAAGCCAATCGTCTATAGCCGTAAGTCCCATCTTCCCAAGATGTGCTTCAAAGACCTTTTGGCTGAGAGGTTTAGTAAATGGGTCTGCTATGTTCTCCGCTGACGCGACTCTATCCACTCTTATGTCGCCTCTACCAATGATCTCTCTGATCAGGTGGTATCTCCTTATTATGTGCTTGGATCTTTGATGAGATCTTGGTTCCTTTGCTTGAGCAATCGCACCATTGTTGTCACAATAGACAACTACTGGATTGGCTATGCTAGGAACAACATCCAACTATTGGATGAAGTTTTTCATCCAAACACCCTCTTTTGCCGCTTCGGCCGCGGCAATGTACTCTGCCTCAGTGGTTGAATCAGCTGTGGTTTCCTGTTTGGAACTTTTCCAACTAACCGCGCCACCATTAAGACAAAATACATATCCTGAAACAGATTTTGAATCGTCCACATCCGATTGAAAACTAAAATCAGTATATCCCTCGAGTTTCAATTCTCCATTCCCGCCACAGACAAGGAGCAAATCCTTAGTTCTTCTCAAGTACTTTAGGATTGTTTTGACCGCGGACCAGTGACTTTCACCGGGGTCAGACTGGAATCGACTAGTTACACCTAAGGCGTATGCAACATCCGGTCTAGTACATAGCATAGCATACATTATGCTTCCAATTGCGGATGCATAATGTATACGAGACATCCTTTCCTTCTCTTCATCAGTGTGCGGGCACATTGACTTAGAAAGAGCAATCCCATGTCTCATGGGCAAGAATCCTCTCTTCGATTCTTCCATACTGAATCTTTTCAGTATTTTATCTATGTACATTGATTGTGAGAGCCCGATCATTCTTCTTGATCTATCTCTATAGATCTTGACACCTAGAACGAACGAGGCTTCTCCTAAATCCTTTATAGAGAATTGCGTGGACAACCAAACTTTAGTTGACTCCATAGCATCTATCTCATTCCCAATGAGAAGGATGTCATCAACATAAAGTACTAAAAACTGAATGGCCCTCCCACTAGCTTTCTTATAAACGCAGGGTTCATACACATTTTTGATAAAGCCAAATGATTTGACTGTCTCATCAAAACGTATATTCCAACTTCGGGACGCCTGTTTGAGCCCGTAAATGGATCTCTGGAGTTTGCAAACCTTTTGCTCATTCCCCTTGGATATGAAACCACTTGGTTGCTCCATGTAGATATCCTTATCAATATCTCCATTGAGAAAAGCCGTTTTCACATCCATTTGCCATATCTAGTAATCATAGTACGCAGCTATGGCTAGCATTATCCGAATAGATTTAGGCATTGCGACTGGTGAAAAGGTTTCCTCAAAGTCTATTTCAGGCCTTTGAGTGTATCCTTTTGCAACTAATCTAGCCTTATAGGTCACTACCTCTCCATTAGCTCCAAGCTTACGCTTGTAGATCCATTTGCATCCAACAGGCATAACGGCTTCAGGTGGATCCACCAAAGTCCATACTTTGTTGGAGTACATGGAGTCCATTTCGGATTGCATGGCATCTTGCCATTTTCCCGAATCTATGTCTGACATAGCCTCATCGTAAGTTTTCGGATCACTATCCGCCTGACCAGTCTCTACTAAGAGATTTAGTCGTTCAGGCGCTTTAGGAGTCCTTTCAGATCTCCGAGGAAATGCATTTACTGCTTGGGATTCGGCTTGTGATGATGCTTTTACTGCTTGTGGGATCGAAGCCTCTTCTTGAATTTCATCAAGATCTATGGTCCCGCCATTTCTATCTAATAGAAATTGGCTTTCCGAAAAGATAGCGTTTCTCGAAACGAACACGTTTCGTTCAGTTGGATCATAGAAATAATATCCTATTGAATTTTTAGGATATCCCACAAAAGTGCATAGGGTGGACTTTGAATCCAATTTATCTCCCACTAACTTCTTAACATAAGTGGGACACCCCCAAATCTTCAAGTAAGAATAAGAGAGTGGCTTTCCATGCCACATCTCATATAGCGTTTTGGACACTACCTTGGAGGGTACTAAGTTAAGTATCCTCGCAGCGGTTTCTAGAGCAAAACCCCAAAAAGAAGGAGGAACGGTTGTCAAACTCATCATGGACCGCACCATATCTAATAAAGTGCGATTCCTTCGCTCGGAAACCCCATTGAGTTGGGGTGTGCCTGGCGGAGTCCACTGTGAGAGAATCCCATTCTCTCTTAGATAACCTAGGAATTCGTCGCTTAAATATTCACGACCTCGATCTGATCGAAGCGCTTTTATTTTTCGACCTGTTTGGTTCTCAACCTCACTTTTAAATTCCTTGAACTTTTCAAAAGCCTCGGATTTATGCTTCATCAAGTATATATATCCGAAACGACTAAAGTCATCGATAAACGTGATGAAGTATTGGGATCCATCTCGCGCACTAACACTTAGTGGGCCACACACATCCGTATGGATCAAATCCAATGGATTTTTGGTTCGCTCAACTTGCCCTTTAAAAGGGGACTTAGTCATTTTTCCTTTAAGACAAGATTCACAAGTGGTTAATTCCTCTAGTTCATCCAAAGAGAACGAACCTAAAGAAGTTAACTTGTTGATCCTTTCTTTGGAAATATGTCCAAGTCTAGCGTGCCATAGTTGTGCTAGGCTTAAGTTATCTCTTTTACGTTTGTTTTCTTGTTGAACATTTAGAATAGTATTAGGCGTGTTAGTTAAATAAAGTCCATTTTGGAGAGTTCCAAGTGAAAGAAAAAAACTATTCTTTATTAGATAAAAATTTCCACCTCTGATTGAGAATTCAAAACCCTCATTATCAAGTACAGAAATGGAATTAAGTTTTTCACTAAACTAGGAACATAAAGGACATTATTCAAAATAAGCCTATTACTATTTTCTAAAACTAAGTGAACTAGTCCTATTGCCTTAGCAGCAACTCTTGCTCCATTTCCAAGCGTTAGGACATAATCTTCTTCACTTAGCTCCCGCGTTCTTGTCATCACCTGCAAATATTGCATAGATGAGCAACACAACCGGTATCCAATACCCAAGAACTTGCGTTAATCGAAAGATTAACCTCAACAAGAAACATACCATTCTTTTGGAGAGATGCAAGATACTCCTTGCAGTTTCTCTTCCAATGCCCTGGCTTCTTGCAGTGAAAACAGACATCCTCTGCCTTGTTGTTTTTGGCCTTTTTGGCTTTCGCCGTTTTCTTGATCGCACCGGTTGCTTTCATCGATTTCTTGCCTTTATTGGAACTCTTTCCCTTTCCTTTCTTTGACTTTACAGTCTTAGAAGAGGAGGCAACCATTAGCACCGGCCTGTCCTTTTTCATAGTGGATTCTGCAGTGACCAACTTGTTAATCAACTCTTCAATAGGTACATGCATACCGTGCATATTGAAGTTGACCACAAATTGGTTGAAGGAGCTCGGTAAAGACTGCAAGATCAAATCTATTTGAAGTTCAGGGTCCACAATCACGTTCATCTGTGTTAATTTCTCAATGAGACCCAACATTTTGATACCGTGATCGCGAACACTGGACCCCTCAGTCATTTTTAGATTGAACAGCTCTTGTGATGTAGCATAACGCTCAAACCTATATGACATTTTATAGATCTCATCTAAACGCCTGTAGATATCTGAGGCATGCTTCATATGCTCATGCTGTTTTTGGAGCTCGTTTGACATTGTTGCCAACATCAAACACCTCACTTTGAGGTCATCAAATTTCCACTTGGCAACTCTTGCCCGCTCCTCCTCAGGAGCATTGTCTGGGACATCCTGTGGAGGATCCTCGAATAGGACATGGGTCCTTTCTTTTGAATCCAAAACTATCTTGAGATTCCTTAGCCAATCAACATAATTTGGGCCAGTAAGTTTATTATCTTCGAGGTTTGAGTGAAGTGGGTTTTTAGCCATTTTGCAGATAGTATCAATTAATCTACACATAGAGAAGTGGAGAACGTTTTAGCATTCATTCGATTAAAATAATATGTAAATATGATATGGTCTTCTATCATAAGTTACCTCCCACTATTTTACCAAATTCTATGACCCTCACATAGGAATTCGAAGAAAACATATTTTCTTTAATGGGTATCAAGATCCTTAAGCATTATCGTTGGACCCACGACTCGTGAGACATCCAATAATAATCTTAAGGTAGGCAACTACCTTGCCAATTGAATCTCTATGCAACTCTTGATTTATTTTGCCTCACTTTTCACATGGACCCACGACTCGTGAGACATCCATGCTACTAGATGCTAAGTTGGACCCATCAATTATAGTCTTATTACCTTAATTATGATCATGCCACGACTCGTGAGACCATGTCATAATAAAGATAATAAAGACACGTAACTCTTTACTTAGACATCAATCTTAGCTTTTCAAAGACTATTACATTCCACGACTTGTGACAATGCAATAGCCATGATAGCAATCACAAGTTGATGCTTATTGATGGAAGGCATGGACCATTAAAAATTCCTTTTAATGTTTGCCCATTTTAACTTAATATTATAACTTAAACATTTTAAGTAAGGGTTTTTTACGTAATAACCAAGACCTCATCATTCAATTTATTATCTTGCCTTAATTATCTAACATGCATCACATGTACCACATAGATAATATAAAGCATAATAAATTAACCTAGCATGCTCCTAAAGTGGATGATCATGGGCCGTAAGTCCTATGCGATCCCTGAGAGCCAATCATGGATCAATTGGTCAATCTAGGGTGTGCAAGAGAATTAAACCATAATAGATCCTATCTATTACATAAATGTATCCCCATACATTCATGGGTCTTGAACGCTTATTACTCCAAGCTCCTTGCCTTTTTGGAAAAATCCTTCTCCTAAAAACTATCCTCACTTCTTAAATATTGCCTACTCTCATTACATCATTAAATAAAGAAACCTTGAACAAAATTCAAGGGGGGGGGGGGTACAATTTAGGGAGCGAAGAATTTTACATCAAGAAAATATAGAGGGAGTTTAAGAGACGCGCAGGCCTCGTTCAAAACCAATCACATCATATAATAATAATTAACCAAAACATAAGAGGTCTAGGCTCCATGATCATCCCATTCATCCACATGAAAAAATAAATGCGAAAGTAATTTAAATTTACCCATAATTTAATCAATTCGCGAATTTAACAATTAAATTCAAAACTTGAATCCTATTCAAGATGTTATTTTTGATTCACTAATCAAAATGAAAATGATTCTTGAATTCTCTAATTCAAAACCATATTTCAATTGGATTACTTGATTTCTATTTTAATTAGGATTCTAAATCCCAATTCTAATAGAATAATAATCCATTTTGACTTGGAATTCTTAATTCTAATTTCAAGTGGAATCTCTAACCCAATTTTAATTAGAATTCCTAATTCCAACTTTGAATTTAAATTTTCAATTCCAATTTGATTAGGATTCAAAATCCCAAATCTAATTAGAAAACAAAATTTTAAATTCAAACTTTAATTGCATGTAAGGCTTTAACTATTGAATTCTAGTTGGGTCACAAAAATTAATTTCCCTTGAAAAACTCATTTTTCAAAAATTAATTTTGTTCACTTTTAATTTCATAGAAACTAATTAATCAATTTAATTAAAATTAATAAAGAAAAAAAATAATAAAAACAGGGCTGGGCCCAGCGTACCACGCGCTGGGCCAGGGCTAGACAACGTGCTGGCCCTCTTTTCTTCTTCAAACTACTGGGCTGCCCAGCAGCCCAAAAGAGCCCCATTTTTTTTTTCGTTACTGTTGCGGCTGCCCAGCAGCCCAACAATATTTTTTTTTTTTTTTGTGCTCTGCTGGACGATTCCAGCATCCAAAAGGTTTAAACATTACAAGTCCTTGATTGCTATATACTTTTAAACACCTTTAAATAATATAAAACAAGGACTTCATAAAAATTATTTTTCGTATGAAATTAAAACCGTGACCCAACAATATTCAAACAAAAGCGATGAAAATTATTTTAATCACAAACATGCAATTATACGAATCGAATCACTATTCAATTATAACAACAGTTAAATAAACGATTTGGGTTGCATAATATTGGCTCTGATACCACTGTTAGTTTCACATAGGTCCCGGGACGTATACGCAGCGGAATATCAATAATTTTATATAAGACATATAATATATTATATGCTAATTATGTTGTCCCGCGACTATCGTGACGCGGATCTATTATGCAAATTTACATAACCAAATCGTTTAAACGAGTTTAGTTAATTACCTTTTAGCACTCCTGTTGTCGTAGAGAATAGAGCGTATTCAAATACGCGGTTCACGTTCCCAAATTATCACGAATGGTTCGCGCTTTCGTAGGAATCCAATTATTTTCTCTCCAAGCGTATCCACACGTTAACCGCACCACGGATTTAAATCCTATGCAAGACTTGGATTTAAACCGAAGTGTATATGAATCTATACTAACTTTTAGTATATTGGGGCTATGAAAAGGATGAATGTATTATAAGCTAACTTTAATCTATTGTTTATTAATTAAACAACAAACTAAAGTTATTAACTTAACCAAGAAATAGATGGTGATTGGTTGGAGAAGAGAACAAAACAACAAAGAACTATTCCTTGTTTTCTTTTGATTGTTTTTCACGTGGGGCTTGGCCTTGGCTTTTATAGCCAATAGTGGCCTGCCAATTTGAGTCCAATTTGGACTCAAATTTCTCTTTCTCCATCCTTTAGCATTTATATTTCCTTGGTATCTTGGATTTCTAGAATCTATTTATTAACTATAAGATTTATCTCATAGTCTTATAGTTAAATTAAAATTCTAGAATTAAATTAAAATATTAAATTAATTCATAATTAATTCAATTTAAATTTCAATTTAATCCCCAAATTAAAATCATATTTTAATTTGGTCCATAATTGAAAACTTATTTCAATTTAGTTCTTAAATTAAAATCAAATTTCAATTTAGTAGTTAATTGAAATCTTATTTCAATTAATAAATCAATTGAAATCTAATTTCAAATTAATTTCATTAATTGATTCTTAATCAATTAATTTCCAAATCAATTTCCCAAATTAATTCACATCCACCAATTTAATGAGATAGGTCAATTGAATTAGCCCTCAATTCAATTGATCTCATTAATCAATTCAATTTGATTAATCACTATTAATCAATTCATATACTTAGGTGCTTGGTCAACTATTGTGTGTGACCCCTTAGGTTCACCAATCGATTAGCGACGGGCTTGCAATCAAAGCAATATTTTAGATAATAAAATTATCTATGATTAATTAAACTCCTTTAATTAATCACCATTTTATTAGAACCCTTTCTAATTAATGGTCCCCATCCATCGTGGTCGATGTCTTGCAACAAGCCCACGAATACCTAGTCAATAGGTGAAGTATTAGCGCAAACCTTTCTACTTATGACTTACCGTGCAAATACGGTCCCTTCGTTGTCTAGTTTTCCGATTGAGGTTTGGGACATGGGATTTGAGAAATCCTATTAACCTCAATTCTCATAATTCTATTTAAATAATCCATTTGATAATTGACTTAGAAAACTCATTTTCTAATCATTGTCCCCCACCTTGCGCAAGGATTTAAGTGGACTAATTACAATAGAATATATGGAAAACTCACTCGCTCAACTAGGCGAGCAACGAATCCTTTATTGACTTTCACTGGTCTCCATACATGGGGGATCTATACCCAACATAGGAGTGCTAAGACTCGCCATGGAGTCGATACCTATATCAAAGTATAAATGCCCATATACAAGACTACTATAAAATCTCAAGTCTAAGGACTAGTTAAAGCACGTCATCAGTTTGGAAACTTTCCTAATTCTTTTATTCCCATTTAGGAGTTTCCATGTGGGATCCTCAGTGAACTCATTCCCTAATGAGCACCCATTTATGCATACGAGTGTCCTTTATTTATCTATTTATTTTTTATTTCTCCTTTTTCGTGTTTCTTTTTCTCAAAGCATGCATGAAACATGGCAGCAATCGAGCAAAAGACGTAGTTCCTTGTGGCCCTCCACCAATCAGTGTTAATTAAACCTGTCTCTCTCTTTTTTTTAAGTTACATATTAGAATTTAAATGTTAATTATCAAAAGCTAATAGTGATTGTCTTGAAATAGTCTCTCAAATCAAGATCTTAAGTCTTAACATTCTGCTTCTAATTATTTAAAATCTCCAGATATTGAAAATATGAAAGAAAGCAAAATTAATTGATCCCAGATTTATTACCCTTGCTCTCTTTATCAAAACTAAAACTCCAAAACACTATTTAATTTCGTAAGAGTATTGTAGTCTGTGGTTGTACCGAAACTAGCAGTAAGATGCAGTTTATGCGACAAGTGCTTTAAAAGGAAACATTAGATTCTTTTTTTTTTATTTTTTTATCTCACTGCTAGAAAAGCGACGATTTGTGCTGGATTTTGCGACCGGTTTTTGCTGAAAATTATTCGCAAAACGCGTTTGCCACCAAATTTGCGACAGATGGGAGTCGGTGGTAAAAAAAAATGAGTCGGAAAATTTGATACCGAATTTGCCACCAATTATTTTTGAGACCGATTTTGTGACTGAAATGAGCGAATCGCGAAAGATGCTGATGTGGAGAATGGGCGACGATGTTTTGCGACCGACTAGGTGGGTCGCAAAACTGACAAATTTTTAAGTATTTGCGACCAACCCCGTCCGTCGCAAATTTCGTCACTTAAAATAAAAAATAAAAAACAAGGGGGTGGTCACGTACACCGCCCAACATTAAATAATTTTAGAATTAATGTTACTAATTAATAACAAAATATAAAAATAAGTCTGATTGTATTAAGTAATAATACCTTATAGTTTATTACTGATTAAGTTTTTATAGTGCCAACATCTATGTATAATCTAATGTATCCGATTAGCGACGAATTTCTTTTATTATCGCTTGTTATATTCTCTTAAAATTTTGAGTTGAATGCTTTCTGATTAATCAAAAATTTTAATTAAATTCTGGATACACGAAAACAATGAAAGGCAAAAAAGAATTTGACCCAAATTTATTACTCTAATTCTTTTTCCCGTTGAAATATCCAAAAAAGAAAAGTCATTTCCGATAAGCATTGAAGATGTCACAAAAACAGTAAAATAAAATTTATGCGACAAGTGCTACAAAAGGAAAAATTGGATTCTCATATTGCTTTTAATTCCTTGGTAGACAAGGTAAAAAGTTAGATTCTGATATCTACAAACAAGCCCATCGAGCACCTATAAAATGAGAAAATGAAAAATAATTGTTCGGATTAGAAAATAATATGTTAATTAATTCCCTTGCTTTTGGTAATGTTCCCTTTTTCTAGACATAAATGTCCCAAGAAATAATTGGTTGCTCAACCTCAAAATAGAAATCTAAGATAGATTGCAAGATTAACCTATGATCGAATTACTTTATTCACTACTAAAAGAAAGCCATTAGTTCATTTATATATGGACGAGCATATGAACAATTACACAAGCCAGACTAAAGAATCCATCGTCAATTTGGTCGTAATTTTATAAAAATCTACAAGTTAATCCCGCTAGATAACTTTCTCTCTCCAAACTAATTTCGTCGTTTGAAAACTAACAAGAATGGCATGTGTAAATCACATGCACATGTCATTCCCGTTAGTTTTCTAAAGGCGAAACTAATTTTGAGAGAGAAAGTTATTGAATGGACTAATTTGAACATTTTTGAAAAATTGAAACCAAATTAACGATAACTCTATATTTTCAAATCGATTTAGCAACAAACTTGTAGGGGAAAAAAAAGGATTTAGCAACAAAATTTTTAATAAAATGCCCATCGGTTGATAACTCATTTACTTTTATAATTAAAATTTGAATGATTTGATCAACAATGATTTGATTACAAATTTTACTCTTCAACATTCAGTTAAACTATAGATAACGTTTTTTTTTTTAATGAGAACAGTGCAATATATTTCATGCAATTATACGAATACTTAAAACTCAAATACAATTCTTTCAGCACTCATAATCCTATCCAGTATAAAGAACCAATAAATAAAAATAACTAAGAAATAATTACACAAATCAAGCAGTAAATGTAATAGAAGAAAACCCACATTTGTGGAAATCAAACCCGAAACCTCTTGGTCTTAAGGCCTTCTACTCGCCATCGAGCCCAAGAATCCTTGACAACTATTGATAAACAAACCACTCAAATTTTAACAACACAAATAAACTGAGCCCACTTAATCGACGCTATTAATCTACTATATAAAGGAAGAGATGCTCTTACTAACGGCTTTAGTTAGTCAAAATTTTTGGTCGGTTGATTTTTTTTTTCAAACTCTCTCTCATTTCCTCCAAGTTCTTTTTCTTTTACTTTTTTAATCTCTCCTCTCAGAAAAAAAAATTATTTTTCCCTTTTTGGAGTTCGGGTTTTTCAAAATATCCAACTTCTGAAAAAAAAAAATTAAAAACACCCTTAAACGAGATTGTGAAGCCCGACCATACTATGCACTGCAAACTTCGAAAATGTGCACAATAATATTTTATTATTTTTTACGTTGGCCGAGTTTCATGAACTTGGCCAAAGAAATTAATTTTTTTTATTTTTAAATGTTGGCCGAGATCACCAAGCTCGGGCTACGTTTAGTATTTTTGCCTAGTGGTCTGGCAAATAATGTCTCCCAATTTCATTAACTCAACTTGCATTCTCAACAACAGACCGACCGACCGACCAAAAGATAGAAAATTAACATTTTGAGAATTATACAGAGTCCTAAGCCTACTAAATAAATAAAATAATCAACTCTTTCCTGTTTTGTGTGATACAACTTGACCATTGTTGACATATATATATATATATATACACACATATATATGTGTGTGTGAGTGTTTGTTTGTGTGTGTGTGTGTGTGTTGCTAAACAAGTACTACGAGAAATAGAATGTTGTTTACGTTGGAGGTTGTTAAAAAAATAAAAGTGTTGGCCGAGCCTAGTTACCTCAGCCAACATTTAAAAATTAAAAAAAAAAATTAATTTCATTGGCTGAGATTACCAAACTCAACCAACATAAAAAAAAAAAATAAAGTATTGTTGTGCATATTTCAAAATCTACAGCGCACAATATGCCGGACTTCATAATACCGTTCAAGGATATTTTTAAATTTTTTCCAAAAGTGAAGTATTTTAAAAAACCCGAACCCCAAAAAAGGCAAAATAAAAAAGTTTTCTTCTGTCTCTCTCACTATTAAATAATTTTTTAACTTTTTAAGTAACTTTTTTCAATCATATATTTTTTATTTGTTTTAATTTTTTTTAGGTTTTCGCTTTTTTTAGATAAGTTTTCACTTATCTTAAATTAATAAATATTTATATTTTAATTTATCAAAATTTAAATATGTATTTAATAATTATATATGCATATATATTTAGTACGTACAAATTTCGAGTGTGTCCACTCGATTAGTATAAACGAGCAAATGGGGGTGCAATGCATAATAATAGGCATATATATATATATATATATATTATTAACATTGGGCACTGATATTACAAGACAATCATACTAATATTATAAGTTACAACAGAATCTAGCTCTGCCCACCTGAAAAACTCTCAGTATCATTTAACTGTAGATCGTCCCATCATTGAAGCCATCGATAGATTGTATCAACTCCAGCTTTGACACCCTTTTACTGACAACCCCCTGCACAAAAATAACGTATGTACTATTCAAATTGCATCATATTTTTTAACTGAAAAAATATTAAAATATAAAATATGGCACAATTTGAAATATTCGATTCATATATATAAGTATATAACCAAACATGCAATTCATATCAGAATTTGTCGCAAAACGGGCAAAACAGGAATAAGCGTAAGGTTAAAGACCTCAAAGTATTGAATGTACACACCAGAAACGTAACAAAAACAGAGCCTTGCTGATTATTTCACACAAAAATCATCAGTATTAAGGGTCTAATTTGGATACCAACTGGATATTGTATACATGTTTTTCTTTTATTTCTAACTCACATATTGTTAGATATATTAATTATTTAATATAGTTTCCTTCTAGCAGTTTAAATGTTTAACTTAGGTGGTCATTATTAGGTCATAAAATTTAATCTATCTTCATGTCCTTTGTTTTTTTTTTTTCTCTCATTTAAAGCAAGAATTCCAAGGGGAAGCAAAATAGCATTTGACACGAAAAGATTATCTCAGCTCTGTTTCCTAAAAGGACTAAAGGAGAAGTTATTTCAGAATATTGCAATTATGATTTATGACCTAAGAATTTGCAAAAAAACCTGTTCGTATCTTCTATTACATTCATCAATACACGCCACGTGTATTATCATCAGTTTTTCTCTTCTTTTTTTATCTCGACTGTTCACCAATATACATGGCGTATATTGATGAGTATAATAGAAAATGTAATGCGATTATAAAATAGAAGATCCGAACTGCAAAAAAAATTCATGTTGACGCAGTTGAAATAGAAGACTATCAGTTTCTGTGGACAAGATGCATTAATGGGGCCTAAGCAATAAAAGAAATCAGGGGCTTAAAACTTTTTACTGGAAAAACACCATCAATTCTAAATACATGAACTTTAACCTCAAATATTGAAAATTGAATAAAGCAATTTTAAATAAAATCAAACTCTCTTAACTCTCCCATATTTCTACAAGCTCTCTTCTCTCTCTTATTTCCTTTACCCTACGTTTGATTCTTGTATTTTAGTAAGAAAATGAAAAAAGAAATGTTTTTTTTTTCAAGTTTCGAATCATTGTAGTCTATGCTTTACCATTTGATCCTTTTCATTTTCTTTCAACTTTTGCTCATCAAAATCCAATATCCAAACACAGCATCGAGATTAAGCAATACTTGCGCAAAAATAAAAAGTTGCTCTACATTTTGCATCAATTACATAAAAAAAAAACCCATCTCTATCTATAGACATTACAATTACCCCCTTGATACTAAAAAGATACAGCGACTTTTAGCGATTGAGACAACCAACGGTTGGTACAATTCGTAAACGGAAGCAAACCTCAAGGGTGTTAAATATAATTTCAATAGGTGTAGATATATATATTTTTTTTTTATGTAATTGAGACTAACTTAAAGAAAATTTTGGTAATTATCCCCTAAAATTAACAAGAACGTTTCTTTAACACAGCGGACTACACACAAAAAAAGGCCAAATTTTTTCCACAACAATCAAGCAAAAAGCATTATAAGAGCATTGAAAACAAACCTCGATTGAAGCCAAAAATCATCCACTTTTTGTATGCAAAAAAAGCCTCAAGAACAAATGGGACAAAGCACCAAACCATTCTCATTACAATCACTACACCTCACAATCGCACTCTTCTTCCCCTGTTTCACCAATCCCACCACCATTTTACAGCTCCCATGGCAGCTAAAACATGGCAAGAACCCCACCCCCCCACACCCCTCACACACATACCCTCCCCCACTCAGCTTAGGCACATCCTGAAGCAATTTACCAATGCACCCCTCGTCCACTATCTTCATCACCTCATCAATCCCACCTATGTACCTCCCTTTCACAAACAGTCTTGGAGGTATCGTCACCTCATTCCCCCCTTTGCCCTTCATAAATTCCCTTAATTCCTCCCTGAATCCTCTGTCCATGGAGACGTCCCTCTCGCAGACCATGATTCCGAGTCCCTGGATTGCGGATCGAACGGCGTTGCAGTCTTCGAATGTCTTTCTCACTCCTCTGAGGGTGGTTGTGTACATCACCACTTTGTTCTCCCCGTTCGGTGGGCAGATCTTCTCGAACCTCTCGAGGAAAGTGTTCAAATCCTGAGAAACAGGTAATTGCCTGAAAGATAACTGCCTGAATGAATTACCAGCATTTGGGTCCACGTTTTCATCGTTTTCTTCTGGAGAATTTGTGGGTTTCGATGGGACGAAGCGAAAGCTGGGGATGCGCTCCGAATCGAGGCCCGACATGAGATCCCATGAGTTGATTGTTTCGAGAGGCTGGCGTCGGAGGGACTGAGGCTTTTCGGAAAGCGGGGTGGGGATGAGGGAGCCCAGAGTGACCCGCGACCGCGGTGGTGGCTGTGGGTCGGCTGCAGCGGCGCCGGCGGTGGTGGTGATGGTGGGATTCTTTTGTGTGGACCGCCTCGGCGGCGTGGAGGGTCGGTCGAGGGTCAGCAAGCCGTAAGTGGTGGAGGTAAGGGACACAATGTGGTGGCTGAAAGCGGTGGAGCCGCCGATTTGGGAGAACTCTTCATCTTGGTTGACAAGAGTGGATGAAACACAGCCCATGAGTGTGTGTGTGTGTGTGTGTGTGTGTGTGTGTGTGTGAGAATGGGCTTTGGGAAAAAGGGGGAGAACAATTTGAATTTAATGGGAGTCTGTTCATTCAATTTTTCGAATTAGGATGAAGTAAATGCACCGTCGCCATGGGTGTATTTTAGCGGTCAAAGTTTGCTTTATTTTGAAACACTAAACAGACGAACCTTCAATTGGTTGATCATAAAATTCAAATATTAAGGTAGTGTTTGGTTTCATTTTGGGAAAATAATTTTCTAACTCCCAAAATAAATATCAAACATTAATTTCAAATATTATTATAAAAAAACTATAATTATGTCAAATCATCAGATCAACCAAAAATATATCTATTTATATATTTCAGCATTATTTTAATATAAATATATATTTTTAAATTATTATATCATAATAATATAAAATTTTGATGTGCTATCACGAAGCAAATAAAAACTTAGATGAAAAGACATTTATAGTAAAATTCGTCTCCTTAAAAATAAAATTAAACATGCTTTTATCTTCTTCTTATTCTTCCAACATACTACCAAAATATATTTCCCTAAAATGCTTCTACCTCTTTCAAAACAAAAAAAAAATGCTTCTACTAAAACACTTCAAAACAAAACCAAACACAGCCTAGTGTTTAGTCTAAAGTATCCGCATCGTATCAAAATTAACCTGTTTTTGTAGTGTTGCTACGTAAATCGTGATTAAGTTTTTCTTTGTTTCACAAATTAAACAGAACTTAATAGTGTACCATAGTTAACAATTTGACCTTTATTAATAACATACTGAAATTTTAACAGAATTCAATAGTGTACCATAGTTAACAACTTTACCCCTATTAATAATTTATTTAAATTTTAATAATTCTAAATAAATGCATTAAATGTCGACTTAAATAAGCTATACGAGTATTATTCATGTGAAGACAAATTTGAAAAAGGAAATACATTAAATATTGTCTTATTTTTAAAATAAAATTAAAATGCCAAGAACGACCAATATCGTGAAAGGGATGTAGTAAAAATAGAATTACATAAATTGGGTTGATTTCGAATTAAAGAAAAAATATCACTGGTGAGGTGAATGCCCTCTAATTAAGAATACAAAGCAATCAAACTTGTTCCTCAACTTGAGGAGCTGGTCGATAAAGATTTTAAGGTAAAGTTTGGAAAAATTGAGTTCAAACTTGATCCCTTGAGTTTAAGCTAAATAATTCTTGTCGGTAGATTCACAAATCAGCTTGCCAAGCTTCCTTATTTAGAATTTGTTATATAAATATATCTATATTTGTATACAATTGTTATAAATATTATATTATTTTCAAACTCAAACAAATGATTTCAAGCAAAAAAATAAATTGAGATATTCCAGGTTTGAACTTGAGCTTAAACCCATGATTCACTTATGAACTCAAGACAAACAAGTTGTGGTCAAACTTCATTTGTATAAGTTTTCAGCCAACTCAATCTAAATAATTTTTATTTATAGATTCATCATTCGGCTCACTAGCTTTCTTTTTTCTAAGTTTATTATATATATGTATATAAATATAAATATAAATAATATATTATTTTGAGCCTATTTAGCCTAAGCTCAATCTCGAACTAATAATTTTTAAAAAGAAAAAGAAAATTTGATCTCAAATTCAAGATTTAATTCAAACTTTAAGCCAAACAAATTGAGCAGGACTCAATCGAGGGATCGAGTCAAGCCCAATCCACTTGACTTGTTGGGCTGGCTCCATTTGATTTGAACTCCAGGTCGAGTGAAAAACAAAAATAGTAAATAATAAATAAACAAAATAAAAAGGAAAAGAAAAGAAGAAAAAAAAAAAGGAAAGCTACGAAAGCTCTCATCCGGTCGTGTGCATCCCTATGATTGATTAAAGAGGTGATGGAATACCAAGTGTATGGGTCTGAATCTTTTTATATAGTTGTTGGCTTGATATATTATAACAATTTTATGAAACTTCTGCTTGTTTGTCATTCATGAGATAGAAACATTGATTTGATGATAAATCATTTCTAATGCAAATTTAAAAATATATATATATGCAGCGTATTGTGATATATTATATAATTGTTTTTAAAATTAACCAAAATTAGACAAAAAGAGAAACAAGAATTATTTAAATTAGTTTAGTAGGGGAGCCTAAAATTAGGTACCATTGTAAAAGTTTAGCATTAGGTACACTTCTTTAATAGAACTCTACGCAAAGTTTCCACCCGTGAGATTCCATGTCTTATTTTTAACCTATTAAACTAGTTTAAAAGTAAGATTTTGATCTGTAATCCTTTCTAAGAAGGTGTTTGGCTAAACTTTTTTTAAAGAGCTTTGAGCTCGTAGAGGTTATAAGATATTTTTGGAGCTTATAATCTCCTATATTTTATTTAAAAAATAAGTTAATAAAATATTTGGATAAAGTAAGATCATGTAGTTTATAAAATATTTTTGGATCTTATAAGTTTGAATTTTGTTTGGTAAAATGAGAGTGTATAAGTTTGAATTTGATCCTCTGATTCTTCCTTCACGAATTTGAAATTTGAAAATTCAAACACTTTCGGAGCGGATTTGATGGTTTGATCTTCTTGGAGCTTGATTTGGTCTTCAATAACGCGATTCGTGGGCTTTGTAGCTTGATTACGAATCAAACACCGAGATTTTCGATGAACGTCGCGGAGAATGCCGTGAAAACCGTAGACTTGACTTGATATATGTTTGGAAAGAATGTCGATTTGCTGGCTTAGCACCTTGTCTACAGATCAAATGCCTTGATTTGGTTGATCTTGGTGAAGAACACCGGGACCTTCGCCTTGATCGTTGCGTATTTGACTTGGGAAAACGTTGATTCGCTGGCTTCGCACCTTGATTGCGGATCGAACGCCTGAATTTGATGATCTTCGTGAAGAACGCCGGGAACTTCAACTCGATCACTTCGAATCTTCTTGAGAGAATCGCGGGATTTCCTTCGCTTTTCTTGCTCTGAAGACTTCTTATGCTTTGATTTATCATTTTCTGTCTGTCCCTTTGGCTTGTTGAGAAGACCCCTATTTATAGGTGTAGGGGAGAGTTTTTTGCCATGTTTACCTAACGAGATGGCGCAATTTGATTGGTCGATTCAAATTTGCTAGCAATTCATTTCCTTAATAAGGTGATATGATTTGAATTGCCAAAATATAATAATACCTAGCATATATGTTTGTAAGATATTATTTTACTTGCCAAAATAATAATACCTAGCATATATGCTTGCAAGATATTATTTTATTTGTCGAAATAATAATACCTAGCATATATGTTTGCAAGATATTATTTTATTTGCCAAAATAATATCTTAGCATATATGTTTGCGAGATATTATATTTATTGCCAAAATAGTCTAATTTGACACTTGGCACCATTTGATTGGCCAATAAAATATATATTAAAATATCAATTAATTAACTATTTTATTTAGGATTAAATTCAATTAAATTCCACAAAAAAATAGAAAATATAATATTGATATTTAATATATATTATTTGCCACATGTCGGAATTTTATTGGCGTGAATTTAATTTGTCTACAAATGTCCCCTCAAGCACACCATGACGTGAATGAGTCTTGATTTTTTTTCAAATTGGGCTTGAGATGGGTAAACTTTCAAATTTAAGACCATTAAAACTTGGGCCAAAGTTTAAGTTTAATGGCCCATTACTATTCCTTTGTTTTTTTAGCAAATTGGGCCTTTTAAATTGGCCCAGACCAACCATTGACTTTAATATCTCTTCAATTGCAATTTCATTTCATTGCACGTACAACAACAATGACTTCATTCTTTTCCTTCTTTGTTGACATTTGAAACGTGAGTAACAAATAATGAACTTTGAGTTAGCTTGGATTTCAATAACCCACGCCACTTTAATCTCCTGTCAAATTCATTAGGCCCAAATTCTTCATTGCATCTCGAGTGGTTTTTATGGCTGGCCCTTGAAACGCATTAAGTTGGCCCAAATAAGTTTTAATTGCCTTCTTTTTTATTCAATTTGGCCCATGAAATAGGCCCAAATTAGGACTTCAATTCCTTTCCAATTAGCAGCTATTTCTCGAAGATTGCATACGGAAATAATTGCAGTACCTCTCTCAACAACAGCTTCATGGGATTCATCATCCTCTTATTCTGCCAATTTTTTTTTTTTTTTTTTTTTCACTTGGGGCAATAAACTTATCAACTTGGCACTGAAATCTCACCCCTACTTTCCTTTTCGAAATTGCAATATTTGTGGCTGATTTCTGCCTTCTAGAGGGATATCATGGACCATTTTTTTTTTTCTTTCAAGCTTATCTTAGACTCTGCTTGATTTTTGTTTTGAGAGGTGAAATCATGGTGTACTTTAGAGATAATTCGTCTTCTTCCGGCATAAAGCACTTAATCATCCTTGATGACGATGAACAATCCATCGATAAGAGTACAATCTTAGCGGTCCATGCCCCCCTTATCGGCCGATATGCGAAGCAATGGCCAAGATTGACGAATCCACTCTACACAAAAGACTGGTCCCAAGAGATCCTTTGAACAAGATGTCCAGGGCATGGTGCTTGCAAGCAACTCATCACAAGCACTCAGATGAGCCAAGTATTTTTCCAACGTTGGGGTGAAGCATTATTGAAGGCAAGGCCAAGTGGGGAGACTCCATCCAGTTCGAGGGCGAGTTCAAATATGTTAAAGGTTATTGGGAGTGGACGGAAGATATCCTCAGCTGGTACGAGCACAAGTTGGCGGAGGCCGGGATCTACGACGCAGTATTTGCTTCATTGTTCACGTACGACTGTCACCCAGAGATCATCAAGGCGTTTTGCGAGGCATGGAGTCCCACTACCAACACCCTTCTGATCTCGTTCGAAGAGCTTTCCATATCGTTGTGGGATTTGCGCACTTTGGCCGGCCTTCCGCTGACAGGACTCCTCTACGATGAGGTGGTTCCCGATGCTACGGAGCTTACTAGAGTTGGCGAGGCGGGTCGAAGGTTAGTTCCCAACTGCTGCGAGTACTTGTTTCACGCCTTCCACATGCTACAAAGGAGTGCCGAAGGGGGTCAACTCTCTCAAGTCACACTCGGTGAGTGGGTTAGCTTTTGGTCCAAGAAAGACACCAAGTATTGCCAGCCACCACCACGAAGCGAGAAGAAGTCAGCTCGTTCAAAGTCCACCCACAACCCACTTGGCAACTTCGGCACTCACAAGGGACGGTCTAGAGTGGAAGAAGAGTTGTTTTCCAAGCTTAACATCACGGGGAGTTTAAAAGAAGAGACGTACTTGGCGGCGCATCTAGGCTATTGGCTTTGCACCTTCGTCCTTCCAATTGATGACATTGATTCCATACGTCCAAGCACTTTCAAAGTTGCGAGCATCATGGCGAGTGGGCACAAAGTAGGTCTTGCAATCCCGACTCTAGCAAGCATTTACAATGGTTTGAACAAGATCTCGAATTCACCATGGCCGACGCGCGTCTACTCCTCTTTTCCTGTCCACTTCGTCTTTGGCTGGCTATCACACTACTTCAAAACTCATTCTCAAGTTTGTCAAAGCATACGCGGCCCTAAGATGACTCAATTCTCCGGTGAAGGCGGTGCAAGACACTATGACCCGAAAGAGACTCGCAAGAAGATCCACAAAGGGGAGCTCGCCTCTTGGACTTGCAACATGATCATGAAGCATCGCAACTTTCTATACGTCGAAGATGAGCATGTTGACGGGCTTGACCGAGGGCGTTTGATCATCGAGCCTTATAGTCCTCACCATTTTAGCCGCGAATTTGAATACTACTAAGAAGTTCTGGGAGTCCTTGAACGAGATATTCATAAAGCTTCTTTAGAAGAAGGCATTCAACACTGGCGCTTGTGCACTTACTCCAAGTCAATGTCTTAAGTGTGTTTTCCCCCCATTCCCGTGAATACAAAGAAGTTTTCTTCGGACAACTACAAAAAATGGTGGGACAAAGCTCATGGAATCTTTATTGAGGAGAATGTCACGAAGCTAGCTGACTTAAGTTTGCCCAAAGCCTCAGCCCCATGTAAGAGACAAGATGAAGGAAACAAAAGAAAAGCTGTCATTCATCCTGTAGAAGAAAGTCGAAGTAGCAATGCAGATCGTCATTGGAAGAGGCCAAAGAGAGATCTCAAGCCCTCCATTGATGAATTTGTTGGCGAGGTTGTCTCTTAACGCTTTTCCTCTTTAGTTTTCTTTTATTTCATTTTTCTAATCTTTAAAATATGTCATGTTTCAGGGGGAGAAAGAGATGCTCAACCTTGATGACGATGATGGATCTGAAGATAGCCAAGAGTCGGCTATGGGATCTAACTCATCAACTACAGAATCTCCACTTGCTAAGAGGGGGCGCAAAGAAACATCCAAATTGAATGAAGCAAAACCAACACTTCCATGCCCCAAAGCTTCAATTTTTCAAGGCGAGAAGTTCATCCGTAATCATCAGAAAGAGTTTCTTCAGAAATTATGGAAGGATCTCATAGAAAAGATATCACGCACTCCTCTCGACTCACTTTCCTCTATTGAAGACGAGATCGATATAGTGCTCAGCCTGATGAAAAGTTTCAGCAACTTTGACATTTCCTATGTAGAAGGATCACTCAAGCTTTTATTTGCCATGGCAGTTGCTTTTGATAAGGCGAGGTTTGCATCATCTGAGCAAGCATCTAAGGAATTTACTGTCCATCAGTTAGAAGAAGCCAAAGAACATCTTTCAAATGCCAAGACCAAAGAAAGCAAGGAGGCTAATCTAATTCAATCTACCAAAGAGGATTTGGAGCAAATTCAGCAAGAGATCAATAACTTGAATGCGTGGAAGAAGAGTTTGCTTCAATCATTGAAGCGACAACAACAACTCTTACAAAATGCTTAAGCTGAAGTCTGCGAGATTGAAAAAGAAATCACCGCCCTCCAGAGTGCTTCTTCACTGAGTGACGAAGAAATTGAAGAAATGAAGCTTTTGACGGCATGACTCGAGGCTGCTAGGGAAGAGCTGAAGAATTTGAGTCCTTTTGCTTGAGATTAGCTTAGGATTTTGTTTTCCTTTTTCTATAAACAATGTTTCCTCTTTTTTCTTTGTTTTTGATTACGCAATAAAAATCTTTTCATGTACTTTCTATTTTGCAATCTCTTGGTTGTGAATGCAACTTTTGTTATCTTTCAATACAATGAATCTTGAAACTTGTCATGTCTCTTACAATAAATCAATACTAACATGAAAATACAATTCATTACGAATTTCAAACGTTATGTAATAAATTGATAACTTTCATGACAATAAAATCTACTGCAAACACGGTCCTTCAAATGCTCTGACTTTGAGCTGACGACTCCTTTGGCAAAGTATATCTTCAAAGAATCTTGACTGAACTTAGACATGATCTAAGCTGCCTACATACCCAATGAGGGGATCAAGTTATAACGTAGTTTAAAGACAACAATTATTTTGTGGGGGAGCCGTACACAGTTTATACTCATACAGGCCAGGAGTATCCATAGCTTAACCAACCTGGACAAGGTGGAGTATTTCTAAATTTAACCACATGAAATACCTTTAGTGGAGTATGTTAGCAATTTAACCACGTGCATTACTATTGGTGGGTACTGTACACAGTTTATACTCGTGCGGGTCAGGAGTTTGATGCAGTTTAGGCCCGTGCCCATTACTATTTGCATTATTCACGCATAGTAGCGCTTCAAGAACTTCCCATTTATGGGGCTAATCCTCAAGCCATCTTTGGCAACCAACTTGTATGCGCCATTTGTGTAGGCTTCTTTGACAACATAAGGGGCATCCCACTTGGAGGTGAACTTGTTTCCAGTCCGGTGAGTTGTGATGATGGGCCTTCCCACAGCAAGCACTAAATCACCCACTTTAAAAGAGCGTGCCTTCACTTTCTTATTAAATGCTCTGGAAATACGAGCTTGATAACACTCAAGTCTCTGTTGTGCTTCTAGCCTCTTCTCATCAAGGGCTTCCAACTCTTTAAGATGTAGGCGTGCATTATCTTTCTCAGTTAGTCCTTCCTGCATAGCTATTCTTAGTGATGGAATCTACTGCTCGAGGGGGACAACTGCTTCAGTGCCATACACCAAGGAATAAAGAGTTGCTTGTGTCGGCATTTTGTAAGTTGTTCGATACGCCCATAAAGCTTCTCCAACCCTTTCATGCCAATCTCGCTTTGACTTTGCTACCACTTTCTTCAATAGATTGCACAAAGTCTTGTTGAATGCTTCGGCGAGACCATTGGCGGCAGCATTGTACATGGAAGACTTCTTTTGCTTAAAGTTGAACTTCTCACAATGCTTGTCTATCAGGATGTTTATGAAAGGTTTCCCATTGTTAGTGATTATGTATCGTGGAATCCCATAACGGTGTATGATGTTAATGCGGATGAAGTCATCAACATTTTCTTTCTTTACTTCTTTAAGAGGCATTGCTTCAGCCCACCTGGAAAAGTAATCTGTTGCTACCAAGATATACAAGTGTCCTGCCGAAGACTTGGTCATGGGACCTACAACATCCAATCCCCAAGCATCAAAAGGCCATGAAGCTACTGTAGGGTGCAACGACTCAGGCGGTTGGTGGATAAAGTTCGCATGGAACTGGCAAGCTTGACATTTTTGCGCGTAATTCATGAAGTCTTTTACCATTGACAGCCAATAGTAGCCTATTCTTCTGATTCGAAAATGCAATTTTGGGCCTGACTGATGAGCACCGTAGACTCCGGAATGAGCTTCTTCCATAGCATGGATGGATTCTTCTTCACTCAAGCATCTTAGGAAGACTCCATCGAACGAGAGTCGATACAGGGTATCTCTATAATAAATGAAGCGAGCCGCACGCCGTCTAATGTCGACCTTTCTGCGCGGATCATCTGGCAACCTTTCGTACTTCAAGTAATCTACGAATGGTTGGCGCCAATCTTCCTTTTCGACCTCAAACACTTCCACGACGTGACTCTCTACTTCTTCATTGTCTTCATCATCAAATATTGGCGGCATCACCCAATTCCTGCATATCAGCACGTGAGCTTCCTTTTCATTCATCGCGAGGGTGGAAGTGAGTTTTGCCAGAGCATCAGCTTGTTTATTCTCTTTTCTCGGTACATGTTCAATTGTCACATCACCAAGCCAACCAACAAGTCGTTTGGCATAATCAAAGTATGGGACAAGCTCTGGCTTTTTCACTTCATAGGATCCATTCAGCTGGTTGACTACCAACTTAGAATCTCCATATACTTGGAGGTGAAGCTGCTTTATGTCTACTGCTATCTCCAAACCAAGGATAAGAGCTTGATACTCGGCGACGTTGTTAGAGCAATTTTGGGTTAGAGTAAAAGAATACGAGAGTACCTCACCATTGGAAGTAATGAATATGACTCCAGCGCCTGCTCTTTCTTTATGAGAAGCTCCGTCAAAGTACATTTTCCATGGAGGAGTGACTTCAATCATAAGGGTGTCTTCATCGGGGAGATCATCAGACAATTCCTATTCAGCAGGGATAGGGTGGTCAGTCAAAAAATCAGCTAGAGCTTGACCTTTCACTGCCTTTTGAGGCACATACACAATCTCAAACTATTGCAGCTGAAGGTACCACCTGGCAAGCCTATCAGAAAAGATCGGTCTCGACATGACGTACTTTAGTGGATTTGCTCTTGAGACAAACCGAACAATATGAGCTTGGAAGTAATGCTTCAGTTTCTGGATAACAAAGATAAGGGCTAAGAAGATCTTTTCGATTGGCGAATATTTCAACTCATTTGGCGTCATCATTCTGCTCAGGTAATACAAGGCATTTTCTTTTCCACTGTTATTTTCTTGAGCAAGTAGGGGCTCCAACAGAATGTTCTTGAGCAGCAATGTAGAGAATTAAAGGTCGTCCCAGCACTGGTGCAACCAACACAAGAGGTTTCATTAGATATGACTTTATGCTGTCGAAGGCATTGCGGCATGCATCGTCCCACTCAAAGGGAATACCTTTCTTCATCAAGCGGCTGAATGGTCGATATGGACCAACTAAATTCGAGATAAATCATCGGAGATAAGCCAGTTTCCCTTGCAGACTTTTTAGCTCATGAATATCCCGAGGTTCAGGCATTTTGAAGATCGCATCGATTTTCGTCTGCTCAATCTCTATGCCTCGATGGCGGACAATGAATCCAAGGAACTTACCCGATGAAACTCCGAATGCACACTTTAATGGATTCATTCTGAGTTGATACCTCCTTAAACGTTCGAAGACCATCCTGAGATCATGAAGGTGATCCTTTCACTTCTTAGACTTTACCACTAAGTCGTCCACATAACATTCGATGTTTTTGTGGAGGATATCATCAAAAATCTTCTGCATCGCTCTTTGATAAGTGGTGCCAACATTTTTCAGGCCAAAGGGCATCACTTTGTAGCAATATATTCCTTTAGGGGTGCGAAATGCCGTCAACTCTTCATCTTCCGGCGCCATGCGTATTTGGTTATACCCCGATGATCCATCCATGAATGATAATGCTTCATGACCTGTAGTGGCATCGATCATAAGCTCAGCTATGGGTAGCGGGAAATCATCCTTCGGACATACCTCATTTAGATCCTTAAAATCGACGCAGACTCGAATTTGGCCATTTTTCTTTCTCACTGGCACAATGCTTGATATGTACGTGGGGTACTTAACTTCTCGAATGAACCCGACTTCGATGAGTTTGTTCACTTCAGCCTCAATCAAAGGACTAGATTCGGCCGAAATCGACGTTGGGCTTGCTTCACCGGACCAACTCCCTTCTTAATGGCAAGGTGGTGAACTGCTACCTTCGGATCTAATCCAGGCATCTCTTTGTATGACCATGCAAACACATCTCTGAATTCGGTTAAAAGCTCAATGTAGGCTTCCTCCTCATCAGTAGTTAAAAGTGCGCTAATGTAGATTGGCCGCGGATTGTTAGCATCTCCCAAGTTGATCTCTTTCAATTTATCAACTGTTGCTTTAATGCCTTCTTTGAGCTCAGGGGGAGCAAATTCAGCGTCCTCTTCTGGGACTTCTTCAGTCAAGGTGATATGGTATATGGTCACAACATCCTCTTCACTCTCTTCAAAATTTATGCATTCCCTGGTTTGACCGTCCATCTGTCTGACCTGAGTTACTCACAACATCCTTATAGCATCGCTCGCCTTGATATGGCCGCCTCTGATAAGTTTGCTAATCTGACTAAATAAGCATTTTTTAGTACTCCGATGAGCTGGTTGGCGAGTAACATCACAAACGTGGTAAGAAGAAGCTACGCTTTCTTTAGCATCTTCCTTGTTACTCTTGGCACCTGTAAAGATGATGGTCTGCCATTTCGCTTTTAAGACTACTCCACATGAGATGGCCAAAATAGTTTTTCGCTTCATATGAGAAGGAATAAGACTTTGTAATCTTTGGCTAGTCTGAGTTTCGACCTTCTTACTGTACTTTAGACTCCTTGTTCCTCTGCGTGCTATCCTTCTAGAAGGCCCGAGTCTTTCAAAGACTGATATTCTTGGCATTCCCCTCTTGTTCCCATCATTTAATGAGAGTTCGCCTTCCGTCACGTAATTGTTACCTGCTCTCTTGATCGCAATCCAAATAGGAGCTTGCGGGGTGTATCCAAGTCCTTACCGCAAATTTGCGATGGAGTGCCCATTTTCCTTCAGTATCTTTTGTGTTGTCTTAAAACCCTGTCCATGTGTCTTGGTTGGTGCCGGTGGGAGTCTTCCTAATTTGTGGCTCTCCTCAGGGCTATATCCAGCTTTGACTAAAAGTTTGTATGCTTTTGGGTCAAAGCCTTTTGCATTTTCAAGTTCCATTGGATTCCCATGCTCCACCTCAGCTTCTTGCATCGGACGAACAAATCCTTTGAGCGGTTAAGCAGACGGCTTCTTTATATCGAGCTTTGTAAAAGGCAATATCAACTCTTTAAATGACTCTAAGCCGGTACCGGATGACTCACCTTCTCGATCATGGTCTGCCGGGATCGGGGCAATATTTTTGTTCTTTTTATTGTGATCGCCCTGTGGCTTGAACTCTTCACATGTCAAGTCTTCTTTTATCTTTGCACTCTCGCCATCTCTAAGGTAAAACTTGGCATCAGCGAGATGTGCTTCGGCTTCAGTGAAAGGTTTGCCATCGCCAAGCACCTTTTTCACTACACTTTCTCGACAGTATTTGAAGCACTAATGCCAAGTGGAAGGAACTACTCTATTTTCATGTAGCCAAGGCCGACCAAGCAACATGTTGTATGATGATTTGGCATCGATCACATGGAATAATGCAGTTGATAGCATATCGTCCAATAGCAATTTTAACCTTATGATGCTGAGAGCTCTCTGCCCTCCTTAAATGAAACCTTGGATCATCAGACGACTGCTTGAAAGCTCATTCGTAGAGATCCCTAAATCGGTCATCATGCGTAAGGGCAAGAGATTGACGGCGGAGCTACCGTCGATTAATATCCTGTTCACTTTTTGCTCACGGATATAGCCGGTCACAAACAATGGCCTGTTATGAGGCTTAGAGCCAAGGAGCAAATCTTCATCTGTGAAGGACATCGCCGCCATACAATCATCAGCTACTACATCATTGTACTCTTCTTCACTTGTCATGTGGCACACTTCACAACCATCCTCATGTGTATTTATGGCAGCTTGGATTGCGATCGTGTTTACAACTGCACTATCTTCCTCAAGCGAAATCTTCCCTTGTTGGGTTAATTGCATCACTTTATCTTTGAACACAAAGCAATCATGGATTGGATGACCTATCAAGCGGCGATATTTGCAATATTTTGGGCCATTTGTCCTTCCAGCTTCATTGGGTCTCTTCATTTAGGGTAACACGATGACGTTTGCTTCAAGCAGGTCATCGAATATGCCAGAGACATCAGAGTCAAGGAACGGATACTGTTTGGTCTGCCTTTCTTTTAGGTTCGATCTTCTCCATCCTTTCTCGGGGGCGACGTCTTTCTATTCTTCAGCTTTTTGATTTGTCTTTCCTTGCAATCTGATAGGTTTCGCGCCTACTGCCATTGACTCTTTGGTTTGAGTTTTGGAAAAGGACTTGCTCCCTTTCTTTATGTCTTGCTTTTCTTTAGGATTTCGAGGCTCTTGGACAGGTGGCCCATCAACTCTGCTTGCGCTCATGCTCAATTCCATATCATGTGCTCTGGTCGTAAGCTCTTCAAATGTCCTAAGCTGGATCCCTTGAAGAATATATCGGAGTCCCCATTGCATTCCTTGAATACACATCTCAATGGCTGATGTTTAAGATAATCTATCTTTGCAATTGAGGCTCAAATTCCTCCACCGGTTGATGTAGTTAATGACAGGTTCATCTTTCCATTAGCGAGAGTTGGTGAGCTCAATCATGCTGATTATTCGTCGAGTGCTGTAGAAGCGGTTAAGGAATTCATGCTCAAGTTGCCCCCAGCTATCGATTGAATTTGGCTCTAAGTCAGTGTACCAGTCGAACGCATTTCCCTTCAGTGATCGAACGAACTGTTTGACCAAGTGGTCTTCGTAGGTTCCGGCATTGTTGCATGTCTCGACAAAGTGGGCTACGTGTTGCCTCGGGTTGCCTTTGCCATCGAATTACTGGAAATTATGAGGTTGATAACCAGTTGGCATCTTCAAATTGTCGATTCTATGGGTGTATGGCTTTGTATATGACATAGTCGACTTGGAGCTTCCATCGAACTTATCTTTAATCGTCCCCATGATGAACTCCTTCAACTGGTCAATAGGAATCAACCCCTCTGATGAGACTTGCAACTCTGGTACTACAGATTTTCCCCTTTCTTGTTGCTTCATAGACATCTCAGCCTCATCTTGAGCTTCAGGCTGCCTCCCCATGACATGACTAGCTTCAGCACGGTCGACCTTGTTATCAACTTCGCGATTTGAGAGTCTTGCTCTTGAACGTGCCTGGCGAGCCCTTCAATAGCCTTCGTCTAACTTGCAAGTTGTTCCTCCAATGTCGTTGCATTTGTTACCATGGCAGGGGCTATGCTGGAAGAACTTGATGTTGAGCGATGAGTGGATGGCACGGAATCAACTCCATCATCTTCGTTGGTGTTGACGAGTTGTGATAAGCTTCTCTTGATGCTATCGAGCGAGCTAGTCTTATCAAAAGATGCTTGAGACTTCTTGGACATGCTTCTCGTAGTAACTACAAAACATAAAACTTCTGAAGTGGTGACCTTGGACTCCGTGGATTTGTAGGCGGCCATTTGATACTTGAAGGAAGTTTTTGATAAAAGAAAGAGATGAGAGGTAGAGTGTCCCACCGGGCGTGCCAGAAATTTATAGCGCAAATTTTGAGTCTATTGAATTAAAAGACAAGAAAAATCATACAAATTGAATTTAATGGAAATAAAGTGGGTACAATCTTTGAATTTGATCCTCTGATTCTTCCTTCACGAATTTGAAATTTGAAAATTCAAACACTTTCGGAGCGGATTTGGTGGTTTGATCTTCTTGGAGCTTGATTTGGTCTTCAATAACGCGATTTGTGGGCTTTGTAGCTTGATTACGAATCAAACACCAAGATTTTCGATGAACGTCACGGAGAACGCCGTGAAAACCGTAGACTTGACTTGATATATGTTTGGAAAGAACGTCGATTTGCTGGCTTAGCACCTTGTCTGCAGATCGAACGCCTTGATTTGGTTGATCTTGGTGAAGAACATCGGGAACTTCGCCTTGATCGTTGCGTATTTAACTTGGAAAAACGTTGATTCACTGGCTTCGCACTTTAATTACGGATCGAACGCCTGAATTTGATGATCTTCGTGAAGAACGCCGGGAACTTCAACTCGATCACTTCGAATCTTCTTGAGAGAATCGCGGGATTTCCTTCGCTTTTCTTGTTCTGAAGACTTCTTATGTTTTGATGTATCTTTTTCTGTCTGTCCCTTTGGCTTGTTGAGAAGACCCCTATTTATAGGTGTAGGGAAGAGTCTTTTGCCATGTTTACCTGGCGAGATGGTGCAATTTGAATAGCCGATTCAAATTTGCTAGCAATTCATTTTCTTAATGAGGAGATATGATTTGAATTACCAAAATATAATAATACCTAGCATATATGTTTGCAAGATATTATTTTACTTGGCAAAATAATAATGTCTAGCATATATGTTTGCAAGATATTATTTTATTTGCCGAAATAATAATACCTAGCATATATGTTTGCAAGATATTATTTTATTTGCCAAAATAATAATATCTTAGCATATATGTTTGCGAGATATTATATTTATGGCCAAAATAGTATAGTTTGACACTTGACACCATTTGATTGGCCAAGAAAATATATATTAAAATATCAATTAATTGACTATTTTATTTAGGAATTAAATTCAATTAAATTCCCCAAAAAAATAGAAAATATAATATTGATATTTAATATATATTATTTGCCACATGTCAGAATTTTATTGGCGTGAATTTAATTTGTCTGCAGAGTCCAAAGAGGCAAAAGGCATGTCAACTTGTACTTTTTGTCGTCAATCAATGGACCTACCCAAACCAAACAAGTCAAATCATGGCCTATCTCATATAAATGGGCTCCCATTTCTCTATATCAAAGTATCTTGTTTGGTATTCTTAGCAAAAAATACACTATTTTTCTTCTTCCTCTTTTCACTCTCCTAAAATACACAGACTTACTAATTTGAGCGTCGGAGAGCTTACACTATGGCAAAACCAGCTAGTCTCACATGTGTTTTGTGACCCTTTTGATAGGTGGACCACCAACTTATACCTTCGAAGTGCAAAGCTCCTCTACGTGGCCAACTAAAAACCACATCATGGAGCAACGGGCAAGTTTTTTGCCCAATCACAGTAACGTTCAAACCTTTCAAAAAATCCCACCCTATATCCCAATTATCCTATTCAACTTATGGTTCATCACTTGCCCAGCCCAAACCAAGCCATTGAAAATAACAACACAACCTATATTCCAATATGGTGCTAACAGACTGTTATGACCCATTGGAGAGTCATACCCCAAAAGCTAGCTTCTGAGGTTGGAGAGCCCATAGACCATATAAACCCACATCTAATGCCCATACATTCGATGCGGGATAAACTCTCACTAAAATTTCATACTCTTAGTGAGAACTAACTAGGATAATTACACTCCACCACGCTAGCTTAACCTGGCCCTGGACAAACACTGTAATGTTGGCGTTACCACCCGTGCCGCACGATTGCAACTGAGAGGGTAGTGGATGGCTCTGATACCAAGTTGTTATGACCCATGGGAGAGTCATACCCCAAAAGCTAGCTTGTGAGGTTGGAGAGCCTGTAGACCATATAAACCCCACATCTAATGCCCATATATTCGATGTGGGATAAACTCTCACTAAGATCCCATACTCTTAGTAAAAAACCAATTAGGATCATAACACAGACCTAAGGCCAGACAATGTCACCCATTTACTAAAATACATGCAATTGACATGAATATAAGTCAACCCAAAATTCCTTCATCTTCTCTTATTCTATATGAATCCAACACTACTGGTCATTTACATCAACCCAACAACGACCTTGTAGCTCTAATCAATCCCTCCCCTCTTATTCAACGAGACCATACATGTCTTACCAGACCAAGAAAACATGAAACCCTCACCGCCTACACTTATCAATGTACCCCTACATATCCTTAGCCTGAACAATAGCCTACACTTTAACCCTGGAAAATACATACCCAACCTAAACACCACTACGAAACTTAGGAAATACATTCAGGTCTCTAGTAAAAAAAAAAGGCACAAAAGCAAGATGAGGGCAATAAAGTTGAAAAACAGACTAGGAAGAAACAGGCTATAAAAGGAAAACTTACTCTTTCAAACTAAGTTAATTTATCTATGTACCACACCAACAGGTAGATCGCTTGAATGCCAACTCTTTCTCTATTGTCAACTCGACGTCATCTTCACCTAGAAGAGGGATGCAGTCCTATCGGTTACTATGAAGTTGTTGTGTTGGAACTGTCAAGGATTAAGGGGGCCCTGCACAATTCACGAATGGGGGTGTTTACTCCAGAATATTAACCCCTCTTTGGTCTTTTTGTCCAAGACCTGTTGTAATGATAAATTGATTAATAGCTTGAAGACCAAATGGAATAAGCTTGGTTTTTCTATAAGTTTAGTAGGGCACAACAAAAGTCTAGCAATGTTATGGAGGAAAGACTTGACTATTTCCTTATTTAGTTTCTCGAGAATTCATATTAATGTTTTAATCTTGGAGGAGGATAGGGTAAGTAATTGGCATTTATCTGGAATTTATGGTGAACCCAAGAGTGATAATCGACATGTTACGTGGAATTTGCTACGACATCTTAGTAGCCAACACCAAGGACCATGGCTATGTAGTAATGAGATTTTGTCAGCAGATGATGAGATTAGGGGAAGACCACGAGCTCCAGGGTAGGTTCAAGCATTTCACGAGGTGATTGAGGAGGTTGGTTCACATGAATTGACGTTTATCGAGTGCTAATACACATGATCAAATAAGAGGACTGCTCCGGCAACAGTTCCTAAAAGGTTAGACTATTTCTTTGGGGATGAAGCATGGTTATGGCGTTTTCCTTTAGCATTGCTCATTCATCTAAATGCTCGTTACTAGGATCATAGCTTGTTGAGTATTGACTTGGCACCAACTAGAGTAACACCGAGGGTAGACTAATGGATCTTTCATTTTGGGGCCATGTGGATTTGAAGTGAGGACTATAAACATGTGGTGGAATCTTCTTGGTGCGATCATGGTTTGGACCTTCGGTTCGTGGAGAGAAATATGGAAGAATGTTAAATTAGGTTGGTTCAGCGGAGTAAGGAGAGATATCAAAACTCGAGACTAGAGATAAAATGGAGCAGTTTCGATAGAGTTTAGGTTAGAGGAGGATAGGCTTAAGACGGAGTTAGAGGAAATACATTATCGTGATGAACTAAAATGGAAGCAGTGATGCCCAACATTGTGGATGAAAGACAATGATCGCAACTCTTCCCACTTTCACAAGCAATTAAGCGTCCCAATGGAAACATAATAATTAGATTTCTGGCTTAAGGCTATGTTTGGAACAAAGATTTTGTTGAGGAAAAGTGGGAGGAAAATGAAAAGGATCAAAAATGAATGCATAGAGTACTATTATTTGAAGCAAAGAAAAAAATTTCCTTCCTATTTTCCTTACCAAAATCCAAGAACCAAACGGAGGGTAAGAGATTGGCCAAGGGGGATGATAAGATTGAAATATTATTTTTGGTTAATTCAAGTCGACTTTCACATCCGAAAACCTACTTCCTTGGCGGATTGATGACTCATTGGATGGAATCGGGCCATGGTTGGATGATGAGGTGAGACAAAGCTTGCAAGCACCTTTTGAGGACACGGAGGTGACATATGCTCTTTCCTAGATAGCCCCTATTAAAGCCCCTAGGCAGGATGGTTTTCCCAATTTATTTCTTCAAAAGTTCTGGCATATTGTGGGTCCTGATATTTTATCTTATGTTCTTAATTGTTTGAACCACAATATGAATTCGAGCTCTATAAATTGAACGCATATAGTTCTTATCGCAAAAACCCGCTCATCGGAATTCATTGGTCAATTCCGACCGATTAGTTTTATGTAATGTAGTTTAAAAGACAATTTCTAAATGCATTGCTAATCATATTAAACTATTGCTCAATCTTATCATTTCCCCTTCTCAATTGGGTTTCGTAGCTAGATGTTGATTTTTGACAATGAACTAATTTCTTTTGAGATCAATCATTTTCTAAAGTACAAAAAAAGGGGCAAATGCGACTTCATGGCTCTTAAGTTTGATATTAGTAAAGCATACAATAGGATAGAATGGTTTTTTCTTGAGCATGAGTTATTCTATTTTAGTTTCCCACCCCATTTTGTGAGTTCAATTATGTCTCCTGCTATGTTTGCCACATTTTTGTTTACCATTAATGAGTCTCATTGTCACGACCCGCAAAAATACCCTTAATATTTTATTAAAATATGTTGGACTGAAACGCGCAACGGTAATATTTTCATAGTTGTATAAATAATTATTTTCACATAAAATTTGTACAAAATATAAAAGTTACAAGTTTCAAAAGGAATACAAAAGAAATTTATTGCGTAAATGGCTTCGAAACGCTTCCGCTGCGCCACTCTGATCCGCTATCTCATTTCTTTCAAAAACAATATTGGAAAAGAAGAGTCAACGCGACGGTTGAGTAGAAATATCATTCAACCCCATAAGGTGGGTGTGTGTTTTAATAGGTGCACGTAGACACATAATTTCACATAATACTACAGTGGAAATAAAAGCATAAAATATTTAAGACTTATAAGATACTTAAATTCCTATTCTACTCATGAAGTTAAACAATACTCCTACCTTTCAAAGGACTACCTTCTTCTATATAAGTATAAAGTGTAGAGTGTATATATAGATATATAGAAAGGTTAATATGTATATATATAGGTTTAGAAGAGGGGTAATTATATATATATATATGTATATAGGAAGGTATACTAATAATATTGTGTGATATATATATTGAAAGTGCAAGATTTTGTGGGTGTGGGCCTTATAGGCGGGATTTTGTGTTGTGTGTGTGATGGAAATGAAGATCACCCCCCTATTTATAGTTGTTGCCCAAGAAACAAGATTATTTTATTAGGGTTTATCTTGTTAATTAATGTGATCTTCCAACTAGGCCTAACATTAATTATGTTCACACCTAATTGTGGTTGTAATTTACACAAATGTTACCCTAAATAATATGAGTTGTACCCTAAATTATATTATGTATTTGCCTAATATGATGATTCAAGCCCTAAACTCATTAGAATGCTCCAAGTATAAGATTTTCTAGATTTACCAAATAATTGTAGGAAGATATTTTAATAAAATATTAACACAAAATCAAATAAAATCAAATAAAATCTGATTTTTATTGTCCTAATCTTGTGAATCTGAAATCATATCTTTATTTCATTAACAATTCGAATTTTTATTTATTTATTGTTGTAAAAATCGAAAATTAGGGTTTTAGGACATAAAATTACGGTTTTGGGGCATAAAATCCGAAAATTCATAATTAATTTAGAAAAATCCCAAAATTATGAAATTTAATCTTTACAAATATGAAAATATATGTATATTTCCCAGAAATTAAAAATGTTTTAGTTATACTTTTGAAAATTCCAATTTAGGACATAGAATTTCGAAAATTGTGTTAGAATGTCAAATTCGTCTAAAATTTGGAAAATCATGTAATTTATTCAAAATTGCATCTTCTCCATGCATAAAAGTCCATAATACTTATTTATATTATTTTTGAAAAGTCATAATATTTAACAGATGCATTTTCCATGAGTGGTAATCGAAATACGAAAATTAACACTTTACCGTTCAAATTGTTAGTTAATTTCAAAAACAGATTAAAATTTGAAAACAACAAGTAATAATAACATTTTCAAGAAGCAAAATATTTTAAATCAATTATTTAAATATTAAGGATTACCGGGGTCGTCACACTCATTTTAAGTGTTATTCATATGTTCATTTTAATTTGTTTATCTTTGTTTCTTAATGGTACATAACGAATATGTTAATCCTCTGGACTGAGGAATAAGAACGATTGTTGATTAAACTGATTCTTCTAGAAAGGGTGTTTGATATCATGACCTATATCTATCGAGCTCAAGATGAAAGGATTAGATGTAGATACTTGTGTCGCAATGATCATGCATCACTACTAGAAATCTGAGATTTAGCACAAAGTTTAGCATATCATGCATTTAGCTATAGACATGAAGATTTTAAACAAACAATCTAGCAACCTATTTCTCCATTGCTAATCCGTTGTCAATCTGTTGTGAAAATGGCCACTTTACATATAGTTTGGCTGCAGTTTTAGTGACCATTTTTCCAAAGTTGAATCTATCGCTAGGTCTTTTAATTTTACATTTTTTCTAATTTCTGACTGTCTTTTATTTCAATCATTGCAAATTGCTAATTTTATTATCCCTATTGAATAAAATGAACAATACCCCTCAATCAATTTAAACTTGTGATTCCAATATTTTGATTGATTTTTTCGAATTAGTGATTCGTTGTCCAAAGAGCTAATTAAACTGATTTTTTGATTAATAAGTCAATTATACCAACTCAATTAGTTTTGTTGATCCATTACACATTATGGAAAGACTTTATAATTTGATTTCCACATTTAATTGAATAGAATAATGATGTTCATATCTATACTATTATATATTTGAGAAAGGTGTTTGACTCAAATTCATCCAATTTTGACCAAATTCTAATTTTCTAGAATTTTGATTTTTTTTAAAACAAAAAATATATGTTCAAAATACAAGATTCTCAAAAAGCACACAATCAAATAAATAAATAAAATTTTCTAATTACAAGTCAAGCTACTAATTACAAGACAATAAATTGAGCAAATTTAATATAGGTGCATAATTGAGCAAATTGAGCAAATTTAAATGAGCTCAATTTGCTCAATCAAATTTAATATAGGGGCATAATTGAGCAAATTTAAATTGAGCAAATTTATAAATTGAGCAAATTGAGCAAATTTAAATGAGCTCAATTTGCTCAATTTGCATAATTTCTTATTCTTATCGGCAATTTAATACATATAGGTGCATAAATAGACACATCTTCAAATATAATTAAAAAGAACTTGAGTAGGTTCAGGCCATTTTTACGTTTCCTATTTTTGTAATTGTGCATGTTGGTGCCTTTTGAGGTAAGTTTCCAAACTATTTTTACGTTTCCTATTTTTTTTCCTTTTTACATTTTCTATTTTTTTTGATTTTTTATTTTTTGCAGTTGTGTTTGTTGATCCCTTTTGAGGCAAATACGTTGTGGCGATAATGTGACAAATTGTACAAAAAGCTTTTCAAAATATTTATGATTGCATATCATCGACTTATCTTTCAATGAGCTCTATAGAGATATTCCTTTCTCAATTTTAAAGTTGAAGCAGCTTGAGAATTTGTAAGTTAAAAATCAGCGTGATCGTCTTCCTATTTTCCTATTATTTATTTGCAACTGCCTATTGATTTATTGCATATTCAAGTTTGTTTACTAATATCGTAGTTATCAACCTCGACTAGGATTTTAAAAAATAATCAGTTAATTGGTCCAATTCCCTCGACACTCTCTCAGATTCCTAACTTGAAAATTCTGTGAGTATCATTGTTATTATTTTTCATGTATTTTGTTTTAGTTTTGATTATGAGCTATTTTGTGATGAAGTACTTTTAAAATTGATTGCTCTAGGGACTTGGCTTAGAACAAACTGAGTGGAGAAATACCAAAACTATTGAATTGGTACACCGTACACATATATGTATTAAAATAATATGTACTGTTTATAATTCTTCTATTAAATATTTGCTTTTATTTTGTTGTGATTTTTTTTGAATAGTGATGGGTTTACTTTACTTTGAATCTTTTTAGGATTAATGTCGATGATAGTCTTTTAAATTTGAATATTATAATTACTTTGATCATTAGAAATTTAAATCGCTACAATTGATCATCTATGTTATGAATAAGTAACACTTTAGTTATTTTGATGAATCTTTAGGTTAAATTTTGCTGAACAACATTTACTTAAGTGATTTTAGTTATTAAATATAACTTAAATTTGTGGCAAAATTTCACTGTTATAAAATTTTCATTAATTAAATGGGTTCTTTTTTGTAGTTCTAAGTACTGCAACAATACAAAAGACTAATGAATTTTGTCTTGGGGATCAATTAAGTCAATATTATTGCCTGGTCTATGAGAACTATACGGTGCATTTTCATGTGTGGACGATTGACGTCGTTTCAAGTAGTAGAAATATACGTTGAACACTTTCACATTTTAGAACTTGAAAATCCCCCCACCCCTTCTTTTTCGGACTTAATTTCTACGATATATTTTTTTTCTGTTTGAAAATATTTCCTTTATTTCTACGATATTTTTTTTTTGTTTGAAAATATTTTCTTTATTTCTACGATATATTTTTTCTGTTTGAAAATATTTCCTCCTCGACAGGATTTTAAAAAATAATCAGTTAATTGGTCCAATTCCCTCGACACTCTCTCAGATTCCTAACTTGAAAATTCTGTGAGTATCATTGTTATTATTTTTCATGTATTTTGTTTCAGTTTTGATTATGAGCTATTTTGTGATGAAGTACTTTTAAAATTGATTGCTCTAGGGACTTGGCTCAGAACAAGTTGAGTGGAGAAATACCAAGACTATTGAATTGGTACACCGTACACATATATGTATTAAAATAATATGTACTGTTCATAATTCTTCTATTAAAAATTTGCTTTTATTTTGTTGTGATTTTTTATGAATAGTGATGGGTTTACTTTTCTTTGAATCTTTTTAGGATTAATGTCGATGATAGTCTTTTAAATTGGAATATTATAATCACAGTGAATTTTATTTTAGGTGTCGATTAGTTTGAGGAGTGTTTCCATCTTCCGAATAGATTAGTACATCTGCGAACATAAAGTGTAAGGTTTATTGCATTCAATGATGATAAAATCATAAAATTATTTTTTCAAAAAGGAACTATTACTTATAAATTTGGCTATTATACATATCATTTGTTTTAAACATCGGTATGTTCAATATTTTTAATGAATTATTTAACAAATTATTTGATATTTGTTATTAGATAATTATAGTTTTTTTTTTTGCTTTTACAAATTCATCTTAAGAAGATATGGTGTTTCCATCAACTGATTCGTAAGATTTATATTAGTTTTAGTCTTTGTTATGCATCAAAATTTTGGACGTTAGATTATTTGATATTGAACTTGCAAATTACTCAATTTTTCTAAATTTTTATTAATACAGTGAAGAGAATTTTTGTTATTTTAGTAAAACAAAGCCTCATTTTTCATTTTCATATCAAGAGTGTTTTATGCAGTTTGATTAAAAGAATTACTACTGTATTCATATAATTTAAAAGATATATTATGCATAGAATTCGTTGCAATATGAATTATCAATACGATATTTAATTTAAATTTTTAATTGATATCACTCATTCCGTGCATAGCACGGGTTACATACTAGTAATTATATATTGGATGATCTATCACATATAATTAATTGAATTCATTTAGTCAATTTCCCTAATTCAATGAATAATACGTTAAATGTTTTGTCCAAATTCTAACAAGTCTGTTGACTATGTAGTTGATTCTTGTGTAATTAACTGTGTCAATTGACCAATTATCGAATTTCGAACTATTCAATTTCTGACCAGTTGAACTAGCAAGAGTTTTAGATTTGATTGAATCAATTGGTCAATCATAATAAAATAAAATAAAAAATTCAATAATTTAATCTTAAATTTAATCATTTATTTTCTAGCAAAGCATTTACTCGTATTTTTTTATGCATTTTATTGGGAGTTTAATATTGATCGATTTCATTATAATAATTTGGAGTTAACTTTTGTTGCTTAGTTGTATTAAATTATTTGCTAGATGGCACTGTTTTGGAGTGATTTTTAGATTTACTTATCTTTTTTTTGGGGGTGGGGGGGGGGGGGGGGGGGGGGGGGGGTGGGGGGATTTGAGAGACTAATATATATTTTGTATTTTCATCTATATTTTTTTTTACTTATTAACACTTTATTCCCTTGTATTATAATAAGTTTCACTTAACCCTTCCATCTTAATAAGTAAATAAATTTTACACAAACAGACTTGATTATTATTTATGAAATACCTATTATAACTTTTTAGTTTATAACACTTCAAGATTACTCATAAAAACTATAAAATACAAAAAACCTTTTCATATATTGATTTTAAGCAAAACTTTATACCCTTTGATATTTTGTCACCAATTATTTTGGCAATGAGAGTGCCAACATCAATTTTATTTTCGTTCTCAAGTTTATTAATATATATTGAAGACCACAAATGTAAATTTTCAATTGTTTAAAATTTTTGATCCAAAAAACTTAGCTCAATTATTGCGCAATTTCCAACTTTTTTTAATAAATTTGTGGCTCAACCATTGTATTCTGTTAACAAAATTTAGGAATTTGGGAGAAATAAAAGAAAGTATGAACTACTAAATAAAAATTTTAATAATAATAATAATAATAATAATAATTATTATTATTATTATTATTTTAGAATCTAAAAAATCAATTGTGATATTTATTAGGATAAAATAAGTATTAACTAACACCTAGTGTTATAATAAAATAAAATAAAATAAACCTTAACAAAAACTTCAAAGTCTATTTTGCACATTTACATCTGCATTATGATAATACTATAATAGAGATGAAAAAATAATCGTGATTGTACAATTTATCTTTTCTCACACTAATGAGTATTTTACTTTTTTAAAACTTAAATGAATGAAAAGTTATAACAGACATTTTACAAGTAATAATTAACGACTTTTATGCGTATTAATTAAGAGGAGGGGTTAAATGAAGTTTATTATAGTACAAAGGGGTAAAGTGTTACATATGCATAGTTCAAGGGGGTTAAATGTATTTTGCCCCATTTTTTTTTTCTGAAACATCATTTGTCATCAATAAATTGATGTATTACTTGTATTAATTGAAGTATATATTTGGTCGAATAAAGTGTTGCATACACTAAATAATGAAGTATTAAGGGAATAAAAATTAAAAATGAAAAATATTTTTTTTAAACAACAATTGCTATCAATGACTTAATTGCATCAATAGATTATGAAAAATTGACACATTGAATCAATTAAATTGGAAGAATTGGTCAATTGAATCAATTAAATCGCACTATATGGATAATTGAATTTGGAAAATAATAAAATGAATAAATTAAATTGGGGGAACTAACCAATTAATTCAATTAAATTGTTGAAATGAATCAATTCATTCAATTAAGATGGTGAAATTAACCAACTTATTTAATCGAATCGGGGGTAATGACCAATTAAATAAATTAAATTTGGGAAAATGACTAATTCATTGACTAAATTGGAAAAATGACCAATTGTACCCATTAAATATGGGAATTAACCAACTGGATCAAATAAACTAGGGAAATGTCAAATTAAATCAATTAAATTAGAAAAAAATGGCCAAATGAATCAATTAAATTGGGGAAATGATAAATTAAATCAATTAAATTGGAGAATTAATCAAATTAGGAAAAATGACAAATTGAATCAATTAAATTGAGAAATTATTCAATTGAAAACAATCCAATTAGGAAAAATGATCAATTTAAGACCAATTAAATTGGGTAAAATAATCAATTGAATCAATAGACTAATTTAATTAAACCAATCCATATACATACTCGCATATACAATATTACCTCTCTCATATATCAAATATTATTTGCTTCCAGTATTAAAATGTTCTTTTAAAGTAAAAGGCTGAATAAACTTTGTGATTATTTTATAAAATAAAGCATTGCTTCTCTGAATTTCAGAATTACATGTTACTTGAGGTATTCTTTCATAATGTAAACTTAAGGACATCCCTTCTATCTTATGGGAGAAAAAGTTCTTTTTTTTTTTTTTTGCAATTCAATACTGTATATATTAAAATAAGTATTTCAAATAGACATTTTGGTGTTGCACTACTTCAATAGGATTTTCTTTCATAATTTGTAAATTCAAGGATAATATTTCTATATTTGAGAAAAAAAGTTTTTTTATCATGCAGTTCCAATATTGCCTATTTTAACATAAGTACTTTAAATGGACATGTTTATACTGCATTGAATTAATTGGGTTATTTTTTCACAATTTATAATTTTAAGGACATCATTTCTATATATTTTGAGAAAAAAAATTATTGATTATGCAATTCAATTACTGCATATTATAGAATGAGTTCTTTAAATAGACATTTTTGTACTACCATGTCAATTGAAATATTCTTTCATATATAGTTTGTAGATTTAAATACATCATTTCGATATTTCGAAGGGAAAAAAAATGCTTATGTAGTTTAGAATAAATTCTCCAAGTGACGTTTTTACACTACATAGTTTAGAATAAAGTCTCCAAATATACTTTTCTAAGTAATGATTTGAATAGATACAATATTAGTTTAATAAAGCAAAGCATGGACTCTCCAACTTGAAACTTAGACATCTGTAATCCTCCGTGGAGATATGACTCATCACCTAGTTCATTCCAATTGGTGTGCGGCTCATCAACTAGTTCATTCTCAATCAAAATAGTTTATTATGACTAGTTCACAAATATTTGTCATGTTATCAAACACAAAATTCTAAGCTTACACTCTTTAGTATTTTTAATTTGGATCCTCTGTTATATTATCGTGCTACATCTTCTATTACACTCATCAATATATGCCACGTGTATTGGTGAGCGGTTGAGAGATACTCTTTCCTTATCTCAACCGGTCACCTATATATTGGTGACATGTATTGATGAATATAATAGAAGATTTAGCACGATTATGTAATAGAGGATTCGAACTGTTAGTATTTCGGATATAGCTATATGTAGGGACATGCTTTTCGAACACTTTTTTTTTGCTTTTTCTTTGAAAAGTAGGCATTCATAGCTTTCGATGATATATGACTTACTAATTTTATGAGAAGTTCACCCAAAATGTGTCATCGATGCGAAGCACTCTTGCTTTTTGCAAATTTAGCAGAAACCATTCCAACACCAACTTCCTAGTTCAACAACAACCAAATGGACTCAATTAACCTTTTTCAACTTCTTACACCACCTTCTTATGAATAAAAAACTTTTTTCTCCTCAAACTCCTATAGATATTTTCATTATTTATAAACATTAGTCTCCTTTTCAATTCAAATAACGTGGATCTTCACAAAATTAATATGTTCAATTATTTAAACATCATTTCCAAAAGAAAGAAAAATTACTTCGACTACTTCTACATAAGAAATTACTTCATGCCCGTCGTTCATGCTTCTTCATATACGTATTTGGTTGTTGAGAAATTTGAGTCATTAACCACCATGCAATTGAAACTTAAGCTTTTACAAGTAGCCCATGCTTTTTTGCTCTAATTTTTCGACTCCAACACCTCATACCTCTATAATCAGCACATTATGTAACCTTGCTCATATAGGTGCATAATGAAAAGAGATTTCTTAAAAAGTCAGTATTGGACATGCAGATTGTTAGTTGATCTCAGGAGGAGGTAGTTTATTTTACAATTAAATAAATACTACACTAATATGACTGGATTTTATCCGAACAATAAATAAATTATGAGAATGTGTGGCGTATCGGATATATATATATATATATATATATATATATATATATATGAATAAGTATATAGGAAGAATCAATAAGAAAAAAGTCTAGGATTATGAATTTCCCGCTTTTGTGACACTAGTTTCATAATTTTATTTTTAAATGAGTTATTATGATTTTAGTTAATAGTTCTCTGACTGTGCTGCAATATACGAGGCTCTTTTAAAAATAGTCAAAAAAGATTTAATCACGTATAGATCAATTTTGATTACTTATAGTGCGCATATTATTTATGTCCTACACATACCAATTAGTTGAATATAAGCATTTGTATTGTGTAATCTATCTTAGTCTATCTCTTTCGAGCTTCATTAATATTTTGGAGTTTCAACTTAACATACGATTGTGTAGTTACGTAGCATAAGCATCAATAGAAAAAAAAAACCAATTAAAAATCATATAATATCAAATAACATAAGACATGAATTTAATATTACACCAAAGTTTTATTCACAATCTGAGAAAGGAACTTATTTCATAATAGAATTAAAGAAACTCAAATTTTTTTTTGTTCTTGACAAGAAACTCAATATAATTAAATAGAACATTATTAATAATAAGAGTTGAGATTAAAAATAGCAAAATAAGATAGTTGACTCCCTGGGCGATGTAACAGGACGGGACGACTGCTATCATCAACAACACCTCCTTCTCTAGTTTATTTTTATTTTGAAGGAAAATTAATGCGGTGCATTATTTTAGTTTGTTAACTATCAACCTATTGAAAATTAGTGCAATTTACCTAGTCATGACTTTCTATTATTTTTCTATTAGTTGTTTATTCCACTACAATATTACTATGTCTATTGCTATAATATGAGGCATGTTCACGATTACTTAACTTGGGTAGCTTTTATTGTAATAATGTTTGATAGTGAAATTAGTGGGAGCATCGGTTAATATCTAGAGAAAATTAAGGGAATAGGGAAGAACTCTATAAATAAGGGGAGTTGTATCATGTTCATATTATTTTGTACGCATTCACAAATTCCACTAAAAGTTCTTTGTTCCTCCAAATATATTTCTCTCTTGTCTTTTGTAGCCATTTGCTTTTCTCTTTTGTTTCATAGTATCATAGCCATAAAACAAAATAATAAGACGTGAGTGACAGGGAGCCTTGTTATCTGCTACAAATAGAGGTTTCAAATGGAGGAAATGTTCAGAATGGGATGGAGAAGCTTGTTGGCAACAACTACAAGCATTGGAGGATGTGTATGGCGGCATACCTTCAAATGTTAGGATTTATGGGAATTAGTCGTCGATAATGAAACAATTCCTCCTGATACTCCTAATAATGCCGAGTCACGATGAAGGTGGAAGATCAAGTGTGGGAAGGCTCTCTTTGCTTTGAGAGCATCCACTAGCAAAGAGTTCATTGATCATGTTCGTGATTTCACTTCTCCGAAGGAAGTTTGGACAACGGTCGAAAGCCTGTTTACCAAGAAGAATATTGCAAGATTGTAGTGATTGGAGAAAGAGTTGGCAATCTTAAAGCTAGGAAGTTGGTAAATTTTGGAATACTTTTTATGAGTTAGAAGTATTTGTGCTGAAATTTTAGAGATTGATTCAAACAAGAAGATTAGCCAAGCCCGTCTACGTTGCTAGCTTGTTCGTGGGTTAAAGAAGAAGTATGGGCCTTTTGTCACTTCCATTCAAGGGTGGTCGACACAGCTTTCTGTCTAAGGGTTCGACAATTTGCTCTCTAATCAAGAAGCTTTGGTGAAACAAATGGGAAAAAGTTTCGAATCCGATGCCGTTCTCTTTTCAAAGGGAAAGCCAAACAAAAAGAACTCGTTAGGAAAGAAGCATAAAGAAGAAGACACAATTGTAGAAAAAGGTGGCAACTCACAAAGTAAGAAGACCATCACATATTTCAGATGCACAAAGTCCGGGCATATCAAGAAAAATTGTCGGGTGAAACTTGCGAAGGCCAATGTTGCTTGCACGAATGAAGGAGATGATCAACTCAAATGGGAGCATTATTTTACGGTGGACGCTATTGAACAAAAGTCATCTCAAGCTTTGGTCAATTATGCTGACCACAAGAAAGAGGAGTGGATCATTGATTCTAGTTGTTCTCACCAAGTAACCGGCAATGACACATTGTTCTTGGAGACGCACGAACACCATGGAGATCGAGTTATTGTCACTATTGATAACTCTATGCATTTGGTAGGAAAAGAAGGTGTGGTGACTATTAATGTTGGCGTTGGTAGTGATACGAGCACAAGAAGTGTCAAGTTGCATGATGTTTATCATGTCCCAAGTTTGACAAAAAATCTAGTCTTAGATCCTCAAATTACTGACTCTAGAAAATATGTCTTATTTGGCCCAAAGGATGTGAAGGTGCTTGATAATGTGAAAGAAATTTCTGCTGATGTCATTTTTATTGGCGAAAAGAAGGGTCTTTGCTTGTTATGTCAGCAAGAGAAGCCTATGTGAAAAAGAAAAGCCAAACCGACAATGTCGCAATTTGGCTTGCTCGGTTGGGTTATGTAGGCTATCAATTGTTGCAGTAGATTTCTTTAAAAAATTTGGAGGATGGAATGCAAGCTTTGAAAAATGTTCGTGAAGATGTGATTTGTCAAGGTTGCCAATATGGTAAATCTCATCGCTTTCCTTTCAAAAAGTCATCAAACTGGCAATCTACGTTGTTCGAGTTGGTTCATATAGACTTGATGGGACCAATAACAGTACCAAGCTATAGTGGGTATTGCTATGTCATGGTGTTGGTGGATGATCACTCAAGGTTCACTTGGGTGAAATTTTTGAAAGTGAAAAGTGAAGTTCTATCCAAGTTTACAACATTCAAAATGCGATTGAAAAGCAGTTTGGAAGAAAATAAAATGTCTCCGCAGTGACAATGGTGGGGAATACATGTCAGATGATTTCTTCCAATATTATGATGATAATGGAATTCTCCATCAAATGACTTGTCCAGATACTTCGCAGCAGAATGGGGCTGTAGAAAGAAAGCTTGGGTTTCTTGCTTCAATTTGTCTTTTATGGTTGTATGACAAGAATCTTCCTTGCCAGCTTTGGGCATAAGCAATTCAATGTGTATTCCATGTAACTAATAGGCTGCCGCCTTGGCCAAGTACACAAAAGTCTCCTTTTGAGATTTTATATGGTGAAAAGTCAAATGTGAATTATATTTGGGTATTAAGTTCTATATGCTATGTTCATGTTCCCAAAAGCCATATAACCAAACTTGACCTGAAAGCAAGAACGTGTGTATTTGTTGGCAATGACTCTTATAAGAAGGGTTGGAGGTGCATGGGTCCAGAGACAAAGAGGTTTACTACTTCTAGAGATGTGGTGTTCGATGAAGTGTCATCACTATTTTCTGTTCTAAAGTTCATTGCTCTTGGTAATGATCAAGACAATTTAGAGCTTTTATTTCTTGAAGTAAATGTGCAAGCACCTAGTGGAGAGGTAGAAAATGAGTTACCACTTGGGAGTAAAGAAGATGGTGAGTAACAAGCTATGAGATGGTCAACAAGGGAGAAAAGGCAGCTAGACTACCTCAAAGATTATGAGGTAGAACTTAACAATTGCTCGGTGACTTGATGCTTCTTTACTTGAGCATTAACTTTAGAAGAACCAACAAGTTATGAGAAAGCAAAGGGCTGTCCAGATTGGGAGAAAGCAATGCAAGAAGAGATTGATGCTCTAGACAAAAATGAGACATACCCAGACTAGAAAATTATGAGCCAATCACATGCAAATGGGTTTTTCGATTGAAGAAAAAATCTAATGGCACTATTGACAGGTTTAAAGCTTGTTTGGTTGCTCTTGGTTTCTCTCAAAGATATGGATTGCACTATGGGGAGACATTTAGTCCAGTGACAAAAATGACGGTGAGAACTATTATCTCACTTGCCGCTTTTAGAGGCTGGAAGTTGTGCACCTTGACGTAAAGAATGCATTTCTTTACGGAGAGCTGGATCGAGAAGTACTCATGGAGCAACCCCTTGGCTTTGTCTCTAACAATTTCCAAATCATGTTTGTCGATTGAAGAAAGCTCTCCATGGCTTGAAGCAAGCTCCAAGAGCTTGGTATGATACAATTGCTCAATACCTCATCTTCTGTGGATTTAAAATTTCAGATTCAAATTCTAGTTTATTTATAAAATTAAAATCAAATGTCCATCTCCTTGTATTACTATATGTTGATGATATGATAATAACTAAAGATAATGAATTAGAAATTTCTAATTTAAGGGATGGCTTGTTTATTCTCTTTGATATGAAAATTTTGGGGAAGATTGGATGTTTTTTTGGTCTTGAAGTGGAAAAATCATATCAAGGCTATTTTGTTTCCCAAAGAGGCTATGTAAAGAGCCTCCTGTAGCATTTTAGCATGGGGGAGTCAAAAGGAAAGGCTACTCCAATTGTGACATCCCGATTTTTTGGTCTAGCAATGATATAAAAATCGGTTCTTATAATATACACGCATGCTTACTAATATTGCATGTTTTGTATGATCCTTCTCTTATATGTGAATTATGTGAGGTGATAATTACATGATTTTTCAAATTTTAAACGAATTTGACATTCTAACACAATTTTTGAAATCTTATGTCCTAAATTGCAATTTTCAAAAATATAACTAAAACATCTTTAATTTCTGGGAAATATACATATAATTTAATATTTATAAAGATTAAAATTCATCATTTTGGAAATTTTCTAAATTAATTATTAATTTTTAGATTTTAGGCCTTAAAACTTTAATTTTATGCCCTAAAACCCTAATTTTCGGTTTTTACAACCATAAATAAATCCAAATTCGAATTTTTAATTAAATAAAGATATAATTTCAGATTTTATAATATTAGGACAATAAATATCAGATTTTATCAGATTTTATTTTATTTTGTGTTCATATTTTAATAAAATATCCTATCTTATCTTATTTTATCTTATCTTGTCTTAATCCTATCTTATCTTATCTTATCATATCCTATCATATCCTATCCTATCTTATCTTATCTTATCTTATCTTATCTTATCCTATCTTATCTTATCCTATCCTATCCTATCCTATCCTATCTTATCTTATCTTATCTTATCTTATCTTATCCTATCTTATCCTATCTTATCTTATCTTATCTTATCTTATCCTATCTTATCTTATCTTATCTTATCTTATCTTATCCTATCTTATCTTATCTTATCTTATAAATTGACCTTATATTATAAAAATCCTATTTCTTGTCCTAAACTCTATAAAAAGGGGGCCATTTTCTTCATTCTCCCCCCCCCCCCCACACACAAATCTCGCCTAAAAATACACACCTACACTCATTCCACTCTCAGCACACAAAACACTCTCTATTCATAGCATATCTTCCACACACATGTATATATCATTAAACCTTTTTTTTTATACATATATACCTATTAGCCTTCCATATACTCCCTTATTTCCCTCAAACACTCTTGAAGGAAGTCAAGTTGATCTAGCCAAAACAAATCTATAAACTTGATAAACTCCTAAGGTGAGTGCCTTTTACCTTCCTTGCTGGGGTATTGAACTATATGTAGTAAAATCTTCGTATGGCCTACCTTGTCTGATTTACGTTATCCGAATCTTTTGAAATTATTTCTTACTTTCTACATTTCGACAAAGTATCTTTCTGAATTATGAGTCAAGTTATACCGAAAAGTATTTCATTTCTGATATTGTCAGTTATATTAGTTTCAAAAATTATTTATTGACACCCTTGAGATATCATATTTTAATTATATTTTTATGTATCCCTGGTGTTGGAAACAAGCTATTATTTTATTGAAAGTTTGTGAGCTATTTTGTCTTGAAATGATCTATTAATACCCTTGGGGACGCCCTTGGGAAGTTTGGACCTAAGTACATGTGAGCGGGCTGTGTCGGGTGGAATGAACCGTCGACAGAACCTTCTTACGTGATACCATTATGTTGGACCTGATTCCTACATACAGTTGGAAGTTAATTGTAGTAGGGATTGGCTCGGTGTATTGCACGGGCATGTGGTACACCTACCTTTTACCGTTTACCGTTGTCAAGGTCGCTCCTTAACACAAAGGGGAGGCATAAAGATTTTATGATATGTTTATCTGTTTTGGGTAGTAATAAGGTTGGAGATTCTATTCATGGCTCACCATTTGTCTTGTTCAAGTTTGTGTATACGCATTTTTTATGATTCATTATTTTGTTGGTTTATGACTCTTATTTTTAGTTTATATATCTATATGTATATTTCCCACCTCACTAAGTCGTTTGGACTTACCGCCCCAAGTTCTTTTTGTTCATTGCCTCAGTTTCAGGAAAATAGGTTGAGGGGACTCAGTTAAGGCGATTTGAGCTTTACCAATCATTAGCATATAGTTGGTTATCTTGTATAGCAGACTGGCTTATTTAAGAGAAAATGAAAAATCACTAGTTAAAGTTTTGTACTTGGATAGTTGTACCTTACAGTTCTATGTAAGTTAATTGCGTTTTTGTTTATCTCAATTTTATTATTGGGTAGTACTAAATAAGTTGCAAGTATTGCGTACCGATTGAAAAAAAATTGGTACTCAGCAAGACTGTTAAGTGAGCCCTACTCGTATAGGACGATCCTAGTGAGCGGGGTGTCACAAGTGGTATCAAAGCTCAGGCTAACTGCCTGGGAGTCTCGGACTAGAAAGTAGGTACTATGCGTTAGTGTTGTCTTTGGTATTGAAATTTCGGTGGGTCATTGTTGGGGCGGCTGACCAACGAGTGACTCATTATAATTATGGTCCAAAGACTTAGGACTATGAGGGCTTAAGGAAATGATTAACTAAGATAGTCGGACTACTAGTACCATAGAATGTTGTGAGTGTATGTAAGTAAGCAACTAAGGTCGAGGCAAACGTCTAGTCTTCTCTTTTGTTTGCTTAGACTAGACTATCATGTGTATATGTATTATCGAGTCCATTGCTATAAAGTGAGACATGTTCACGATTAATTAACGTGGGCATTTTTTATTTTAATAATGCTTGATAGTGGAATTAGTGGAAACATGGGTTAATATCTAGAGAAAATTAAAGGAATAGACGTTCGAAGAACTCTATAAATAGGAGGAGTTGTATTACTTCCATATTATTCTGTATACATTCACAAATTCCACTAAAAGTTCTTTGTTCTTCCAAATATATTTCTCTCTTGTCTTTTGTAGCCATTTGCTTCTCTCTTTTGTTTCACAACCAAAGTTCATACAGGTTTACTTCTAAGTTGTCCTATCAAATGGTTAAAGGGCTCACTGATGTTATTGGTGACGTGCTCATATTTCAAACTAAATTTGGAAGCATGTCTAACCCAATTTTGTATAGGCTTCAACTCTCATCCTACTCCTTAATTTGTTAAAACCAAATGTCATGCCTACCCTTGACGAGGCCAAAATAGTTTCTTCACCAAAAGGCCTGAAGTGTTTATCTTATATCTGTGTAAATATAATGGCAAGATCTTCTATTTTCAACTTCATGTGCAACATATTGTAAGGCATCTACTAATCTATACAAAAATGAATAGAAGATTGTAAATGGTAAAAAGTAGTCCAATAGTAAAGCAAATAACAAGAAATTACACACATATGAATGATTTACCATTTGCCTATTTGTTGTAAAAGTTCAAGGGTTTTCAAACAGACCAACCATTGGAGAAAGGCAATGCAGAAAAATAAATCTCAATTGTCCTTATGTTATGTCTCTACAGTAACAAAAACAAGGGGGGTATAATCCCATGTTCCCATCAATAGAAGCAATAGAAAGAAGTATGTCACCCTACTTGCATTTCAAGTGCACCCATTAAGGCCAATAAATGATTAACAACCTTCTTTAAAGCCATTCTTTAAACCTTTAACCCTATGAAGAATCTCTTGAAAATAGGCTTTGGTGGAATTGCTTCACTTTGATTTAACAAGTATTGGAATTGTTCAATACTACTGAGTTTGGCTTCAACTACCACGGTTGTATAATATGGCATCAAAGCATACGATGTTGGGGGTTTTTTTCTCTTCTTTTAGTGGTCTTACATATTAATATGTTGTACGTGGATTGCTATCTCGTTAGAGGGAGCTCAATTGTGTGATTCCTTAAGAAATAAGTTTAATGGGCTTATAGAAATATTACATTGAGTATAGATTTTACATGTGTAGAAGCCCGGTCACACTTTAATTATGTTTGATAGACTCATAATTAAAGTGTGATACATAAGGCATATTAGGGTATGATCCCTAAACTAAAATATAACAACATTTTCTTTCTACCCCATCTAAGAAAGAGAATACAGAAAAGTTTCACTGTTTTTCCTTGGCTTAGAGGATCACTAACCCTAGCTCCACTTCTCTTCTGCATCTTTGATAGATCAAGGTTAGTGGTTTCAGTTAAAGTACTATTTGGTTATTTACTAGAGATCATGTGCATGATTGATTCGTAGCAATCGGTTTTGTTTTATGTTTCGAAGTATGGATTGTTACGCTTGAATCCATAATTTTTCGAGCATGCTTTAGTTAATTTACAATATATATATATATATATGTTGGGTATATATTGTGGATGTATGTTCATATTCATAACTCTTTTTTGATTTCTTGTCATTATGTGATCTTGGGCATTAAAATCCATCCATAAAGTTTTTGGATGATTTTTTTTGTCCTATTTTCTACTTCAAGTCTCGTGCATTTTTTTCTTTTATACAAAAAAAGGGGGTCAAATCTACTGCTAAAGGTGCCAAACCAGTGACCATCAGTAAGGCCCATGCTTTCCAGACCGCTAGGCTATTGTTCTGTTTTCTGCCATGGTTGCGTGCATTGGTTTGTTATAGGTATCGATACTTGGGACCAAACTTGCATTAGGCAAATAAAAAAAAAATAGCAACCATAGGGAATCGCAATTGAATTTGTACGGTGGCATGACAATGTATTTGCCACCGAACTACTTTACTTTTCAGGTCATGTGGCTGTTGTTTCTATGAGACAACACATAAAGCTAGAAAAAAAAAAAAAGAAGAAAGGCTTGCTTGGGATGGGATTTGAACCTGGGTATGCAGTTTAGCATTACAATACGTGCACCACTTGACCATATTGTTATTACAAAACAATTTATGTATTTATCTTTATATATATATATATATGTATATATATATGAGGTCAATTTTTAAGCAGCGCTTGTGGAACTTGAACAAGATCAATATATAGGTTGGAAACCAGGATAGCTAGACGAAAAAAGCTATCTCTAATGACTCGTGTCTTAATATAACAACGCCACGTACACACTACAGAAAAAACGCCGGATTCCGGCGGAATATTCCACCGGAGTCAAACCAGGGGAATTTCCCCCGGATTTTTTAAAAAATTTTTTAATTAAAAATCGGGGGAAATTCGGGGGAAAATTTCCCCCGATTTTTTTTTGTTGAATTTTTTAAATTAAAAACCGGGGGAAATCCGGGGGAAAATTTCCCCCGATTTTTTTTAAAAGTTTTTAAATTAAAAACTGGGGGAAATTCCAGGGGAAATTTCCCCCCGATTTTTTTTTGAATTTTTTTAATTAAAAATCAGGGGAAATTTAGGGGGAAAATTTCCCTCGATTTTTTTTTGAATTTTTTTAATTAAAAACAGGGGGAAATTCCCGGGGAAAATTTTCCCTGATTTTTTTTAATTTTTTTAATTAAAAACTGGGGGAAATCCGAGGGAAAATTTCCCCCAGTTTTTTTGAATTTTTTAAATTAAAATTTGGGGGAAATTCGGAGAAAATTTCCCCCATTTTTTTTTTAATTTTTTAATTTAAAACGTAATATTAATATATAATAGGCAAAACAATAAACAAAGTTGGAAGTAGCTCAATGGCAAGGTATTAGTCTTGTATCCATAAGGTCCCACATTCGAGTCCGCACAAGAGCAAAATTTCTTTTTTTTTAAAATTAAAAACACTTTTTGGGGAAATATATTTATATAATATCAACACTATCTTTTCATTATTATTATTTATACTATATTTTAATTATATTTAATATATTTATAGGTATACATATGTTTATATTGTGTATATATGTTTATATAGTATATATAATATATATATTTGTATAGTATCAATACTATCTTTTAACTATTATTATTTATACTATCTTTTAATTATGTATATAATATACTTATAGGGATACATATGTCTATATAGTATATATATCTTCAAATAGTATATAGAATATATATATATTTATATAATATCAATACTATTTTTTAACTATTATTATTTATACTATCTTTTAATTATGTATATAATATACTTATAGGTATACATATGTCTATATAGTATATATATGTTCATATAGTACATAGAATATATATATTTATATAATATCAATACTATCTTGTAACTATTATTATTTATACTATCTTTTGATTATGTATATAATATACTTATAGGTATACATATGTCTATACAGTATATATTTTTTCATATAGGATATAGAAAATATATTTATATAATATCAATACTATCTCTCAACTATTATTACTTATACTATCTTTTAATTATGTATATAATATATTTATAGGTATGCATATGTCTACGTATATTTATATAATATCAATACTATCTTTTAATTATTATTATTTATACTATCTTTTAATTATGTATATAATATACTTATAGGTATGCATATGTCTATATAGTATATGTATGTTTATATAGTATATATAATATATATGTTTATATAGTATCAAACTATATTTTAACTGTTATTATTTATACTAGATTTTAATTATGTATAATATATTTATAGGTATACATATGTTTATATAGTATATATTTAACTATTAATATTTATATTATCTTTTAATTAGTTATGATATATTTATTGGAATACATATGTTTGTATAGTGTGTGTATATATATATGTGTATGTAGTATATATAATATATAAGTTTATATAGTATCAATACTATTAGCAGACAAAACTATTTATAAGAATCAGAAGAATATTGTGGCACCCCTCCCGCTAGGATCTTCCTATACGGTTGGAGGCCACCGACGATCACATTGAGCACAAATTTTGGAATTCATACCCAATACGAACGCCTAACTTAACAATACGCAGTGGAGGTAGAGTAAAATATGCAATATGGATAATATATATAACTATATTTAGTACAACCAAGTAGCGCAACATCAAAATAGCCAACTAGTGGCATCAAGTAGCAAATTACAGATTATAAAGCAAGACAAAGCAAAATGAAGTTTTAATATACAACTGGAGGAGCGGCTACCATCCTATGTACTCCCATTATTCTGATTCTGAGGCAATGAACAGAAAGAAACGAGGGGTTAAGTCCAAATGACTTAGTGAGGCCACATTTAGATAGATATATAATTGATTGAAAATGAGACTCAAAACAGTTAAATCATAATAAAGTGCACGTAGTGTGAAATGTAACTTGATAATAATAACTGAACTGAGTAATACGGACAGTGAGCCCAAGACGGAGTCTCCAACCTTATGACTACCCAAAACAGATAAATCATAATAGAAACCCTTATGCCTCCCTTGTCGAGAAGCCACCTCGACGCTAAACAAGACGGAGATGTATCACGCGTCCGTGCAATACATCGCTCCAATCCCTACTACAGTCATCCTCCGGCTGTACGTAGAAATTGGTTTCACGGAATGGTATCATATAAAAGGTTCCATCGACGGTCCGTTCCGCCCGATAAAATTCCTCTTATAAGTACCTGGGCCCAAACTTCCCAAGGGCGTCCCCAAGGGTAAACGAAAATATAACGGAACAGATATGGCTCACAACTTGTCAACAAAGCAATAACTTATTTTTTTACACCCGGGATACATAGAAATATAATTAAAATATGATATCCCAAAGGTGTCAAAAATCATTTCGGGACAGATACAACTGGCAATATCAGAGAATGCAATATTTTCGAAAATAACTTGTCTTATATGTATGAAAAACATTTTCCGAAAGATTTGATGGCATAAATTTAATACGGTAGGCTATACGAATAATATTTATATCATATAGTTCAAAGCCCCAGAAAGGAATTAACAAAGCACTCACCTTAGGAGTTTATCAAGTTTATAGATTTGTTTCGGCTAGATCAACTTGACTTCCTCCTTCAAGAGTATGTGAGGGAAATAAGGGAGTATATGGAAGGTTATTAGGTATATATGGATGAAAATAGAAGGGCTTGTGTGTACATATATGTGGGTGGACGATAGGCTATAAATAGGAAGTGTTTTGGGTGTTGAGAGTAGAGTAAGTGAGGGGGTGTGTTTTTAGGCGGGATTTGTGTGTTTGTGGAAGAAAATAGAGAGAGTATGGTGTGTGTATGTGTGAGGACGTTTTTGGGGATGGGGAAGTGTGTGGGAGGTCCTATTTATAGTGGAGAATGAGGGTAGAAGGCAAGACTTGGGGACCAAGGTTTAATAAATGCAAATCTTTCCATTTAATGCAAATCTCCCAACTAGGCATAGAATTAAATGCCAAATTAAATGAAATCTTCCACCTCCCTCCTCTATTCTAGCCTTGGTGTAACCCTAATCCATGAGTCATGAATCTAGATGAATGGAAGACCACACAAATGCACAATTTCTAGAAGAAATTCATCTTATATTAGTGTAGGATATTTTAATAAAATATTAACACAAAATCAAATAAAATCAAATAAAATCTAATAAAATCTGATTTTGATTGTCCTCATCTTATAAAATCTGAAATCATATCTTTATTTTATTAAAAATTCGAATTTGTATTTATTTATTTTGTAAAAACTGAAAATTAGGGTTTTAGGGCATAAATTAGGGTTTTTGGGCATAAAATCCGAAAATTCATATTTAATTTAGAAAAATTCCAAAATTATGAAATTTAATGTTTATAAATCTGAAATTATATGTATATTTTCCAGAAATTAAAAATGTTTTAGTTATATTTTCGAAAATTGCAATTTAGGACATAAGATTTCGAAAATTGTGTTAGAATATCAAATTCGTTTAAAATTTGGAAAATCATGTAATTATCACCTCACATAATTCATATATAAAAGAAGGATCATACAAAACATGAAATATTAGTAAGCATGCGTGTATATTATAAGAACCGGTTTATATAGTTTTTAGACCAAAAATCGGGATGTCACAACTCTCCCCCCCTTAAAAGAATCTGGTCCCCAGATTCTTACCTGATTGAATAGCTCCGGATAATATTTACGTATTTTCTCTTCAGGTTCCCAAGTTGCCTCTTCGACTTGATGGTTTTGCCATAGTACCTTGACGAGTGGAATTTTCCGATTTCTTAACTCTTGGAACTTTCGATCTAAAATGCGAATAGGTTTTTCTGTATAGGTAAGGTTAGGTTCAAGGGGTATGTTTTCAGGTGGAAGGATATGGGTTTCATCAGAGTAGTATTTTCGGAGCTGAGATACGTGAAATACGTTATGGATTCCTGTTAGGCTAGGTGGTAAGTCTAGTCGATATGCGACTTCTCCTATTCGCTCTATGATCTCAAATAGTCCAACATACCTGGGATTCAATTTTCCTCCTTTACCAATCCTTGTAAATCCCTTCCTTGGAGAGACTTTAAGGAATACTCGATCCCCGACTTCAAACTCCAGTTTTCTTCGTCGCTTGTCTGCATAACTCTTTTGTCGATCTTGGGCAGCCTTCATCTTTTGTTTGATAATTTGCACTTTGTCAATTGCATCTTGGATGAGTTCAGGTCGTACTGCTCTATGTATTCCATCCTTTGTCCATCTCCATTCATCTAAGTCCCAATATAGCGGTGATCGACACTTTCTTCCATACAAAGCTTCATATGGTGCCATCTGTATTGAAGCTTGATAGCTATTGTTATAAGCAAATTCAATCAAGGGCAAGTGCTTATTCCAGCTATCACCAAATTCCAATACGCACATTCTCAACATGTCCTCCAAATAGGCTATCAATCTTTCTGTCTGCCCATCCGTTTGTGGATGTGAAGCTGTACTGAATTGCAATTTAGTGCCCATATGCCTTTGTATGCTTTGCCATAATCTAGATGTGAACTTAGGATCCCTGTCTGAGATGATACATGTAGGAATGCCGTGGAGTCTCGTGATCTCACGGTGGTAAAGTTCTGCTAAAGTTTCCACTCGATCAGTTGTTTTAACAGGCAGAAAATGTGCTGACTTGGTTAACCTATCCACGATTACCCATATGCTATCATATCCACCTCTTACCTTAGGTAATCCTACTAGAAAATCCATAGTAACTTGATCCCATTTCCATGTTGGAATCGGTAATGGTTGTAACATTCCTCCCGGCTTTTGGTGTTCTCCTTTGATCTTTTGACACGTCAAACATCTTCTTACAAAGTCTGAGATGTCTCTCTTCATACCATTCCACCAATAATACTGTTTAAGATCTCGATACATTTTTGTTCCTCCTGGATGAACGGTATATGGTGTCTTATGAGCTTCTTCTAAAATCTGTTTCTTCATTTCTTCAGTTATACATATTCTGCCCTTGTAACGTAAAATCCCCATATCATCAATCCCATATTTCTCATTTGTACTTTCCCCTACCTGGGCAATTTGCTTCTGACTCCACTTATCCTTTGCTTGCTTTTCCCGAATCTTGGTGACTAGTTCTGATTGAACAGTTAGATCTGCTATTTGAGCATGAGTCTTTATGATAAAGTTACTTTTAGAGACCCCAATTCCACTGCTTAATTGTGCTAATCCGGCTTTTCTACTAAGAGCATCGGCAACTAAGTTGGCTTTCCCGGGGTGATATTGGATCTTACAATCATAGTCCTCCAAGAATTCCAGCCATCTTCTTTGTCTCATGTTGAGGTCCTTCTGAGTGGGTAAGTACTTTAAGCTTTTGTGATCTGTATACACCTCAAAGGTTGTCCCATACAGATAATGTCTCCACTTGGCCAAAGCAAATATAATTGCTGCTAACTCCAAATCATGGGTCGGATAATTACACTCATGAGAACGAAGCTTTCTTGATGCGTAAGCAACCACTTTCCCATTTTGCATTAACACACACCCCAAACCTTCTCTAGATGCATCAGTGTAGACAACAAAATTTTCATTTCCTTCAGGTAGTGTCAGCACTGGGGCGGTGGTTAAACGTCTTTTTAATTCTTGAAAACTAACTTCACACTTTTCATTCCATTGGCAAGGAGAATTCTTGCGAGTAAGTTGAGTTAAGGGCTCTGCAATTTTTGAAAAATTTTGTATGAACCGCCGATAGTAACCTGCTAAACCCAGAAAACTTCTTACTTCAGTTGGAGTCTTCGGGCGCTTCCAATTATTAACAGCTTCCACCTTGGAGGGATCGACTTCAATTCCGGTCTTGGAAATTATATGCCCTAAAAATGTAACTTTTTCTAACCAAAAGTCACACTTACTAAATTTCGCATATAATTTGTTTTCTCGTAACGTCTGTAGAACAATTCGCAAATGTTCCGCATGCAGTTCTGGAGTCCTTGAGTATACCAGGATGTCATCAATGAAAATAACCACAAATTGATCCAAATATGGTCGGAAGACCCGGTGCATCATATCCATAAAAGCTGCTGGTGCATTGGTCAATCCAAAAGGCATAACAACAAATTCAAAGTGCCCATATCGAGTATTAAATGATGTTTTAGGAATATCTTCCTCTTTAACTCTAAGCTGATAATATCCTTGTCTCAAATCCAATTTAGAATATACTTGTGATCCTTGTAGAAGATCAAATAGTTCTTCTATGTGTGGGAGTGGATATTTATTCTTGACAGTCATTCGATTTAACTCTCGATAATCAATACACATCCGAAGTGACCCATCCTTCTTTTTAACAAACAGCACTGGCGCTCCCCATGGTGATGTACTTGGCCGAATATATCCGCTTTCTATTAATTCTTCAAGTTGCTTCTTCAACTCCTTCAATTCAGCTGGGGCCATTCGGTATGGTGTTTTTGAATAAGGTTCAGCTGCTGGTATGGTGTCGATCACAAATTCTATTTCTCTCTGAGGGGGTAATGAATTCAATTTTTCTGGAAACGCATCTTGGAATTCATTTACAACGGGAACTTCCTCTATCTTTATTTGGTCCTTCGGTTTGTTGAGCAAATAGGCAATGAATCCTAATGCTCCCTCCTTGATACACTCCTTTGCTTCAACGAAGGAGATAAGAGAAATGGTTTTGGATGAACTAATGGGGATTATTGGCCCAGGTGAGTTATCCTTTCCTAAAATAATCCTCTTAGCAAAACAATCTAGTTGGGCCTGATATTGATACAACCAATCCATCCCAAGGATTATATCGTAGTTGTGAATAGGAAGCTCTATTAAGTCAGCGGGATATGTTTTTCCTTCAATTCTTATTGGACATCCTTTCAGAACCCGATCAGTAAGATAACTAGATCCTAAGGGGGTGCTGACTTCAAAGTTATAAGATAAAGATTCTAGCAATAACCCCAATCGATTCACAGATTCCACAGATATGAAAGAATGAGTAGCTCCAGGATCATATAGTATTTTCATAGAAGTGTTTAAAATTTGAGTTGTACCTTCCACTACTGCAGTTGGATCGGGTCCTTCATCCGCCTCTAGAGCGTAAGCTCTAGCTTTTACTTTTGGCCTTCCGACAGGTGGAACTTGGGTCCTTCCTTCTTGAGTTGGGCCAAGGATATTAGGGTTTCGGGCTTTCGGGCACTCTTTAATCATGTGTTGATCACTACCGCATGCTACACATTTTCCATTCTTTTTCCAACAGTTTGCCTCTACGTGGCTAGGATGTCCACAGTAGTTGCATCCAATTCTTTCCCTGCCTCCAAGTTGGTTAACATTTTGATTTCCTTCAATGCGAGGGCGCTTATTGTTCCTTGTATTGGTTTGTCTGAGTTGTCCTCCACCCTCTGGACTAGATACCTTATTCTTGCTCACTTTGTTAGTTATTTGTTTGATTTCCCGAATTTCTGCCTCAACAACCATGGACTTACTGACAGCCTGTGTATATTCCTCAATGTCGGTCGCCATTAACGCCCATCGGACTTCAGGCCGCAAACCTTGGATGAATCGTTTGGTTTTTCTCCTTTCATCATTCATTATATGTGGCGCATACTGTACCAAACGAGCGAATTTGGCCTCATATTCTGCAACAGTAAGGATCCCTTGAATCAAATCCATAAATTCTTTTTCTCTTGCATCTCGAACTACTTGGGGTATAAATTTATCTAAAAACTCCTTTAGAAAAATTTCCCAAGTTACAGGTGTTTGATTGGCATTCCATCTTTGTTCCACGAGCTTCCACCAGTTGTGGGCTGCTCCTTCCATCAAGAATACGGTGAACTCCACTTGTTCCTTTTCATTACATCGCAAAACCTTAAAGATCTTGGTAATTGCCGCTACCCAGGATTCAGCCTTTTGATCGTTAGGCTCCCCATAGAATTTTGGTGGGTTGAAGCGCAGGAAGCGATCTAGCATCCTATCATCCGACTGGTGATTTTGATTTTGTTGGGTAATTTCTCTCCAAACTCCAACCATTTGGCTCAGAATATCATTATTATTTCCTTGGTTTGGAACATGATTTTCTTCTGGGTCCAACCTCGTCGTGGGTCCTTGATGACGGTTTCCTTGGGGTTGTGTTACAGTAGGGTGAGTTGGTTCTGGGGTCGATTGGGAGTGTAAGCGCGTACGTGTAGCTCCTTTTCGTGGCGCCATCAAAATTCTAAGTGTTACGGATTCAAATCTAGGGAATAATTATCAAAACATGATTATCACATAAAGTAATGCAGAAGACTTCACGACATCATGTATATAATATGGGATAGCATATTCGATAATCACAAACAGAGCACATATACACATAGTGATTTGGTCAAAACAAAGACTATATGTATGCATGCTTACCTATATATAACACATGGTTATAACCTAAACCTAGGCTCTGATACCACCGCTGTGGCACCCCTCCCGCTAGGATCTTCCTATACGGTTGGAGGCCACCGACGATCACATTGAGCACAAATTTTGGAATTCATACCCAATACGAACGCCTAACTTAACAATACGCAGTGGAGGTAGAGTAAAATATGCAATATGGATAATATATATAACTATATTTAGTACAACCAAGTAGCGCAACATCAAAATAGCCAACTAGTGGCATCAAGTAGCAAATTACAGATTATAAAGCAAGACAAAGCAAAATGAAGTTTTAATATACAACTGGAGGAGCGGCTACCATCCTATGTACTCCCATTATTCTGATTCTGAGGCAATGAACAGAAAGAAACGAGGGGTTAAGTCCAAATGACTTAGTGAGGCCACATTTAGATAGATATATAATTGATTGAAAATGAGACTCAAAACAGTTAAATCATAATAAAGTGCACGTAGTGTGAAATGTAACTTGATAATAATAACTGAACTGAGTAATACGGACAGTGAGCCCAAGACGGAGTCTCCAACCTTATGACTACCCAAAACAGATAAATCATAATAGAAACCCTTATGCCTCCCTTGTCGAGAAGCCACCTCGACGCTAAACAAGACGGAGATGTATCACGCGTCCGTGCAATACATCGCTCCAATCCCTACTACAGTCATCCTCCGGCTGTACGTAGAAATTGGTTTCACGGAATGGTATCATATAAAAGGTTCCATCGACGGTCCGTTCCGCCCGATAAAATTCCTCTTATAAGTACCTGGGCCCAAACTTCCCAAGGGCGTCCCCAAGGGTAAACGGAAATATAACGGAACAGATATGGCTCACAACTTGTCAACAAAGCAATAACTTATTTTTTTACACCCGGGATACATAGAAATATAATTAAAATATGATATCCCAAAGGTGTCAAAAATCATTTCGGGACAGATACAACTGGCAATATCAGAGAATGCAATATTTTCGAAAATAACTTGTCTTATATGTATGAAAAACATTTTCCGAAAGATTTGATGGCATAAATTTAATACGGTAGGCTATACGAATAATATTTATATCATATAGTTCAAAGCCCCAGAAAGGAATTAACAAAGCACTCACCTTAGGAGTTTATCAAGTTTATAGATTTGTTTCGGCTAGATCAACTTGACTTCCTCCTTCAAGAGTATGTGAGGGAAATAAGGGAGTATATGGAAGGTTATTAGGTATATATGGATGAAAATAGAAGGGCTTGTGTGTACATATATGTGGGTGGACGATAGGCTATAAATAGGAAGTGTTTTGGGTGTTGAGAGTAGAGTAAGTGAGGGGGTGTGTTTTTAGGCGGGATTTGTGTGTTTGTGGAAGAAAATAGAGAGAGTATGGTGTGTGTATGTGTGAGGACGTTTTTGGGGATGGGGAAGTGTGTGGGAGGTCCTATTTATAGTGGAGAATGAGGGTAGAAGGCAAGACTTGGGGACCAAGGTTTAATAAATGCAAATCTTTCCATTTAATGCAAATCTCCCAACTAGGCATAGAATTAAATGCCAAATTAAATGAAATCTTCCACCTCCCTCCTCTATTCTAGCCTTGGTGTAACCCTAATCCATGAGTCATGAATCTAGATGAATGGAAGACCACACAAATGCACAATTTCTAGAAGAAATTCATCTTATATTAGTGTAGGATATTTTAATAAAATATTAACACAAAATCAAATAAAATCAAATAAAATCTAATAAAATCTGATTTTGATTGTCCTCATCTTATAAAATCTGAAATCATATCTTTATTTTATTAAAAATTCGAATTTGTATTTATTTATTTTGTAAAAACTGAAAATTAGGGTTTTAGGGCATAAATTAGGGTTTTTGGGCATAAAATCCGAAAATTCATATTTAATTTAGAAAAATTCCAAAATTATGAAATATAATGTTTATAAATCTGAAATTATATGTATATTTTCCAGAAATTAAAAATGTTTTAGTTATATTTTCGAAAATTGCAATTTAGGACATAAGATTTCGAAAATTGTGTTAGAATATCAAATTCGTTTAAAATTTGGAAAATCATGTAATTATCACCTCACATAATTCATATATAAAAGAAGGATCATACAAAACATGAAATATTAGTAAGCATGCGTGTATATTATAAGAACCGGTTTATATAGTTTTTAGACCAAAAATCGGGATGTCACAAATATTTATTGGTATACATATGTTAATATAGTATATATAATACATGTGTTTATATAGTATAAATACTATATTTTAATTATTTATAATACATTTATTTTGTTTTGTAAAATTGAAAGAAAGAATGTTAAAATAAGAATAAGGGCGAATTACATCTACGTCCCCTAAGGTTTGGCGAAATTACAATTTAACCCATGATTTTTTATAAATTACAATAAACCCCCTGTGGTATATTCCGTCTTACAATTTACCCCAACCGTTTATGACCATTAGGGTTCCGTTAGTTTTTGTATGTAAAGTTCTGATAGTACCCTTGAGGGGTTTTTTTATAATATATATAAAATATTTGGGGTTGTATGTTATGTATTACATCTTTGTGGGGCTAAAAGTAATAATATTAAAAAAATTGCTCTGTTTTCCAACAAGTTTTTTGGTGAACTTGAAGCGGGTCTTAAATTTTTCGACATGGGAAACACGTTGGTGAGGTCAATTGTTGGCTAGAGTAGGTTTTATACATTTTTCATTTATCACTTGTAATTATTACATATCACAGGGGTTATTGTAATATACACAAAAAAGTGTGGGTTAAATTGTAATTTCACCAAACCGCAGGGGAGGTAGATGTAATTTGCCCTATTTAATATCAGCAAAAAATAAAGGGCAAAACGGACTTTATACACTTTCCGTCCATCACTTGTAATTATTTCATACCACAGGGGGTTTATTGTAATTTACAAAAAAACGTGGGTTAAATTATAATTTCGCCAAACCTCAGGTGAGGTAGATGTAATTCGCCCAAAGAATAATCAAATAAATATATAATAAATATAAAACAAGAGAGCAATAGTTTGGTGGTGAAGGGTTGGTCATCCAACCTTGAGGTCACGAGTTCGAATTCCATCAATTACAAATATTTGCATATTTTAGGAGTTACTATTCCAGCGGCGGGGCGGTCCGGCGGAAATTTTCGCCGGAAAGCAGTCCAGCGGAAATTTCCGCCGATTGCTTTCCTGCGGAAATTTCAAATTTCCGGCGGAATTCTGGCGGAAAACGGAGTTCCGGGGCCATTTTTTCCGGCGGACACGTACGATTCCGCTGGATTTCCGCCGGTTTTTCGCCAGATTTAGCATTTTCCAGCGGAAACTCCGCCGAATTTTTCCCCCGATTTTGGCCTTTTTTCCTGTAGTGACAGTTCAAATTCAAAAGTTGAAAAAAAACTTCTTGTACATATGTTGAGATTTAAACAAATTAACTATCCATGTATGTCTATTTTCTGAAATAGTGTGAGTTGAACTAATATGTTGCCAAAGTAACCTCTATTAGGTAAAATTTACCTGTTTTGGAAAACTAGGAATGTTTTCATTTATGTAAAATAATCAACATAAAGGAAGATTATTTTGGCAAAACAATTAAACATTCTTGAATATGTGATATAATATGTAGTTTTGTCTATGCAAAATAATCAGCCCAAAAGAAGATTATTTTGGCCAGATAATAGCTAGTCATAAATATGTGAAACGTTATGGAACATGCTAGCAATTTGTCAGTCCAAAGAAAGGCACATTGCTACGCAGTTTTTTAAATATTAGCATTTATGAGTTATATGATACCATTTATAAATTGTTATTTTGTTGAAAGAAGAAATAATAATGGTGTGTTGGGTATTTTCAGAAACAATCAATATTCATAAACTATGTATAATAGTACTACTTTCAAATTGTTATTTTTGTCCAAAGACTAAAAAACATTGTTGTACTAGGTATCTTAAGATGGGCCCACTTGCATAGATATATGTTTGTTTTTGTTATTATCTCCATATATACATTTATCGTGTTAATTAATTGTGAGCATATCTTTTATTATATAGTGTCTTCCATATTTGTCAATTTGAACAATGTCCCCGTGCTTAACGGCACAAACTTCAAGCATTAGAAGGAACATATGATGATTATGCTTGGTTGTATGGATATTGACTATGCACTAAAGTTTGATCGCCCTGATAGCAGTACTACTATAGAAAGGTCTGTGTATGAGAAATGGGAGTGACCAAACCGCATAAATTTGATGATCATGTGATGTTCAATTCTGGAAGCCATAAGGGATGGCATTCTTGAGGAAGCAAATGCCAAAGATTACCTGAAGTAAATTGTGAACCGATTTTCCATAAACAAAAAAGGTCAAAACGAGCATTGTTCTCAGTTAGCTCGTTTCTATGTGGTATAAGGGCAAAGGAAATATAAGGGAGTACATTATGAAAATGTCTAATCTTGTGACAAGACTAAAGGCCCTTAAGCTTGAGGTATCGGATGACATACTTGTGCACTTAGTCTTAATCTCCCTTTTTGCACAATTTGGTCCATTCAAAACATCCTATAATATCCAAAAAGAGAAATGGACATTGAATGAGATTATAGCTCAATGTGTGCAGGAAGAGAAGAGGATGAATCAAGGAATTCTTGACTCTCTTAATTTTTTAGAATTTAAAATCCGCATTGAATGTGTAAAGGGAAAACAAACAAACATAAAGAGAACAAGTGCAAATAGGAGTAAGGAACTCTTGGAGATGATACATATAGAGATTTGTGGTCCATTCCCTATAGCTTCATAGAATGGACAACAATATTTGTTACCTTTATAGATGATTACTCTCGCTATGGTTATTTGTAGGTAATTCACGAGAAGTCTGAGTCGCTGGACGTATTTAAAAGTTTCAAAGTCGAAAATCAATTAGGCAATAAAATTAAGGTTGTCAAATCTGATCGTGGTGGGGAATACTACGGCAGATCTGATGGATCGGGTGAACAACGTCCAGGGCCCTTTGCCAAATATTTGATTGAGTGCAGGATTGTACCTCAGTATACCATGCCGGGAATCCAAGCCAAAATAGTGTAGTTGAGAGATGGAATCGAACTTTTAAAGACATGGTAAGAAGTATAATGAGTCATTCTTCCTTACTAGAATCACTTTGGGGCGAAACGTTAAAAACTGCAATTTATATACTAAATAGAGTTCCAAGCAAAGCAGTAGCAAAAGCCCCTTATTAGCTATGAATAGGCAGGAAGCCCAGTATTAGGCACTTGCATGTCTGGGGATGTCTAGCTGAGGCTAGGCTATATAGGCCTAATGAAAGGAAACTAGACCCAAGACCAGTTAGTTGCCATTTTGTGGGGTACTTAGAAAGATCGAGGGGCATTAAGGTTTATGATCCCTTAAATAGGACCTTTTCCGAAACTAGGAATGCCAATTTATTGAGGATGTTGGTTTTAGTAGGAGTAATCAAGATTAGAAAGTTGTGTTTAAAGAGGAGTATGTTAGCATTCCCCCTACGATTAAAATTGAGAAGAATAGGACAAGTCATAATATTTTTTAGCCTATAAATCAGGATGCTACAGAAAAAAATGACAACACTTGAGATGCCTGCTAATCAGGTGGGGGAGTCATCATCTAGTTAAGTTGATGAACCCCAACAACATCAACCTGAAATGCCAATGAGGAGATGCACTAGAGAAAGGAGAGAAGCGATTTCAAATTACTATATCATGTATAACAATGAATACGAATTTGATACGGGACTACAAGATGATCCAACATTTTATAGTTAAATCAAATTGTGTTCGAACTTTAATGAATGGATCAAAGAATGAGGAGATGAAATCCATGGCAGACAATGGTGTTTGGGATCTTGTCGAGTTACCACATGGTGCGAAACCCATTGGTTGTAAGTGGGTTTTCAAAACCAAATGGGACTCAAATAGTAACATCGAAAGATACAAAACACACCTATCTGTCAAGGGATTCACTCAAAAAGAAAGCATAAATTTAAAGAGACTTTCTCACTAGTATCTACGAAAGACTCTTTTAGAATAATCATAGCACTCGTAGCTCATTATGATTTGGAGTTACATTAGATCGACATAAAGACAATTTCTCAATGGAGACATTGAGGAAATTATGTGCATGGTGCAACCGAAGAACCTACTATGTAAACACAAGAAGTCCATCTATAGCTTAAAGCAGGCATCTCGCCAGTGGTACTAGAAATTTGATCAGGTGATAACCTCTTTTGGTTTTAAGGAAAACACTGTTGATCAATATATATATATGTCAAGGCCAATGGGAGGAAATTCATCATCCTGGTGTTGTATGAAGATGACATTCTACTGGCAAGCAGTGATGTAGGACTATTGCATGAAACCAAGAAATTTCTTTCAAGTAACTTTGAAATAATGGATTTTGATGAGGCATCTTTTGTTTTGGGTGTATAGATCCACCGGGATTGTTCTAGAGGTATACTCCGATTATTACAGAAGGCCTATATTGATAAGGTGCTTATCCGTTTTAGCATGCACAGTTGCGTGCTAGGGGATACACCTGTGGCAAAAGGTGATAAGTTTAGTTTGCTTCAATATCCAAAAACAGACCTAGAGAGAAAGAAAATGGACAAAGTCCCTTATGTGTCAGTAGCAGGGAATCTCATGTATGCTCAAGTGTGTATGCGTCCAAATATAATGTACATAGTAGGGATATTAGGTAGGTATTTGAGTAACCCGGGTGTGGACTATTGGAGAGCAGCAAAGTGGGTTATGAGATATTTACAAAAGACTAAGGATTACATGCTTACTTATTGGAGATTGGACCACCTAGAGACTGTGGGATATTCTGATTCGGACTTTGCTGGGCGTCTAGGTAGTAGGATTCTACATCAAAATATGTCTTCATAATAGCCGGATGGGCTGTTTGCTAGAAAAGTGTCAAGCAAGCAGACACTTATACCAAAAACAATTATATCATGCTATGTCTTCATAATAGCCGGAGGGTCTGGTAGGTTCGAGTCTCGGGTTAAGGTAGGGGTGTAACATAAAAAACCCGAACCCGACCTAATCGGAAGCTTAACCCAAAATGGTTAACCAGAATTTGACCTTATTAGGTTTGGGTTGACTTGATTCATTTTCAAGTCACCCAATGACCCAACCCAACTCGATCCAAAAAATATTTTTTTAAAATTTTAAATTTTTATAACCAAAAAAATTGCTAAAAATACTATCAAAAAAATAAGAAAAAATAATCTAATATTCAAGAAGAAACATAACATTAACATATCGTCATATCCTAAAACATGATACCAAAACATCAAATTCATCCATAACATGAACAAAATGTCATGTACTAAAACATAAATACCAAAACATCAAATTCATCCCTAACATTAACCTAATGTCATATGCTAAAACATGATACCAAAATATCAAACTCATCCCAAACCATTGTTCTAGAAGACTCAAAACCAAAGGAATATCACCATAAGTCAAAACACAAGCATAACATGACCACAAGCTTTTAACAAATATCCAAATCTTCCCATCAACATAATAATTAAGTTTAACAACATTCAAATCTTCTTCAATTCATTTCTCCTCCAACTTCATTTTCAATACTAATTTCTTCATACTTGACGTTTAACAAGCCAAACTTGAAAGTAATAAAAAAGGCAAAAATAGAAAACTATATTACTTGGTCATATTTTCAAATATAGAAAATATTTTAAAAGTGAATGGAATTTGAAAAATATAATATATATATATATATAGAACTTTGAATATATATATATGGAATACAAAATTCATATTTACTCTCAAAGTCACATATTGTTAATGTTCGAAGCAACAGTTGCGGTGGTGCATGAATCATCCTCGATGTGATTTATAGATAAACCCAAGATATTCTCGGTCAACTAATCCAATTGCACAATAGTTTTTACAACAAAGAAAAAAATATGTCAAAAAATTGAAATAGTAGTTAATCAAATCATAAACAACAAAACTATTAAATAAACATATCTTTTGACCAAGCATCCAATCTTTACAACATAATAATGCCTCAACAACATCAGGTTTCATTGCACTACGGTACTCTACCACTGGTGCTAAAAGCTGACTCAGAAGCAATAGTAGAAATTGGAACGATCAAAACATCTCCAGCCAAATGAGTGAGTTTTAGATACCTGAATTAGTGAGCTTTCCAATAGGCAAGAACATCAAGTTTACATCACCTGTCAAGCTTCGTTTCTTTCAAATAAAGCTCCAATTGAGTCTTTTGAGCGGTAGCTTGCAAACTTGTAAATGAGTCAAACTCCTACTTCATCATAAATAAAATATAGCAACTCAACGTTAAATAATTACATAGTACATTGAAAATTAAATAATGAAATGTGAAAATAAAACTTAATAAGGTTATACTTATCCTCAACACATCAAGACATCTATTAGTAGAGGCAAGAGAAGGAATGCTATCAAAGACACCACGAGAACTCGAAGATGCACTTCCACTAGAAGACAACTTAGTAGTATTGCACGCATGTTCATCATATAAAGAAAACAACTTATCCTTAACTTTTTGTATCTCGACATTATCAAACCCATAAAGCTTTTTATAGCAAAACTAGACAAACTGCATCTTAAACCTCAAATCAAATGCCACAACAATGGCAAACAAAACATTGTAATCTTTCCAATACTTGTCAAATTTCTTAAACATTTGATAAGCCATGGATATCATGAACATATCACCACTTTCCAATTCTTAAGTCAATGTCATCTCACTTGTAAAGACCCTAGGAAATTAAAGATTTGCGGTAGGATATTTCACTCTAGAAAATAGATTAGTGGTCTGATAAAAATCATCAAGAAATTCGCAAATCTTTTCAACCTTTTCTCACTCAACAATAGAAGTATAATGTGCGAAGTTGGAATCAAACGACTTTAAATGCTTGAAAGCACGACGATAGCAAAAGGCATTAGAAAGCACTAAATAGGTAGAATTCCACTTAGTCGGAACATCTTGCCTCAAACTTTTCCTCGGATCAAGTGCAACATGTGAGACAAATTCAAAAAGTCTTTCCTTTCTTACTTGACTATCTTTGACATACTTCACACACTCACGAACTTTCTCAACAAAGCTGTCAATTTCTTTAAGACCTTGCACATTTAGATTCAAAATATGCGCACAACAACGAACATGTAGAAAATCATCATCGCTCACCTATTGACATTTTAAAGCAAATAGATTCCTCAAATAATCCACAAGAATATCATTTGTAGAAGCATTATCCAAAGTGATTGTGAAAACCTTTCCACCAATAACCCAATCAACAACATACTAATTTTATCACGCCACGCAATGCCCGAGTGAAGTGGTGGCAAATAAGAGAAGTTTAAAATTCTCTTGTGTAATGAACAATTGCAATCAACATAATGTGCAGTCAAATAGATATAACCATCAATAACAATAGAAGTCCACAAATAAGAAGTAAAACATATTTTTTCAGGACAAGAATGTAATTCACTAGCAAGCCTACCCATTTCAGTTCTGTGCATCTTAATAATATCTCCTCTAGCCGTATTTCCAGTAAAATGACAAACTTCAAGTTCTAAATAAGAGAACAGTTCTAATCACTTCATATTAAACAAACTGAAGTGGCAACTCATGGCTCACAATTTCTGAGATCAACAACTCTCAAAATTTTTCTTGATTAAATTTTTGTGATTGAATTCCAAGTCCCTTTTCACCCAATTCTAACAAAGCTTGAGCTATATCATGGGTATTTTGTATAGGGCATTGCTTTTGTATATGTCGTTGCAAATTACCTATGCCCATACTACTGTGAGCACGGTAAGTAGCCCCTCAACCTTTGCATTTGCAATGCAATGGTTCATTATTTTTTGCTGGTAGCATCTCAAAGTACTACCACCACTTTGATATTATTAATTGCGTCTAGCGTTTGCCTTCACTACTTTCTAAGGGCTCACCTTGCACACTACTCTCTTCATCATCATGAAGATCAAGGTCGATAAGATCTGAGTTCATTTTGAAACATAAGACAAAATAAGGGTGAGATTCAAGGCATGAGAAAATAGATATATATAGTTGTGATGTGCAAGGCACCACCTCAACCATACACGTCAGCAGGATCAGACCAGTTTAGAATTTTCCAAGTGAAGGTGACAACACCCTCGACAGAGCAAGCTATCCTCAACAGAGATCTTAAGCCAGAAAACTCACTAAGTGTGAGGATCGATGCCCTCAAGAAGACTTACTATCCTCAAGAGAGCGTCCAATTGAGAAAGGGAGAGCCTCGGAGTGCAAGCCACAAGAGGGGGAACACCCCCAGGCTGACCCTTTCATTAAGTCCTTGGCTTCTAGCCACGAGAGGTCTTTTGAACCCTCGACAACCTTCATGCAAAGCAAATGGGGCGAGGGAACAAGTAGCCTTGAGGCATTGAGCCCCCTTGAGCACTAATACATCAAGGGCATGAGTCCATGTCATGGCCTTAGCCAGGTTTGACTGCCGACGGGCAAATCCTAACTGGCAAGGCTGACAGGCCCTATACCTACCCCCACCAAACACGTGCCTGCTGCACATAGGTCCATCACATCAGTCCCAGGCACATTTAATGCCCTCTCATAAATATAATCCTTGGCCATAAATGCTCAAGATATGCATTAAATGCAAGGTTAAGGTCCCATTAATGAGAGGTAAGGTCAGCCACCTTTTAGAGGTCCAAGAAGTGACAAAAAATATATTCACTTGTATTCCATGTGTTAGATTTATTGATCAACCCCTATCAATCACGTCACATTAGGGGGTCACTCTCACATAAATAGCAAAAAGGCTTTCACATAAGAGGTATCTAACATTTTTTTCATATTTTCCATGCAAGAATAGCACATTACTATTCATCATCTTCTCCAAAAATACCCTTAAGCTAACTTGAGCGTCATAGAGCCTACATCGAGGAAAAACCAACTAGTCTCACGTGCATTCCTCCATCTTTGACAGGTGGGCCACCAACATATCAACCAAAATGTATCAAACTTGGTCACGTGGTAGACCAAAAAGACCCCGCATCAAGTTGTATAGAGGAAAGTTGATATGATAGATTAATGTACAAAATTATAAGAACTAGCAAAGTATTTTGAGAAATACAAGAAAAGGCTCATGACATGTTCAAATTTTGTTTCATGATAGATTACTAAAAAACATTATTCTTGGGCCACTGTTATGGAAATTCATAAGTCTATTTTCATTTCTAATTATGGGGTAAATATTTTGTTTTCTATGAAGAATTTTGAGATTTCGCATTTTGCACCCCTTTTGTGAATAACATATGCAGATAAGAAGGCAACAAACATTTACAATACATGAACATGTGGGCATATGGTACAATTATGCCACATAAAGAGCAAGAAAAAACTTGGGAGTTTATTTTTTGTATCAAAAACTTTTAAAAGTAGCCATACTAGTAAGATGACATTCTCAAATCTTTTTTCCCATGTTTACGCAAACATGTCTCTCAAATAAACTCAACATACCTGCATATAAAAATACATAAAAGTAATCATACTCATAAATGCACTTCAAAGTCAAGGTTTATGTAAGCTTTCAATTAACTAGACAAATTGAAATAAATGATACAAACATTCCAAGTGAATAAGGATATCTTTCGATAGCCGCAAACCACCATGTTTTCAATTATAGAAACGATTACCATAAAAAAATGCACTACAAAATCGTAGAAATACAAAATTAGTACTCTGGTTCACTACATGCACATATAAGAACAAAACTCACACCTATCCAACCATCTTTCATCCAACAAAATGAAAGCATCTATGCCATTGCAGATCATGAAACTAAACACAATGAAGCAAAAAAGAGGATGCCGAAAACTCATGAAAATCTTGGTGGCTGCCCGCTATCGGAGTGATCAAGGTTGAGTCTGTGAGCTACAGAGCACTAAGTCGGGTTAATTGGGTTAGGTTTGGGTTTACGGTGACCTTTTTTTTCTTTCCAGGTTCGCAGGTCAACCCAAAACCCAACCTAACTTGAAATTATTTTTTTGGTTGCTTTTTGGGTCCAACCTGATTAGACCAGAACCCGAAAGCCCCAAATTCATACTTGATTTTTTTTGGGTGGGTCATGATTGGATCTATGGGTTGGGTCATAGTTTGTCACCCCCACTCTTTCAGTGCTTGCCTAAATTGTTTAACATTAGAAAATATGTCTATCTTTTTCAATTTCATCTATGAATTAGGGTTTTTCAGGAATCTGCACATCCCCAATAGCTGGCCGCCCTCTCAAAGAATCATCAGCTAAGTCTTTGTCACTTGATTCTGAAGGAAGTTTCATGTCACTTTCATGACCGTTATCAACTTCTAGGGACGAATCACTGTCACTTACATCACCACCGTGCACATTAACTTATTCTTGAGCACCTTTATCCTCATAAAAAAAAACCTTAATCCTCCATTTGTTTATCATCTCCACCAGATTGATTTTGTACAGTGTCAATTAGCACATCTTCATATGTATAATCCATGACCCCTTAGATCAGTTGGCAGCTCATTAAAATGCTCACTTGTAGTAGGAGCAAGTATATCTTCAATAGTCCCTATAAACTTCACATAAATTCTGATTCCTTTGGATATTTCTCAATCATTCCCTTTACACATCTTCATCAAATGACAAGTTCACCTTTTGAACTCCATGACTATGATTATAGTTATAGCTGAGAGATAAGTCTAACATCTTTAGCTTTGGTATATTATGAAAGGCAAGGTTTATAATGTCTCCCACCAAGTTTGAATACCTATAATGTTTAGGACTCACACCCTAGCATCCTACTATTCCCATTGTAACTGTTGCGAATTTTCTGCAAATGTGTGGGTCACTCAACTAATAAAGTGAAAGTAAAAGTATCGTTCCTATGAGGAACAGGCTACCAAACACCAAACTTATAACTTCTCTATTCTTTAATCATCGAAAAGTGAGTGAAAATATGATGAATTCAAACACAAGCAAGTAATAAAAGTAAAGAAATTAATAAAAACAAACTAGGGTCTAGGCATCGCCGATTGAATCCCCCCCTTATAACCAATTAAACCCCCATTGATTTTAATTAATACGCTTTTCCCACACTCCAACTCACGAAAATATTTGTAACCTCCTTTGGAAAGTAAACGTGCCAAGGAATGCGATGTGTCTACTTTCGTGATCACATACGGATCTCTTGGCCCATTGCACACAAGAGTTGTGTTAGTTAAAAAGTCCTTGCTAATTAACCTAACCAATTGCACAAGAGCACGATTATTTCTAACCTATGCATCCCTTATGTCTATAACACAAATAGTTAGATTCTATACACACCCTTTCGTAGTCGAACATAAAATCTCAAAACTTGTAAAGATTGGCCAAAAATTGAAAAGTAATAAAAATTTTGAATTATAGATAGGAAGTATGTAAAATTAAAACCAAAGGGGTTCAACAAAAATTACAAGAGTTTCATCAATGACTAGCCTAGAACCCTATGATTTAATTAGCTAGACATAACAAAGAGAAAACAAAATAAAAACATGATAAAACTAAACGAAAACATAAAAGCAAACTCGGCTTTAGGCGATAATCTTGAGAGATGGAAGAGCTTGGCCTTTGAATTGTCACCCTTCGTGAGCTTTCGTCCTTGAAAACCCTCTTGAAAGATCAGCCAAAAGTCCCTGAAAATCGTGCCTTTGATGTCCTTAAATAGTGATCGGGTGATTGGAGTCAGAATTCTAACAGGAAACAAACTTTCCTTGCTGGCGCAACGCATCGGGACGGCTTCGTGCATATCGGAACGGCCTTGAGCACATCGGGATGGCTTTGGCTGTCCCATACTGCACAATTTCAGCAGCTACTGGATGCGTCGGGATGGCTTTGCGCATAGTGACGGCTTCATGTGCATCATGACGGCTAAAGCCGTCTCACCGCGCGCCCACTTTTTCAGCTCAATTTCAGCCCCAATATCTTGCAATAACCTCACGAAACTCTTGTGGGTGGACATAGGCATCAAAACTTTGGAAAAATAAAGATTTAAGGGTGTAAAAACACTTTAGATTAATCGAATTAAGGTTTTATTACACAAAGCACAAATTTCATCCTTATAACTTTAAAACCTTAATAAAAATTAAAGAAAATCACACAAAGCTTGCACATAAAAGTGTATACATTTAAAGCTTATCAGTAATGTATTAAAAGATTGTGGTTTCCGCATCTCTTCATATATGAGTCAAAACTAACATAAACAAACAGAAGGTATATAAGCAGATGCCTCACTGGAAAAAGGAACAAAATGTGATTGTAAAACTATGCTAAAGTTATACATCATTTCAACTTGGAAGGAATAAGAAAAAACTGAACTTGACCAATTGCAAATAAAAACTATGGAAAGAAACAAATTTCAACTTTCATGTTACTTTGATAGTATAGCGGACACAAATTTCATGCATCAGATAAGCAAAATAGTTCTCAGGTATAGGAGATATTCCAATTATGCATACAAACTGTTTTGAGCCCTCAGTCTTAAAGTAGCAGCATTGTTCTAGCAAAAATAATAATAATAATAATAATAATAATAATAATAATAATAATAATAATAATAATAATAATCTCATATTCCATCTTGAGCAAGGGAATCTAAACAACAATATGTGAAGCTTATCTAATATTTCATCTTATGAACAAGTTTTTCCTAGAAATATTTGTCAAATAGTAGGGGTGTCAAAACGGGTGGGTCGGGTGGGTTCGGGTCGGGTTGATGTAAGGGTATAACATGAAAAACCCCAACCCAAACCCGACCCGATCCGATGCTCAACCAGAAAAGGTCAACTCGAACCTGACCTTATTGGGTTCGGGTTGACCTGATTTGTTGTCAGGTCACCCAATAATCCGATTTGACCCGACCCAACCCGACCTGACCCATTTTTTTAATAAAAATTTTCAGTGTTTTATAACAAAAAATTGCTAATATACTACTAAAAATATGAAAAAAAATCTAATATTTAAAAAGAAAGTAACATCACATGTATCACTAACATTAAACATAATATCACATACTAAAATATCAAATTCATATCAAACATAACATCAAATTTATCTCTAACATAAACATAACATCATGTACTAAAATATGATCCCAAAATATTGAATGCATCCCTAAGTCATTAACATGATGCCAAAATATCAAATTCATACCCAACCTTTGTTCTAGAGGACTCAAAACACCATAAGTCATAACACAAACATAATATGACCACAAGTTTTTTTAACAAAAATCCAAATCTTCTCAACAACATAACATAATAATTAAGTTTAACAATATTCAAATCTTCTTCAATTCATTTCTCGTCCACTTCATCTCCAATACAAGCTTCTCCATACTCCACATTAATAAGCCAAACCTGAAAATAATAAATGAAAAACCCAAAAAAATAATATTTTTGAAGTGAATGGAATTTGAAAAATAATATATATATATATAGAACTTCGAATATATATGAAATATAAAAATTGTATTTACTCTCAATGTCATATATCATCAATGTTCGAAGCATTAGTCGCAGCAGTACTTGATTCATCATCGGTGCGATTTATAAATAAACCCATGATATTCTCAGTCAATTCATCCAATTGCACATTAGTTTCTGCAACAAAGAAAAAATGTCAAAAAATTGAAATATTAGTTAATCAAATCATAAACAAAATAATTAAACCATACCTTTTTGACCAAACATCCAATATTTACAACATACCAATGCCTCAACAACATCCGGTTTCATTGCACTACGATATTGATCAAGAATTCTACCACCGGTGCTAAAAGCCGACTCGGAGGCAACAGTAGAAATTGGGACGGTTAAAACATCTCTAGCCAATTGAGCGAGTTCCGGATACCTGAATTGCTGAGCCTTCCAATAGGCAAGAACATCAAGTTGAGAACACCTATCGAGCTTTGTTTCTTCCAAATAAAGCTCCAATTGAGTCTTTTGAAGGACAGGTTCTGAACTTGTAAATGAGTCAAACTCCTAAAGTATCATACATAAAATATATCAACATAATGTCAAATAAATACATAAATAACAATGAAATGTGAAAATAAAGTTATACTTACCCTCAACACATCAAGACATCTGCTAGCAGTGGCAGGAGAAGGAATATCATCAAAGGCACTACGAGAACTTGAAGATGCACTTCCACTAGAAGATGGCTTAATAGCATTGCGTGCATACTCATCATACAGAGAGAACAACTTATCCTTAACTTTCTGTATCTCGACATTATCAGACCCATAAAGCTTTTTATAGCAAAACTCAACAAACTGCATCTTAAACCTCGGATCAAATACCACAGCAATGGCAAATAGAACATTGTAATCATTCCAATACTTGTCAAATTTTTCAAACATTTGATAAGCCATGGATCTCATGAACATATCACCACTTTCCAATTCTTGATTCAATGTCATCTCAATTGTAAAGATCCGAGGAAAATAGAGATTGGCAGTAGGATATTTAACTCCAGAAAATAAATTTGTGGTCTGATAAAAAACATCAAGAAACTTACAAATCTTTTCAACCTTTTCCCATTCAACAATAGAAGGACAGTGTGTGAAATTCAAATCAACCAACTTCAAATGATTAAAAGCACGACGGTAGTGCAAGGCATTAGAAAGCATTAAATAGGTAGAATTCCACCTAGTCGGAACATCTTGCCTCAAGCTTTTTCTTGGATCAAGTGCAACATGTGATACAGATGTAAGAAATCTTTCTTTTCTGACTTGACTACCTTTGACATATTTCACACACTCACGAACTTTCTCAACACAACTGTCAATTTCTTTAAGACCCTCTTGCACAATTAGATTCAAAATATGTGCGCAACAACGAACATGCAGAAAATCACCACCACTCACTAATTGACACTTTAAAGCAAGTTGATCTCTCAAATAATCCACAAGAACATCATTTGCAGAGCATTATCCAAAGTGATTGTAAAAACCTTTCCATCAATACCCCAATTAGCCAACAACATGCTAATTTTATCACACAATGCAATGCTCGAGTGAGGTGGTGGCAAATAAGAGAAGTTTAAAATTCTCTTTTGCAATGACCAATTGCAATCAACATAGTGTGCAGTCAAACAAATATAACCATCAGTAGCAATAGAAGTCCACAAATCAGAAGTAAAACATATTTTTCCAGGACATGAATGCAATTTCACTTTTGTGCATCTTAATAATATCTGCCCTTGCCGTATTTCTAGTAAAATGGCAAACTTGAGGTTCCAAATAAGAGAAAATAGATCTTATCGCCTCATATTCAACAAACTGAAATGGCAACTCATGTCTCACGATTGCTAAGATCAACAGCTCTCTAAATTTTTCTTGATTAATTTTTTGTGATCGAATACCAAGTCCCTTTTCACCTTGTTCTAACAAAGCTTGAGCTATATCACGGGTATTTTGTCTAGGGCATTGCTTTTGTATATGTCGTTGTAAATTACCTGTGCCCATACTACTGTCAGCTCGGTAAGTAGCCCCACAACCTTTGCATTTACAGCGTAATGGCTCATCGTTTTTTGAGGGTAGAATCTCAAAGTATTGCCACCACTTTGATTTCAATTGCCTCTTGCGTTTGCCTTTGCTACTTTCCGAGGGCTCGCCTTGCACGCTACCCTCTTCATCATCATGAAGATCAAGGTCAATAGGCTCCGAGTCCATTCTAAAAAATAAGACAAAATAAATGTAAGAATTAAGGCATGAGATAGTATACATACATACATTATTCGAATCATGAACATTGCTAAAAGAATCTATATATATATCTACATTATTCTATTTTCTTATCCCGTTTTCCAAATTTTGTTTGTAGTTTAAATTATGACATATATGTATATATAATTTAGGAAAATTTGTTTAATTAAGTTGTGTAAGACTAGATTGCAAAGGGGTTCATGAGCCCAGTGACAGACATACGATTCAATTCAGACAGCTTTAATTGGATTAAGGTAATATTATAATAGAAAGCTGCATGATATTTTCTTGTCTTTTGCCAGACCACAAGATATTTTTGGATCCTTGACCATACACCAGCACTTTTATTGCATCATATATATAAAATCAATGCAGTAATTATGGTGTGGCATAAGAAAAATTAACATGAGATTTCTAGATGAATCCAGTGAGATAATCCAAATATATTCAATATTATAAAATTAGTAAGAGAAGTGAATCATTAAAAAGAAGAAATATAAATTCTTCTAATCTGCTAATAAATAGACAATAAATGGTATTGTACATATTCGAGCACAAAGCCTAATGACCTAGCAAATATCACTCCCGGGCTAATAGACAATATTATTGCATCATACATTTTTGTTTAAGAGGGCTAATTACATCTTTCAAGAATCAAATTTCAGCAACATTATCAACAAAAAACTTGGTCTAGATCTAAAAGCAAAGTCTTATCACTCTAAGATCATAAAATAATGACAAAAAATTTAAAAAACAAAGCAATCTAACCTGTTTTGTCTCACCGGCTTTTACACAACCCGTCCGTTTTGCCTGAGTTATAGAGGGAGAAAAGAGTGAGAGAGAGAGAACAGAGAGTAGAAAGTGAGAGAGAGCTGAGAGTGAGAGAAAGAATAGAGAGTAGAGAGTGAGAGAGAGAGCTGAGAACGAGAGAGAGAACAGAGAACGAGAGAGAAAACAGAGAGCAAACCTTAAAGTTACAACGTAACAAACCTTTCGGCTTTCAAACAGTCCGTCCGTCCGTCCGTTTCGCCTAAGTTACAGAGGGAGAAAAGAGTGAGAGAGAGAACTCAGAGAACAGAGAGTCAGAGAGTAAAAGTGAGAGAGAGCTGAGAGTGAGAGAAAGAACAGAGAGTGAGAGAGAGAGCTGAGAACGAGAGAGAAAACAGAGAACGAGAGAGAGAACAGAGAGCAAACCTTAAAGTTACAGCGTAACAAACCTTTCGGCTTTCAAACAGTTCGTCCATTTCGCCTGAGTTACAGAGGGAGAAAAGAGTGAGAGAGAGAACTCAGAGAACAGAGAGTAGAAAGTGAGAGAGAGCTGAGAACGAGAGAGAGAACAGAGAGCAAACCTTTGTGACTTTGTCGGCCGATTGGATCTGAAAACTGATGTAGGGTTTGGACAAAAAAAAAAAAATCAATTTATAGTACCCATATTTTGGGTGGGCTGGGTTATTCGGGTTGGGTTCGGATTTTGGGTGACCTTATTTTTTTTTCAGGTTCGTGGGTCAATCGGAAACCCAACCCGACCTGAAATTATTTTTCAGGTTAGTTTTCGGGTCCGACCCGATTCAACCCGAACCCGAAAACCCCAAACCCAAACCTGATTTTTTTCGGGTGGGTCATAATTGGGTCGGCGGGTTGGGTCAAGTTTTGACACCCCTATCAAATAGTATACATCCCAAAAAAAATCATATTATGCTCTAATTTCATTTTGCATGTCTCAAGTATAAACATAAAGTTAGGAATTTTGGTAAAATGTCAAAAAATATACAACGAAACCAAGAATAAGGACCAAAAAACATAAAAATTTTAAGAAAAAACTAAAAGAAAAACAAATGAGATATGGAAAGAAAAAAAAAACCCTACAAATCAGCGTCCTCTGTTTTTCAACCTATTTCACTCAATCAACATAACATACTACTTTTACAACATGAAAACATGTATAAACCATAGATTTTTTTTTAAAAGAAAAGTTATTATCGGAGGACAAATATGTTGTCTAGCCCCAAAAAATGGTCAAAATCCCTTTTCCTTTTTTTTTTTTTTTGCAATGAAGAATGGCAAAAAACTTCTCTTTTCATTGATTGCACTACTTCCTATCCAAAAAATTAGCTAAAAATGTCTTTTTTGGCGGGTGAAAACATGGTGTTCTTCACTGGGTTTTTCCTTAGGAACAAGGGTTTTCTTTCCCTCCCGTGGTGCTCATATGGTGGGATATTAGTATTCTGATCTTCCCATCTCCTTTTCCTTAACACATGTTTTGTTGAGGGCATGATAGACATTACACATCAACGATTTTTAAAGAATTATTTGTTTTTTCAAAATGGGTAGGACAACTATTTCACATAAACTCTTGACTCCGTCAGGCACTTTTGGAAGGAACCGTAACACCGGGGGGCGGGTGAAGCGTAGTTATGAAATTTGTAGAGGGAGTTGAGTGTGGTATTCAATCGAAGAGGGATATCAATTGTAATATTGCAAACTTCCAGAGGGTGTATTTGTAGTTAACTCTGTAAGTTTTGTAGAGCTATTGGAGAGTGATTTGTAAAATGAAAATGCTAATGGAGAATTTAAATGAAGCTTTTGTGATATGGGAACTAAATTCCAAATTGAAAGATGAGTTAGGGAGTTTTCTTAATTTGCTTACGCTTTAATTTTCAGCCAATTCACTTTATTTTTATGTTTCTTTTATGATAAAAAATTAATGGCATATACCAATCACTAATTATTAGCAGAATGAGGAGTTAGATTCTCTAAATAACGTTTAGGGTTTAAATTTTGGAGTTGTGAATAGAGTAATTGGATTGGGAGAGTCACCCCAATAATGGGCCTCTTCAGTACCCAATCTGAATTAATTGTCCCATAGATCAGAATCGAATGACTAAGATCGAAAAAAGAAAAATTATTGACATAAATCATTTTCAATATATGACTAGTTCTACATTTTTTTTTGTTGGTCCCTCTCTCAATTGATACTACTACTTCCATTAAAGTTTTATAAACACTAATGATAAGTGTAAACTCAATGCAAGCGCACGTAAAATAAAATAAAATATAATTGTACATTATATATAATAAAAAATTTTATTACAATAATTATAAAAAAAAATTAAATAAGATTTTATTTATATGATTGAACAATAAATAAAAGGACAAAAAATATAGGATTAGGTAGAATAGTAGATAGAGGGGAGAGGGAGAAAAACAACGTTGATTAATTTAGAGGAGAGAAAAGAAGTTAGATAGGATAGAGGGGAGAGGGAAAAGAAAGTAAAAGTCGGACTAAAAATACCAACTACTGATTAGAAGCTCATAGTGCTGTATAAAAAAATTTAAGATAAATAGTTAAGAAAAACATATTTTTAAGTTCTCAAATTGGGGCCTTAATGCCAAACTCTAGGAGGTGTAAAGTGAGAAGGATGTGTACACCTCCTAGAGTTATGCACAGATAGGAGTTTCTATTTTCAAATGGTATTATATCTTCTATTCCTTAATATACATTCATGTCATAGGTAAAATTAGTTTCTTCATTACACACTTGGCCTGAAATTTATACATTTAGCATGTATTTATATATTGGAATAGAAGATGAAATACGATTTAAAATAAAAGATCTTGAGGGTTGAGTATTTGCAATTTTTTGTTTATAGCGAAGGAAGTTCAGTAACAACAGGACATATCTCATGGTCTTTTTTGTAATTGATATTAAAGTATTCAACAACCTCGTATGCAAAGCAAAGGTTCTCAACAGTCATTCTCAGGGATCTGAAATATTGGTAAAGAAATATGCAGCCAAAGATTCATTATTCAATAACGAACCTATTTGGAGCTTTTGTTCCTACAAATTATCATCAAGAAATTGTTCTATAGCTCCTCTCCTGAGCAATAAAAACCTTTACTCTTTCTTCTTTTTTTTTTTTTTTTCTCAAGTTGCTAAAGTTGTTGGTTCACAGCCATCATGCACGCAAGCTAAGACGTCTCTGTAGTCCCTGGAAATGGCGAAAGAGTCGTAAACCTTACCATCACTGCTTTTCTTGTACTCGAAAAGAAGGGAGGAGTGGTTAAATGCTGTCAGCTTAACAAATCCGAAATCATAATCCCTGTAGAGACTCCAGCTGGTGTTAACGGGACTGAAAGCCGATAAGTGAGCTCCTCCTCCACCACATACAACATGGATTGTCCCGTTCACGGTGCCAGAGTAATGAGATTTTTCCGAATTCACACACTTATGCTGCGAGAAAGATAAAGAATAAATGTGGGTTAAAAGGGCAATAGTGAAAGTCGGGAGTGTGCCAAAAAAGATGGTGCTAAAAGTTTAAAGTTACTATGCAAGAGATGCTTCTAACTTTTAAGTTTTTTCTGCTTAATAAAAGCAAAAGAAAGTATTGTAAACATTGTACGAATGCCAAAAAAAGAAAAAAAGAGAAAGACACTCTATTTATTGAAATTACAATTACCACCCTTCCAGTTTGCTTCCGTCTTATGAGTAGCACCAACCGTTAGTTGCCTCAATTACAAAAAGACCCTCCATCTATTAGTGTCGTGAGGGTACTTATAATTTCAACAGATAGGGGGGTAGGGTGTTGGTAATTATCTCCGTCTTTTAACTTACAAAGACCGCTAATTCATTTCCTTTTACCCGTGTGTACGGTGTGGCAGCAACTAACAGTTTTACCTGATAAATCGGGCAACTCCTTTCGTAATTGTGGACATGACCATAGAATGCAATGTCGACCTTATACTTCTGCCAGAGTTTCTGCAAGCTTTCCCTCCCCATGGGCTCTTCAAACGCACCTTCCAAACCGTAATACTTGTCAGAAGAATAACCGAGGACCCGATGTGCAGCAAATATCAGCCAAGGTTGCTTTCGCCTATCTGCCGATGCAAGGCACTGTTCAATGAACCTGTACTGCTCGGATCCTTCGCGCCAGTCATGCTCAGTATCGGCTATGCAGAAGCGAAACATGCCATAATCTGTTGAGTACCTGAAATGACGAAATATACCGTTTATTTTGTCATTTTTCAATTTTTCTCATACCTATCCAATAGCCCATAAATTATTTTCTCACTTTTTCCTCGCTTTTCAATTTTTTTTCTATCTTATTATAACATCGATTAAATCACCCATAAATTACTCTGAAACCATTAAAATAAACATGTATTTTGGAAAAACATGTCATTTCTGCAAAAGAAGAAAAAAAAACAAGCCAGACATATTTTCATTGCCGTACCTAAATGTCCATACGCATCAAATTAACATGCCATTTTATTCACTCACTTTACGCATGAAAATCGTAAAAATACCGTTTATTTTCATTTGCAATTTTGCCGGCACCTACCCGTCTGTTGTGTTATCAAATCACCCATAAATACTCCTAAACCATTAAAAGTATACATATATTTTTGAAAAACACATTATTTCATGCAAAGTGGACAATACAGACCAAAAATTTTTGAATATCCTACCTAAAAGTTAATAATATTTTAACACAATAATCCCAACGTATTTTCATTCTAACACAAACACCAATTCCAATAGATTCGAATTTTAAAAATTCTGGAAATGGAAAAAGCAACTGGCTACTTGATCAAACTGGCTCACCTTTAAAGACAACTAGTTATATTCATCCTCTGTAATTTCTTCCAAAACCGGCCATACTGAGACTATGTTAAATAAGCACACAATCAAAAGCAATTATTTCGAAGGGTTAGAGGAGCATAAAGATCAACTACCAAAACTTGGCTCTGTTCTCTGCAGGAACAAAGAACATGGTCTCAGCCAGCACGCCACACTCTCCACCAGAATCCGTGGTGCCATAAAAGGATCCTGTCCCGGGCCAATCCCGCTCATGATTGCCGCTGTTGAAACGAACACGAGATTAGATACTTATTGCTAACAAAATAAGTCATAACATGCATGTATGTTGTGAAATGAACAAACCTTGCAATCATATAAGCCTTGGTGGAGGCTATAGGTTCCACCTGTGCCGTGAATTGGTCCCATATTGAGAGATAGCCGTTCGCGTATGAGATATCCCCTATATGAAAAACGATGTCAATATTCTTGAGATCCTTGATGAGTTGGTCAGTGGTATTCAGCGAGCCGGGCTGATAATTGCTGTACTCATTTGAGCCATCACGCTCTGCCTGAAAATCACAGTAATTGAAATTGTATGTTGTTAAAAAACAAAATGTAAGGCTAATCACAAAAAAAAAAAAATTGCAGTTTGGCTCATTTTCATCGAACCTCCTGTGGTATGAAAACTTACAAATAACCCCCTAATGTTTGCTTCCATGTTATAGATACACGCCTAACCACAAGTGGGATTTGTAATACAAAACTGAACAAAAGCTTAGGTGCAGAGAGAATTTCAAATTATTCCCTATAAAGAATTATGACATATTCTCCTCTTATTGCAACATCATTTTCATGTCATTTGTTTTAGGAACCATAACTTCATTCTATGACTCAAGCCTATTTCTTAATTGAGTTGATCTATTATCTTTAGATTTTCACTAGGATATTCTTGGTACGATCTTTTCTAAATATTTCTTTAGTTTAGAACCCAAAAAATATTAAAAATATATTTAGTTCAAATTTCTCCATACCTTCCCCATGTCTCCAAATATTATGACGCGCTGCAATGAATCTTGTCCTAGATATGGGGATGACTTGAACGAATACATCTTCTTGCTCCAAATATAGGATCCATTGGACAATTTATGGCCTATTCTGTACTTGTATCTGAGGAGAGAGAAAAAAAAAACCCATAAATACATAAATAAGAAAGATAGAAAAAAATAAATCAACAGTCTCAGCAAGAAAAATCATGGCTGACGATTAGGGAGGTTTACATCTCTCCAAACATTTTGGCAACTTACACCGTATTTGGCCACAAATCTTTAAGGAAACTCGTATGTATGAATCCAGGATCACGCCAACCAACGGTACGAGCAGGTGAGCCTATTAACCAAAGAATCCTTTAAATTAGATATCATCATCACATGTTCGATTTTGCACTAGAGAAGCATTGAATGGCAATGAGTGAAATGTAGCTCCGAATTAATGAACACATCAAATATTGTTTCTTTTAAAAAGAAAAACTCTTGTACTCAAAAATATTAACTACTATGTAAAAGTTATAACAAAAATTTAAAAGATTGATGTTCGAGATTTTTTATAACTACTTCAAGGTAAAATAAGTTGCTTTCTCTTTATATATTTTTAGTATTATTTTTTCATTAATTATAATCAATTTAACAATCAAAAAGCCTGATTACCCTTACCATACACCTTAAAATGACAACACTCAAGAAAACCCGTGGTAGATCATATAAAGTGACATTTTTATCTATTGTCCAGAAATGGAAAAATTGGAAGTCGATCATATCATACCACACATACTGTTCCTTTCAAATGTTAACGTCCCTGCAGGTGAACGACGCATTCTGTGACCGTTAAGACCCCACGCAACAAAAGGAACGGCTTCATCTATGTTGTAGCCACTTGTCCATGTTACTGTCATCTGAAATGATATTGCCATTGGCAGAGTAAGAATGTGTTAGAACATTAATTTTACCTTCAAATAGGTAAATAAATCACAAACATGAACGCGCGCGCGCACACACACACATATGTAATACCAAAAGGGGCTCTTACTTCATTCCAAGATTTTCCTTGAGCAAGTCGAGGATAAAGTGGTGCTTTAGGATTAGCAAAAGATATGGAATTCGAAACTCCCACCAATTGTGGCTGCAATGATCAATATTAATTTAGAAGGTGTATAAATTCAGATATTGAGATTTAAGGCCGTGTTTGGACTTTAAATCTTGTAGCTCCACTTTTGAACTATTTTTGGAGTAAACTGTCCTGAATTTGAAATCCAACTAATACAGAGTTATTTGAGATCCTAGTCCAAATAAATCATTTGGCTAGAAGATTAGCATGTCATACATTTGATAATCCACCTCCAAACAATGCAAAGGCGAAATCTGCTCGTTGATTGATTAACTGGAGCTTTAGTGATCCTTTTCCAGTCTTTGCATAGTCAGAGTTCGAGAAATTTGCAAATTGATACTGAAATTACAAGAAAAAAAAATACTATGTACCATTAGCAGGAGTAAGAGATTTAAAAAAAAAAAAAAAAGGCTTCACTATCGAGTACGGGAATAGAGCATAGGGTGTTTACATACCTTTATCGGAGCAGAGCAAATGTAGGGAGCTTGTGCCTTTGGCTCGTTTTCTGTGTAGCAATTTGATCCACTGATTATCCGACATTCTTTTCATTAGTGATATGATCAAAACTGAATAACAAAATTTACGCAGCTCTCCAGGTGTAGTACATGCTACTTCAGGTCGAGTGTACGAGGCAGTTTGATGTATGACACGAGTGTGGTAGATGTCTTTATATGTCATAAAAGTTCGATCTCATCCCCGTGGAAAAATAAAGAAATAAATAAAAGCATATGTAGCTATCGAAAAATTCTTGCGCATACCCGATTTGGCCAGACCAAACCAATTATATAGCAAGTATTAATACACTTGCTATGTAATTGGTCACTATCCCTAAACTATACAACAATCACATGACAAATGTAAAATACTCGCCACTTGATTAGTGTTGGTATGACCTAACCCGGTACGGGCATGAATTTCCCGCATCCCTATCCCTGTCCAATAAAGACATAATAATTGTAGTTTGGTGAATTGAAAAATAAACAAATCAAACTCAGATGAACATGTACTATCTATCTAACTATCCGTTGCAACGGACTATGTGTAGCATCTCAAAGAACATCTTTTCTAGTGCATGATTTTAATTTTTCATCTCTTTCTAACCAGTGTATGTTGAAAAAATCCTACGTGTAGAGAGAGATTTGACTTCATATATCTGCATAAAATAAACCAACCAAACACAAATATAAAAACATTAACAAAAGGGTCATAGAATGTGAAATATTACTTGAATTTTGCCGGAGAAAACACTCCAATCCAGTCATCATTCGAGGGCCGATCATTTTCGAACTCCACAACAACCCATTCTGTATCCTCACCCTGGGATGAAATAAAAACTATCACTTTTGTGAATGAAACAAAATATAAATCACAACACAGCAAACAATAACAATTGGCCCACCATACATTAAGTCCAAGAACAAGAGGGGAGGCTTTAATGGAGACTTTATCCCTAAGAGAAACAGTGGCTTTGTGGATTGCAATCTTCGACAATGGCTGGTCATCAACTGCAGAATGAGCTAAAACTGCAGCCCCATTGAAGATTAACAACACGTTCAAAACAAACACTATAGAAAAAGGGTTCTGTCTCATTCTTTCGATTTCTTTCAGCACCCTAATTTTCACGCAGTACACACACTAGCAAGAAACAGTCCGGGGATTAGCCCGTTTTTTGTTTTTTGGTTATTTATTGCTGCGAGATTTTGGTGAAATCTTTAAAGAGTGAAGGGATGTGCATTTTGAGCAGATAGATGCCAAGTAATATTCGAGGAAATCGAGGTGGTTGACTTGTGATGAGATTCTTTTAGAGTTTGAAATTTCTTCTAGTGCTAAGAAGGCGGAGAGAATCAAGATAGTTAGGCCGGGGATGTCAAATAATGAAATTTAATTGAGGACGGCTGGTTTAAGGAATTTTTTTCCTTTTTCATTATGTGTAATTGAAGTACAGACTAAATGCAGAAAGAAGTGAAAGTTTTTTTTTTTTTTTTTTTTTTTTTGGTGTTGAAAAGTTTAGGTGGGTTCGGAAGAAGTGAAAGTTCAAGACGAAGTGAAATACCCGTTTCGATGTGATTTTTTAAGAGGAAAAATATTTATATTTTTAAAAAAAATATTTTAGAGAAAAAAAAATTATTTAGATGAGTTTTAAAAAAAAGTAAAAGTAAGAGAAAAAAGCGAAAGAAGGATTTATTTTTTTCCGAAGCTATTTAGAGTGATTTCAAATAAAAATATTTTTTAAATCATTTCTTATAATTGTACCAAAACACAAAACCATTTAATTTAAGAAACAAAACTCTATTATAAAAAATACTGTTCAAAATTTTTTTTTTTAAACATATCCAAACAAACTTTAAATTTCTTTTTTTTCTTTAAAAAAAAAGAATTTTTTTCTTTAATTTTTTTGTGAAAACTGTGTGTGTTAAAATTGTGTGTGCTTTGTGTGGGTGCACAGTGTGTGTGTGTGTGTGTGTGTGTATAAATATATGTGTGTTTGTATGTGTTAATTGTGTGTGTGAACTAAAAAAAAGAACACAATACTACAAAATGATAAAAAATAATAATAATAATTTGGTAGGATCTGAACCCATACCCTAAAAATAGGATAGACTCAATATACATATACAATGGGTCTATATTTAAATAAAATAGGGTATGATATAGAGTATTTTTTATTGGGTATTTTTTGGGTTAGGATCAGAGTAGGTTAAAACCCTAGTCTTTGACACTCCTACCCTGGGTCTTGAGAACTTTTCCATCAAAAAAAAAAAAAAAGAAGTTTCACATGCCAATTTTTGTTCTGTAAAAAATAGTAATTTTTCTTGTAGTGTATTCATTATTCATCTCTCAACAAAATATTTTTCAAAGCGCTAGGAGTGTTGCCAACATTAACCCTCTGACGCAATATTAATTTTTCTTGTAGCGTGTTTATTCTTTATTTATCTCCAAACAAAATATTTTTCAGAGCCCTAATAGTGTTCCTAACGTTAACCCTCCCACACTTAAATCATCTTCAAAAACAATAACATTACTTGGAAACATGAACTAAAAAACAAGATCTCTTCTTTACAAATATGTAGTCAAAAATGCATTGGAAATATTTGTGCGGCATTTCATTGGTAAATTTACCAATAGAATTTGCTACTGAAACTTTCCTTGCAAATTCCATTAGCAGATATCATAATTCTATTGAAACTCCCTCAATAAGTAAAATAATTTGAGGTAAGTTTGACTACTTTCTCCATTTGTTCATTTCTCTCTTACTCGTGTTTCCTTTCACCTCTTTTTTATTCTCCCATTGTTGTCACAATACAGAAATATTTTTGATTATTAGCATGTATACACAAAGGGAAAAGGCATTAAATCTAAGAAATTTAAAGAAGCATTATATGTTATGCTGCCATATCAATATGTATCTTCAACATAAGTCAAATTTCTAGGTGATGTATTCAGATTCATTTGAGCGATCCATATGTTACGTTTTAAGCTATATGATATATCGATCAACTTTCCTTCTTGTCTTATACATCTGAATTACTATACAGCTAGTGTAATTTTTATTTATTAATAAACTAATTTATTATTGTCTTTCGTTTGTCCTACTCTGCTTTGTCAAGTAGTTACCTTTTAAATGATATCTATTTCATCCCCATCCCCTTTCGATAAACTAATTTTTTTATATAAAATGTTAATTATGATAAAATTTAAGGCCTTTTCTCTATATAAAATAAAAATCGAAGGACACGTGAGCCTCAGCCCGTTGTAAAAATATTCACAGTAGCAAAATATACTTGGGCTTTCTTTATAGCAAAAGAATCCAACCCATTTTCAAAAGAAAGCCAATCATGTTTTGGGTTTGCAAGGAAGTAAAGATGTTATCTCTCCCTCCCTAACCAATCCGTCCTCTGCTCTCTCTCTCTCTCTCTCTCTCTCTAATCTCATGCCAGTCTCTTCTCTCTCTCTTTCTCTCTCTCTAATCTCATGCCAGTCTCTTCTCTCTCTCTTTCTCTCTCTTTCTCCACCTATCTCACACTACTTTCTCTCTCCCTCTAATCTCAAGCCACTCTCTGCTCTCTTTCTCTCTCCCTAATTTGAGAATCTCACACCACTCCAAAGAAGGTTTGCCTATGTCTCTGTGTGGTGTGTACTGTATCTATGTTCTCTTTCACTCTCAATGTCGTTTCTTATCACTTCGTCATCACAAAGGGGATGGTCAATCGAGATGGAGGGCGGTGTGTTAATAAGACGGCGGGTGGCGGTGACTATTTAGCAAATCGCTGGCAACAAAGCTTGAAATCTAGGGCTAGGGTTTGCAAAATTAAGGCCAAATTTGTTGCACTTCTCTCTCTTCTTTCTTTGAAAACAAAGCATGAATGATGAATGCTAATATTATGGTTTACCCAAAGAAACCCCACTGCCCAATGTTTTTTCTTCAGTTTTTTTTTTCTATGGAACTAACATACTGATTTTGCCTTCTATTCAAGGTCGAAGCACATGCAATTGGAAGGAAAACATAAGGATAAATCAATTCTCCTACTTGCCTCGACAAATCAGTGGGAAGATAAAGGAGTAGAGCTTGAGATCCAAACACCCTATGGCTCTTATTTGCTTGCTTTGGGAACAAGTTGGTAGCAAGGTAATCCATTAAATAGGTGAGAAAAATCAAGGAAAGAAGTGTCAAAAGAAAATTAGGTGAAGGAAAAAAGGTGTCAGAAGAAAGGATAAAAGTTAGTGAAAATTCAAAGAAATGAAGAGGTGAAAGCATCGTACAAGTTTTTTTCTTTGAGAAGATTGGCAATTTGTCTGTTAGCGAATAGAGTGAACAACATCATTTTCTTCTGAAGGTAGGAATCGAGTGTATTTGGTTGGCTTAATGAACGGTGGGTTCGAGCAACCAAATTAATTACAAATAGCATTCCACCGCTCTTATATATATATATATGTAATGAGTAACTTTCATCTATGAACCTTAACCAGACTCTTAATGTAACTGAGGGAACATCAAAATTTAGATTTTGGTCTCATTCATTATCTCCAATAAAATTATTCTTTCATGTTGGGGCGGGTCTTTAGGTGGACTAAGGGGAGCAATGGCTCCCCCAATATTTAAAAGGTTACTAATTACCTCCTCATAGGGAGTTTCAACTAAAGGGGGATGGGTTTAGTTAAATAGCCTTTTCAAATTTCTTTTTTAATTAAATAGCTCTCAAGTCTTAATTCTTAGCTAGATAGCCCCTATTAGCCCAAATTAATAATTAATCGCACTCAAATGGGATTTAGGTAAATATATGTCTAATTTTTGAATTTTATATTTGAACCCCTAAAATCAAGTATATTGCAAAAGAAATTTCTAACACCAAAAGAAAAACACACACACACACACACATTCACAAACCACACAAATAGAGGCAAAATTAACACTTCAAGCTTAATTGGATTTTAATTGATCAAAGAATCAGTTTGCCATGCTGAGACTAGTTAATTAATGTGAAAAAATTTGAGAAATTCTAGCCGAATATGGCAAAACAGCGGCAACGGAGCCTGCAATTTGTTGCTGCCCATCCGCCGTCTCCAGTTGAAAATTCGCAGTTCTTTTTATAAATCAACTCCTCTTATAATGGGCTAACAAACCATGTTTTCAATTTAAAATTTTAACAAAGTTTTATGGTTTAATACGATGTGTGTGTGTGTGTGTGTGTTTTTTGACAATATATGTGTGTGTGTGTGTGTTTCGTTTTTCTGTTTTTGTCATGTTACTGGGTTTGGGGATTGGGAGGTGGGTGGGTAGGTGAAAGGAATCAAAGTGAAGATCGCTTTAAGCAATTACATGATTGCCACAGCTGGCGATCATGCATATTTTACTAATTATCACTTAAGCAATACTAAATATCGCTTAACTTGAAACGGACAAAATACAAAAAAAATCAAATTATTTTTCTTGTAAATGAGAAATTACATATATCTTGTGGATATATGAGTGTTAAAACAATATATGATCAAATTATAAACTTTAATTTGTCAAATTATACACAGTTTTCATAATAATGGACATGTCACATAATCATAAGCACTATAATAGACGCAATGAACTTAAAGGTATATGGAAATTTAAGTATTGTCCTTGTAAAAGGAAAATTACATAACTTGTTGATAAATTAGGGTGTTAGAGTAATAATGATTAAATTATAAATTTCAATTTGTCAAATTACAGACATTTTTCATAATAATGAACATATCATATAATCATAAGGACTATAGTAGATACAATGAACTTAAAGTTATATAGAAATTCAAGTATTTCACTTGTAGAGGGGAAATTATACATATATTGATGTATTAGAGTGTTAAAGTACTAAATGATCAAATTTTAAACTCAATTTGTCAAATTACACACATTTTCTCATAATAATGAACATATCATATAATTATAAGGATTATAGTAGACACAAAGAACCTAAAGTTATGTAAAAAATTTAAGTATTCTCCTCGTAAAATGAAAAATCGCCTATATCTTCTTGATATATTAGAGTGTTAAAGTAATACATGATCAAAGTATAAACATTAATTTATCAAACAACATACTTTTTTTCATAATCATGAACTTATCATATAATTATAAGGACTGTAGTAATTATGAAACAAAACACAATGAACTTAAGGTCATATGAAAACAATATTGTGGATATGAATCCATGCAACGGGACCATGCAAAACTCAAAAGTGCCTTGTCTGCATCAATAAATGATGTATCTACTTATAATATAGCTCATAGGGGTTGAAAAGGGAAAAAAAACCGAATTATTGCTTGAAGAGATCACATAATCGATGAAACGATCAAACTTATTTTACATGATAACGTTGAATTGATGCAAGTTGATCACTCAAGCGATTACTAGGTAGGGATACAAACGAGTCGAGTCGAGCCGAGCCGAGCCGAGCTAAGCCTTGGCCTTTTTTTCAGGCTCGAGCTCGAACCAAATAGATCGACCTCGAGCTCGAGCTAGGAAAAAATAGGCTCAAGCTCGAGCTTGAGCTCGAGTCATGTTCGAGCTTGGCTTAGCTCGGCTTGTTTGGCTCAAATTTATGAGTAAATTATAGGCTCGAGCTCAAGCTCGAGCTTGAATTTTCAAATGTTTTAGGATAAATTCCAGAGGACCCACCTATGTTATCGCGAAATAGCAAATAAAAAACCCCCTTGTGATCAGAAAATAGCCTATATACCCATATGTATTATTTTGTATATGGCAGAAAACCCTATTGCCGTCAATTATTGACGGTGTTGACATTGCACGCACCAGGGGTGCGGTTTGTGGTTGTTTTAATGCACTTTTTCCTTTTTTTTACGTGGTGATTGATTGAAATACCACTACTTTAAGATATAAGCACTAAAATTCTATTTGTTTTTAAATATATGTACTAAAATTATCAAAAATAAAATTATTAAAAAATAAAATTCAGGATTTTGTTAACTAAAGTTTGTTTTCTTGTTGAAATATAAATATTCATTATATTTTCATTTTCTATTTATTCAATAATTCTCTAAGTAATTTATAAAAATTGGAAAAAAAATTATATTTAACTACCATTTTGACTGGTAAATATAAAATATCCATATAATTATTATCTTTTAGTTTAAATTTGATTTCATGTCATAATATTAACTAAACCATAGGAAAAGAGAAAAAAAAACTTCATTTTCATATTTTAATTTTTAAAATTTATAAAAAAATCAATTTTTTTCATTTTTTTCCCACCTTTTTCTCCTTTCTTCTCCATTCTTCACCTACCACCATTGACACCAACCATGGACCCCCAAATGTCAACCCACCTACAAATCCCATGGCCCCCCTTCGTGGCTAGGAAGGCGATTTGGGGATTTTCAGAGATTTCTCGAGGGAGTAGTTCTCGTCAAGGGACTGTTTCTCGAGGAAGAGAGTGGAGGCGTCACCATCTTTGTATTTCTCCATCGTCTTCCACCAGGAGGCCACCAAGGGAGAGAGAGATATCGAGGGAAGAGAGGTGTGGACCTATATTTTGAGAGAGGGAGAGAGAGAGATGTACAATAGAAAGAGAGAGAGAGAGAGATAGAGAGAGAGAGAAAGAGACGTGAGAGAGAAAGTGAGATGTGGGGGAAGGAGAGAGAGAGGTGTGTGAATATATATCTATATCTATATATGTATATATATCACATATTTTCATTCATAATTTATATTTTATATTTTATTTTTATATTGAATGTTCATGACTGTTCATTTTCTAAAATATGATCCAACGGTCATTAATAAAAGGGCATAATAGGTACTTCAATAAAAACTAACGGCGTTAAATCAACACTGATGGAGAGTTTTTCATAACACATATAGGCATTTAGGTTATTTTTCAATCACAGGGGGTGTTCTGCTATTTCGCGATAACACAAGGGAGTCCTCTAGAATTTATCCAATATTTTATTATGTTTAACCTATAGGCTCGAGCTCGAGCTCGGGATTGAGTTCGAAAATCAATATATTGTTTATAATTATATATATATATATATAATTATATAAAATAAAAATAAATACTAAAAAAATAAAAGGTTGCGAGCCGACTCGCGAGCCTACAAACAAGAATTACTTGGCTTGAAACTTATACGGGCTCGGCTCAAGCTCAACTCGGCTTGAATTATTCGAATTCGAGCTTGAACCTTTGTCGAGCCAGCTTGTCAGGCTTGTGAACCGGCTTGGTTCGTTTGCATCCCTATTACCAAGCATATGATCATCTCCACGTATACCACTTGACTGTAATGAGCAAAATGCTAGAGTTTTTGAGTATTTTTCTTGATAATGGATAATTACACGTAGCCTATGGATGATTTAGAGTTTAAAGAAATGAATGATCAAATCATATACTTCAATTTGTCAAATTAAACACGATTTTAATAATAATGATCATACTATATTCTTCCTCCCGAGAGCGAGTCATCAAGCGAGGGGGACCTTCCGCTTCCTTCTGAACCAGCCCCGGAGAGTTGGAGAGATCAAATGGTCGGGCCAAGTTCTCCCAGCAACCCTGAGGGTGAAGATGGTATCGACGAGGTGGGGGCGACTGCTGGCACCGGGGGCCAGGGCGGAGACCGGGAGGGGCCTGTCGAAGTTAGTGACTAGGTGAAAAAAAAACCCCATTCACTGTAATCCCCTTTGCCTCTGTAACTCCCCTCATATTGAACCCGCTCATCATCCTTCCTTGTACTTTGGCCGCCCTCAGGCTTACTAATGAAGTTCTACTCTTTTTTGGGGCCTTTCCTGTTTCACAGAGTGCGATTAACTTTTGTTCGTTTACGTTTTTCATTTGTTTTTTAAGTTATAATGTTTCGAAAAAATCGAGGGATTTCCTCGATTTCACGAGTGCTGAGTTATGCGTTTTAGTGCAATATTACTTAAGAACTTTAAACATAATAAAGAACTTCAACATGATCAAGAGGAATAATCAAAGTTTTATTAAGTTTACAACGCAAATCCCCTCAATTCCATGGGTGTACTAAATTATCCATAACTTCATAAAAGAACTCAATTGATTAATGGTGCGCAAGAACAACTTAAACATAATCGAGAGGAATAAAGAAGTTTTATTTACAACGCAATTTTGTACAACCCTTCTCCCCTCGAAATAAAAGTGTCCTTGACACGTTTCTTAATCAACTGACAAAAATAATTGATCTAGGATAGGACAACAGACTTATCTTAAACATAGAAGTTTTTGAGATTTGAAGCATTGCATGGTCGAGGCAACTCCCTTCCTTCCATGTCCTTGAGTCGGTACGCGTTATTTTTTGAGATATTTACAACTTTGTAAGGTCCTTCCCAGTTTGGATCCAATTTTTCCACATGCCTGGATACCTTGACCTTCTTGAGGACTAGGTCTCCAAGTTGGAAATTCTTGGGGCGTACTCCTTTATTGTAAGCTCGGGCCATGAAGGCTCGGTACTTCTGCATCCCCGACCAGGCTTCGTTCCTCTTCTCCTCGAGCAAATTCAGCTCCGTGGCACGATTTTCCTCATTCCTGGGCTTGTGTAAATGTGCCACCCTGGCTGTACTGTGCAGTATTTCAACTGGGATCACCTCTTCAGATCCGTACACTAAAGCATATGGGGAGTCTGCTGTTGCTGTTCGAGGGGTGGTGCGATAAGCCCACGGTACCCCTGGCAACTCGTCTGCCCATTCTCCTTTAAGAGCGCCTAGTGTTCTCTTAAGATTTTGCAAAATAATGCGGTTGGTGACCTCAACTTGACCATTTGCTTGGGGGTTGCCCACCGATGTAAATTGTTGCTCGATGCCATGACTCTGGCACCACTCGATCGTGGCTCGACTCTGGAATTGAGTGCCGTTGTCCGATATTAATATCCGAGGGACCTCGAACTGGAAAATGATATTCTTCCATATAAAGGATCGAATCGAGGCATCTGTAATCTTAAGGACTGCCTCCGCTTCGACCCACTTCGTAAAGTACTCCACTGCTACTATGGCGAACTTTCTTTGGCCTTTGCCTGTGGGAAAAGGTCCCACCACGTCGATTCCCCATTGGTTAAAGGGCCATGAGATTTCGACATTTACTATTTCTGCAGCCGGCTTATGAGGGAGATTGGCGTAAAACTGGCATTTTGGGCATCTTCGGGCATATTCAGATGCGTCTTCCAGGATTGTTGGCCAGTAAAAACCACTCCTCATAATCTTCTTACATAGGGACCTGCCTCCCGCATGGTTCCCACAGCTTCCCTCGTAGACCGACTGCATTACCTCACGAGCCTCCGAGGGGAGGAGGCATCTGAGTGGGGGCTCGAGGAAAGACTTGCAGAATAATCTTCCCTCGCTATCTAAGGCATATCTTGCACACTGCCTCCTCAGCCTCTGTATTTGGTTTTGATCAGTGATTCCCTCTCCCTCCTCCAAGAAGGCACGGATTTTATCCCACCAACTAGGTTCGAGGGACTGAATGGGCAAGATGGCGGTTGTCTTCTCTCGAACTGAGAAGGAATCGAGGATCTGGAAACTTACCATTTGATCCCTAGTGCCTTTGAGGGCGCTTGTAAATTTTGATAAAGCATCTGCATGCTCGTTTTCTTCCCTCGATATCTGTTCCAAAGCAAAAGACTTGAAGCTTTCCTTCAGCTTTGTGACATACTTGAGGTACTTGGTCATCGTCGTGTCTCTGGCTTCATATGTTCCACTAATCTAGTTGGACACCAGTTGAGAATCAGTGAAGGCCCTGATATGGGAAACTCGTTCTCGGATTGCCAGTTCGAGGCCAGTAATAAGGGCTTCGTACTCCACTTCATTATTTGTAATCGGAAAATTAAGCCTGATGGCGAACTCCACCACAGCAACTTCTGGACTTTGTAAAGTGATCCCAGCTCCCCCCCCTTGTGTGGTGGAGGAACCATCGACATGCAGAAGCCATTGGTCTGTGGTGGGTGAGTATTCTTCCGGTAATCCAACCCTCTCGAGGAGGAAATCAACTAGTACTTGGGCCTGGATGGCAATTCGCGATTGGTAGGAAATATCAAACTCTCCCAGCTCTATAGCCCATTTAATAAGCCTGCCCGACGTTTGGGCTTGGAAATGACTTTTCGAAGGGGCTGGTCTGTGAGCACCACTATCGAATGCGACTAAAAGTAGTGCCTCAACTTCCTCGCGGAGTGAATGAGAGCTAGCGCAAATTTCTCTATCTCCAGGTAATTCTTCTTCGGCCCTTGTAACACCTTGCTGAGGTAGTAAACGGGAAGATGCTTCCAGTCTCTTACTACCACGATCACTGAGCTGACCGCTTCTGGGGATACCGCGAGGTACAGGTATAATTTCTCCCCCGGATTTGGTTTTGCCAGCACCGGCGGGGCGGCCAAATATTCTTTGAGTTGTCGCAAGGCCTGCTCACATTCGGGTGTCCACTTGAAATCAGGGACTTTCCTCAGCTTCTTGAAGAACAACAAATTCCTATCCGTCGACCGAGATATGCACCTGTTCAGGGACACAATCCGGCCACAGAGCCTTTGGACGTCCTTTACTGACTTGGGAGTCCCAATTTTTTGTAGTACCTCGATTTTCTCCGGGTTGGCCTCAATTCCCCTTTCGCTAACCATATACCCCAGAAATTTCCCCCCTCGAACTCCAAATGTACATTTCTAGGGGTTGAGTTTGACGCCAAACTCTCTGAGCACTTGAAAGACTTCTCGGAGGTGTTCAAGGTGGTCTTTTTCTTCCGGGCTCTTGACAATCATGTCATCCACATACACTTCAATAATTCGCCATATCAATTCCTTAAAGATGAGGTTTACTAACCTTTGATAAGTCGCCCCCGCGTTCTTAAGTCCGAAGGGCATGACCAGAAAGCAGTAAACCCCCATCTCCACTACAAACAAAGTTTTGGGCTAGTCCTCGGGGCCATTGAGATCTGATAGTACCCTTGGTAGGCATCCATCATACTCATCATTTCACAGCCCACCGTAGAATCCACAAGCTGGTCAATTCGAGGGAGGGGGTAGGGGTCATTCGGGCACGCCTTGTTAAGATCCGTGAAATCGTTGCACATCCTCCGTTTGTCTTGCCCCTTGGGGACCACTGCCACATTACATAGCCACTCCAGGAAGTGTATTGGCATGATATATCCGGCTTTCAGCAGCTTATTCACCTCTCCTTCGATTATCTTATTTCTCTCGGCTCCGAAGACCCTCTTCTTGTGGTTGATAGGCTTGAAGGTAGGGTCGACATTTAGGCGGTGCATAATAACCTCGGAGCTAATCCTCAGGAAATTCGAGGGTTACCATGCAAATACGTCCCTGTCCTCTCGAAGGAACTGGACGAGCATCACGTCCTTAGCCTTATCAAGCTGTGCTCCAATCTTTGTAGTTTTCTCGGGGTTCCCCAGTTCTAACTCGATAGCTTTGGATTCTCCCGTGGGCTCAATCCTGCTGTCCTCGAGTTTTCTGCTCTTCGGGGGCGCCCCAATTGGTCCTCCAGAGTCGCTGTCGGAGTCAACTTCGGGGGACTTTTTCTTTTCGAATCTAGGCTTCATTCCTAGTGAGACTGAATAGCAGGTCCATACGTCTACAACATCGTATCTCACCTGTCCGACCCCAGCTTCGGTGGGGAATTTCATCATAAGGTGGTAAGTGGACACCACTGCCCTGAATGTGTTGAGCGCTGGCCATCCCAAGATCATGTTATAGGCAAACGGGGTGTCTACCACTACATAATTTACCATTAGGGTCCGTCTGTTGGGCTTCTGGCCAAGGGACGTCGGCAGCTTGATCTGCCCCAAAGGGTTGATTTGGAACCCTCGAAGCCTACCAAGGGCGTCCTCACCGGTTCCATGTCAACTTTGCCCATATCCATCTTCTTCAATGTTGAGTAAAACAAGACATTGGTCGAGCTATCATTGTCAATCAGTGTCTTGGTGATGGCAAAATTGGCCACGTCTATCGTCACCACCATCGAGTAGTCTGGTTGCTCGGCTAGACCCTCCGGGTTCTGTACTGGGATCCTGTCCCTCTCGTTGAACTCTATCGAGCCTCCCTCAATCGTGTTGACTTGCTGAGGGCGACCCAAATCCTCGAGGTCATACCGGAACTTCCTGCCTACTTTCTTACATGAGGATCGGGTGTCTCCCCCATGGCCCCCCCGGCAATCATGAGGATCGTGCCTTTGGTGGGGTGGTTACCGCTCATGGGCGTCTTCCCTGCCTTCTTCGAGGACTTCAGATGTCTTTGGAGACTTTTCTTCCTTGGGGACCTTGACCTATTACGATGGACCGGGGAAGCTTGGGTGTCATAATACTCCAGCTTCTTGACAAACTCCTGGAGCTTACCGCTATAAATCAAGGTTTCGATCTCGTCTTGCAAATTGTAGCAGTCCTCCGTGTTGTGTCCGCATTGCCGGTGGTAAGCACAATACTTCCCGCTCTGCCTGGCTTTCTTCCCCTCGAGTATCCTCTTAGGCGTTGAAAACGCATGGCACCCGAGAAGGGTGAAGATTTCAGCCGGAGTCTTGGTGAGGGAGGCGTAGTCCTTGTACTTTTCGGTCGGCTCCTTTCTTTCCTTGCCCCTCGATTTTTCTTCTCAGGGCTTGGTGCTTCCTTCACCTTTGGCCTTAGGAGGGTGCTTTATCAAGTTGAGTTCCTCCACCTCCATGTACTTGGAGGCCAGTTGCTAGATCCCGGTAATGGTATGGGGGGCCTGCATGATAATGGCCTCCGCGCAACTTTCGTTTTTCAAGGCCTAATACAGTGCATGGCTGACGAACTCAACCCCAACGTCTTCCACCTTGAGGAGCTCGTTATTGAATCATTCCATGAAAGCTGAATAACCCCATACAAGTGAGTATGGGACATCTTGGTGGATATCTTGGCAACAAAATGATTCAAGAATCGGTTTGCTAGCTCCTCGTATGAAGAGATGGATTGGGGCTCCATCTTCTTAAACCATGTAAAGGCAATCCCCTGGAGGGTGGTGAAGAAGAGGCAAGCCTATACATGGAGGTTGCTAGTTGCCACCACCCCCACTACATCCTCATAATGGGTCAGATGCTCCATCGGGTCAGTAGTGCCATCATGACGGGGTAAGCTGGTAGGCATGCCCTCATTCGGAGCTAACCGGGACTCCGCAATCTCCAAAATGAAAGGGGACCTTTTCAATCGGTGGTTATAGGGAGGCATGTATCGTGTAGCTTCCACCCTCACACTTCTCTCCCCTTCACGTCGCCTGGAAAGCCGATCTATCTCATCTTGCAGATCGCTGACCTGTTGGCGCATGTGGACCAGCTCCTCCGATCCCTCCTCCCTTCGCGGGTGCGGACGGTGACCACCAGTCCTGGACCTGGCGGGAACGTCCGTAGCATTACGTCTAGGAGGGACCCGGCGTGTGGTGAGATTACCGAACTCGGCAACCTCCTCTCGGTGGTTATGTCGGTGGTTCCCCTCACGTGGGGAATAACTCCGTGAGGGAGCAGGATGTTCACTGCGACGGGAAGCAGCGGGGGGCCCTACCTCATTCGGTGATGGAGATAGTCCCCCGGATAACAATCGGATCAGTGTTTGGTCATCGCAAGCCCCCAACGACTGCCTGACTAGGCTGATGGGGAGAGTGACCATGTGCTCTCCTTGCTGCATATCTGCTGCATGGGCCGGTAAGGGGTCATGGGAAGGACCTACCCCAGATCCTGTAGGCGATACCCCTTTCCTTTATCTATCACATTGACGGCTTTCCCTGCCCGCTGTGTAACTTCGGGAGGGTCACGGTTGCCCTTCTCCGAAAAGGTTCCGAACATATGAGTTCGCCGTGTATTCACCATTCTTCTTTTGAAAATCACCCCTTGGACAGGATTAGGTCCTTCCTCTGGCGCCAAAATGATGCGGTCAGTTTTTAGGTCAACCGCGTGTCGGGGTATGATGTACTCCGAGATGTTTTTGTTGGTGGTCCACCTGTCAAAGAGGGAGGAATGCACGTGAGACTAGCCGATTTTGCCTCGGCGTAGGCTCTCCGACGCTCAAGTCAGTATTTGGGGAAGATGATAAATAGTGTGTGAGAAGCTAAGTTGCTTATCAAGAGAGTGAGTGTTATGAGTTTTTTTTTTACCCTTGGGTGGAGAGCCAATGGGGGTTTTTATATGAGAGTGAGGAGCTTGGATGTGACATGGTTGGTGGGGGATGGTCACTTTCAGCACTGCAGCCGTACCGGCAGGTGCCTTTTGTCCCCTCCATGGATCTTATTGGCGGCTGCTCCCACTTCTCATCAATGAGGGGCCTTGTTGGCATTTAATGTGTATCTTGGGCATTTATGACCAAGGATTGTATTTATGACTTGGTATTTAATGCGCTGGAGACTGATGGGATGGACCCATGTGCCACTAGGGCGCGTTAGGTAGCAACGGGTTTGCACCTGTCAGTGATCGCTAGCTCGTCTTATCCCCATTGGATGCCCAACCCTGTAACGGCTAAGTGTGGGATCCCGCCCTTGATAGGGGAGCGCTCGAGGGCCGCAACTCAGCTTGAGAATACCCAGGATAGCGTATTAGCGCCTTGGGGGGGCTCTCGAGAGAGATCAGCCTACGAGCCCTTTCGAGGGTCATCATCGCATCGAGGGCCACAACTTCTCACTTAGGCAAATTGGAGGCCTGTACTAACGTGGCATAGTGAGGTGGCACCTGACTCATCAAAATCCCTTAGGACTAAGATAGTAACTAAATTGTAGTTACATCCTAGATCCTAATAGAGGAATAAATGTGCTAATACAATATGAAAAACTAACTCATGCCTTAAGTGAAATTACTACCTTGTATCAAATATGAAGCATTCACTTCTATAAGGTATAATATCTATGAATTAAACTAGAACCTTTACTTATGAAATTAAGTAAAGTCCCTACTTTAATTAAATATTCTTCTACCTTTTCAAGAGTGTTTTATGGAGTTATAAGTATGTAAAAAGAAGGGTTTATGCATATATATGTGGGTCGAAGATTTATTATGAATATGAAGTGTTTTGTATGTTGAAAACAAGGTTAGTGTGGGTGTGGGTGTCTTAGGCGGGATTTAGTGTGTGTAGATGTGTTTATGTGTATTGTGGGATGAAAATAAAGTGCTAAAGTCCCAATTTATCCCCTATTTAAAGTAGTTGTGTTAAGAAATAAGATTATTAAATAATTAAGTCACTGTCTAATTATTATCATCTTTCCACCTAAGGTTACAACTAAGGGTTATAATAAATGAAATCTTCCAACTCAATGCCCAACTCAATACCTAATATAGCATAAGTGTGAGTCTAAATGCGCACTTCATAATCTAGTTTAATATAAACCTTACATGTATAAATATATCTAGAAGAAATCTTACATGTGTGAATATTCATTTAATGCAAGGAGAATTGGGGAGCAAGTAATAACATACACCATATATTTATATTATATATATATATACACATAAAATTTCGTTCCCCCTCCTCTTTTTATATTTTTAAGATATTTTTACACATAGTATAATTATTCCAATGTTTATGATGAAAAATTCCTAAAGAAATGAAAATATAGTCTTATATATTTATGTATATAAATTTTCTTTAAAATATATACATGTATAGTGTAAGATATATATATATATATATATATATATATATGAATCATAGTCTTATGACCTAGCATTTAGAAATAATTTTCAAAATAATTATTACAGTGTGAAATGACACATTTTAGTGAAAATGACAACATCAAGAAAAATAATCTAACCCTTATTTACATGCATATACATATATATATATATATATGAGAGTGTGTGTGTGTGTGTGTGTGTGTGTGTTTGAATTTTATGCATTTTATGATTACTAATTGAAGTAGAAAATAATTCCAATAATTATGTGTTTTGTAAATAAAAATAGGCATATATTGCAAAGTATTTATTGCAATAGAAATTAATCATATAACATTTAAATAATACATATTTAAGCATCAATTAGTATGTGTGTGTGTATATATATATATATATCTACATCATCTAAAATACAAAAATGACCTAGGATATATATAATTTTGAAAATATACATATATATAAATATTTATATATACTTCAACATATAAAAATACTATATATATGAAAATATTACAAATAATTTCTATCATTATAATTTTGAAAAATGTATGTATAGAATTATATATGTATGTATTGATTTTTATGCATATACGTTGAATCCAATGGTTAGTATAATAACATAGTAGTTATTACACATTTCACATATAAGATAATAAAACACTAAACAATTTAACCACATAGTTCACATATAAACTAATAATCACATAAAAAAACTAAATAATTTAATCATATAATTAACTTTTAAAATACCTAAAATACCGGGTCATCACACCTACTATGTACATGCTTGAGCATACATGAGACTCTGTACTGCTGATGCATAAGGGACTTTGTCCATTTCCTTTTTTTCTAGGTCTGTCTTTGGACATTGAAGCAAACTAAACTTATCCCCGATGCACAATTGTGCATGCCAAAACGGCTAAGCACCATATCAATATAGGCCTTTTGCGATAATCTGAGTTTGCCTCTATAACGATCCCGATAGATTTGTATACCTAGAACAAAAGATGCCTCACCAAGATCCTTCATTTCAAATTTACTTGATAGAAATTTCTTGGTTTCATGCAATAGGCCTACATGACTGCTTGTCAATAGAATATTATCTACACAAAACACCAGGATGATGAATTTGCTCCCACTGACCTTGAGATATATAGATTGAATAACGGTGCTTTCCTTAAAACCAAAAGAAGTTATCACCTGATCAAACTTTTGGTACAACTAGCAGGATGTCTGCTTTAAGCCATAGATGAACTTCTTGAGTTTACATACTAGGTGGTTTGAGTCTTTGGACTCAAAGTTCTCTGGTTGCACCATGTATATAATTTCCTCAATGTCTCCATTGAGAAATGTTGTCTTTACGTCCATTTAGTGTAACTCCAAATCATAATAAGCTACGAGTGCCATAATTATTCTAAAAGAGTCTTTCGTCGATACCGATGAGAAAGTCTCTTTAGAGTTTATACCTTTTTTCTAAGTGAATCACTTGGTGACTAGGCATGCTTTGTATCTTTTAATATTACCATTTGAGTCCCGTTTGGTTTTGAAAACCCACTTACAACCAATAGGTTTCGCCTCATGTGGTAACTCAACAAGATCCCAAATGCTATTGTCTACCATGGATTTCATCTTCTCATTCATGGCTTTGATCCATTCATCAGAATTCAAACGCAATTTGATTTAGCTGAAAGATGTTAGATCATCTTGTAGTCTTGTATCAAATTCGTGTTCATTGAGATACACGATGTAGTCATCTGAAATCGCTTTTCTCCTTTCTCTAGTGGATCTCTTTACTGGAACTTCAAGTTAAACTTTTTGGGGTTCATCGACTTAACTAGATGATGACTCTCCTACTTGATTAGTAGGCATATCACGTGTTGTTGTGTTTTTTGTAGCATCCTGATTTACAGATTGAAAAATATTATGACTTGTTGTCCTATTCTTTTCAGCTGTAATCGTAGTAGGAATGCAAACATATTCCTCTTTAAACACAACTTTCTTATCTTGATTACTCCCACTAAAACCAACATCCTTAATAAATTTGGCATTGCCAGTTTTGAAAAAGGACCTATTTGAGGGATCATAAAACTTAAAGCCCCTCGATCTTTCTGAGTACCCCACAAAATAGCAACTAACTGTTCTTGAGTCCAGCTTCCTTTCATTAGGCCCATAAGGCTTAGCCTCAGCTGGACATCCCCAGACATATAAGTGCCTAATATTAGGCTTCTTGCCTGTCCACAGCTCATATAGGATTTTTGCTAATGCTTTGCTTGGACCTCTATTAAGTATACAAACTGCAGCCTCTAACGCTTCGCCCTAAAATGATTCTAGTAAGGAAGAATGAGTAAGCATACTTCTTACCATGTCCTTAAGAGTTCGATTCTGTCTCTTAGCTACACCATTTTGGCTTGGATTCCCCGGTATGGTGTACTAAGGTACAATCCTGCACTCAATCAAATATTTGGCTAAGGGCCCTATACGTTGTTCACCTGATCCATCATATCTGTTGTAGTATTTCCCACCGCGATTAGATTTGACAGCCTTAATTTTCTTGCCTAATTGATTTTCAACTTTGGCTTTGAAACTTTTAAATACGTCCAGTGACTCAAACTTCTCTTGAATTAAGTACAAATAACCATAGAAAATCTTCTATAAAGTTGATAAAATATTGTTGTCCACTCCATGAAGTTGTATAGAATGGACCACAACTATCTATGTGTATTAGTTCCAAGAGTTCATTATTCCTATTTGCCCTTGTTCTCTTTATGTTTGTTTGTTTTCCCTTTACACATTCAATATAGATTTTAAAATTTGAAAAATCAAGGGAGTCAAGAATTTCTTGTGATACAAGCCTCTTTATTCTCTATTTAGAGATATGCCCTAATCACTCATGCACAACATAGATGAATTCTCATTTGTTAATTTGTGTATAGTACTGTATTTACTAGAATGCAAATTTTCATTCTTAATGGGGGTTTGGTTGTCTAATCTATATAATTTATCAATTAGAATGCTCGGTCCAACAACATTTGAATTCCATTCCCAAATGAACAAGTATAATCAAATTTGTCCAAACAAGAAACGGAATTCAAATTTCATCTAAAAGATGGAACAATAAAAGTTTCTTGCAAATCTAGTAATAAACCAGTATCTAATAAAATTCTAAAGACACTAATAGCCTCTATGTGAGCTTTATTGTCATTTCCCATATAGATGTATCTTTCAGCATCAGTTGGTACTCGGTACCTTAGACAATCCTGCATTGCAACACTTATGTGAGTAGTTGCACCCGTATCTATCCATCAAATGTCACTAGGTACTAAAGTCAGATTAACTTCTGAACAAACAAAGTTGAGAAGTTTACCTTTCTTTTCAAGCTAAGAGGCGTATTTGGGGCAATCCTCCTTCATGTGCAAAAGAAGCATTTATCAACCATATCATGCTTCTTTTGAGCCTTGGATTGGGATGCCCCTAATATAGCAGTTTTCTAACCTCTATTCCTTTTTCTCTTGTTGTTAGTGGCATTGGCTTGAGTAGCAACTGCCAAATGAGCACTTTCAACCCTCTCTTCTTCCTATACACACTGAGCTATAAGCTCATTCGATGTCCATTTCTCCTTTTAGGTAGTATAGGATATTTTGAATGGACCAAATTATGTAGGAAGCGAGATTAAGACTAAGTGCACGAGTATGTCATTCGACACCTCAAGCTTAAAAACCTTTGCCCTTATACAGTATAGAAATGAGCTTACTGAATAGGGCTTATTTTAACCTTATCGTTTATGGTGATTCGGTCTACAATTTTTTAGGAAATCTTTGGCATTTGCTTCCTCAAGAATACCACCCCTTATGGCTTCCTAAATTGAATGTCGCATGATCATCAAACTCATGCGTTTGGTCGTTCCCACTTCTCGTACGCAAACCATTCTGTAGTAGTACTACTATCAGTTAGATTTGCAGGGCGATCAAACCTTACTGCATAGTTAAGATCCATGCAACCAAGCATAATCATGATATGCTCTTTCCGATGCTTGAAGTTTGTGTTGTTAAGCACAGGGACATTGTCCAAATTGGCAGATATGGAAGACATTGTATAACAAAAGATATGCTCACAATTAATCAACACGACAAATGTATATTTGGAGATAATAATAAAAAAACATATATCCATGCAAGTGAGTCTATTTTAAGATACCAAGTACAACACTGTTATTTGATCTTTGGACAAAAATAACAATTTGTAAGCGATAGTCTTATACATAGTTCATGAATATTACTTGACCCCCTTTAGGGGCATGTAGGTAGCTTGGGATTTCTTCCAAGTCCTGTCTTATCCTTTGTTTATTTTTGACTATTCCTCAGTTCTTAAGGTTATGAGGTGATAAATTTGTTAAGTCATGTTATTAATAATTTTTTGGTCAACTTTGTGTATAAAAACATAACGATGTTGCAAGTAAATGGATGAGAATGTAAAAATAAATAAATAAATAAATATTTTTTTTGCTTCGTATCCAGTGGGTTTTTACATCAAAGAGAAAAGGAATGGAAACACCAAAAAATAAGGAGACACTGGGGATTTAAAGTAGGAGAAAAGGCTATAAGGGAAAAGCTCTCCTTTAAATTCCACAAACTTGAAGAATGAGAATTGCAAAAAATCTCCACAAGTATTGTTTCACGTTCTACAAGCCACCAACCACGATCAACAAGCTTATTAGCCGACATCATGATCAAATCCACAAATCTTCAAGATGCAATCACCAGGCCTTTAAGCTAATTGCGATGTCAAATCTTCAAATATCCAAAATGCACTCACTAAGCCTTTGAGCCGATTACATTCTTAATGTTGCAAATCTGCATGACCCGATCACCATGCCTCTAAACCAGTTGCATTCCAAGTTCAATAAATTCGCATGATGCGTCATTGAGCCTTTGAGCCTACTGAAATGCCAAATTTCCAAGGCACGATCTCCAAGTCTTCAAGTAATAACATATGGACTTGCAACTTCATGGTAGAGAATGGAGGCATGTCTCATCATTGAATAATCTCCTCTCCTGTAGGCATGGTCTCTTTACTTCCTTCAAAGATCTAGCACATCTCATTATGACAACATCTTTCTTATGTTTCTTGCCCTTGTACACACTTTCACAAGGCGCTCGCCCAAATGGGGTGACAAGTCTCACTATTTGACCTTTTGCCATAGTGCCTGTGATCTTGAAGGCACTGACCATATTGAGTTGAAATCAAAAAATGAAAAATGGAACGTGAAGAGCTATTAAGTGTGGTATGTCACCAAGAATGTCTCCTTTTTCAAACTTCCATTGATGCTAAGCTTGGAAAACAACTTTTCTTCTGCAGTAGACCACTCTTCATGAATACCAAAATTGTCAAGCAGATTGTTAGTTCACTTGAGACAGGCTGACTTCTTCTTCTTTATGGTTGTGGTTGGCAATACTTCACGTCTTTATTGGACCAAGAGCTTACCTATTCGGCCATTGAGACTCAAGAAAGCTGATCATTGTTGTTGTTCTTTGCAATAGATGGCATGATGAAGGCAAATACTTGCAATAGTTGATAAGTATGTAATTCTACTTGATTTTTATATTTATTTTATTGGACTTATCACGTATTTTTCTCTATTTGAGCCTTATTATGCCTAAATTTGAGTTAAATCATTATTTTGTAGGTGAGATGGAAAAAATATCATAAAGGGCACAAAAAGTACAAGTCAAGAGTTGGGTATTTACACAAGATATTTTGAGTATCAACCCAATTCAAGCCATTTAGAGAAGAAACAAGTCTGTATGAATGAGTACATACGCAAGATATTTCGAGTATGTATCCAGTTTCAGTTATCAAAGAGATAAGTGAATCTGTAAGTTTGAGTATGCACCTAAAATATTTTGGATACCTACTCAAAGTCTGCGACAACAATTAAAAACTTTCCTTGTTTAATTAGGACTCTAATTAGGAAAGTGGTTCTAGGCATTTTTCTGCCCCTTTTAAGTCCAGATACATTCACACAACTCATTAACACATTTTTCTTAGATCTAGGGAGATTAGAAAGGAACTCTTTCAATTTTCTTCAACTTTTCATCTTTTTTTGGGATTTTTCAAGACGGAGACAAAGAAGATTCAACAGCGACATCAAGAACAAAGTTTGGAGGGAAGTTTGACATCTAAATTCTCCACCAAATAAGTTTATTTTTTCTCCTTATGGATTCTTTTTCATGTTTTGTTTTTGTATTTGAATTCATTATGAACCAATTCAATTGTTAAGTGTAAAGATGGTGTAGTTCTCCTTTTCTCTATTCTATAAAAATCCCACAGATATGAATGCGATTTCAGATGTTTTTGTGTGAATCTTGTTTAAGGATTTAATACTTGGTTAGGGTTTGATTACCCCGAATTGATGGATTTGAGAATCGTTGATGACGTCGAAAGACGATTCACAATTGTAGTTCTAATTAGACGATATAAATTGGTATTAAAATTACATGAGAATGAATTTGATATTGATTGAGCTCTAAGGCGGTGTTAAAGCTTATGCTAATATTTTCTAGTGCTTAGATTAATTAAGTGAGAACCGGTTAGTTTTAGGCCTAGAAAAGTTGTATGGGTTAATTCTATGATGCTCAAGAGATTGTGGATATTTTTGTTCCTGCCTTCACACAACCATGAAACCATTCAATTTAGGGATTAGATTGGAATACGAAATTAGATTAATGAAACCACCTTGCACTTGCATTGGTTACATTGGTTTTTTTGTTATAATTTCTATTCGTGAGTACTTTTTAAATTGATATTACCTTTAATTTAGAAAAATACCACTGCATAATTTGATCAATTTAGCTAACAAAACGAGTCAATTTCACTGGCCAAATCATAATTCCTGTGGAATTCGACACTCTACTCATCTTATATTATTTGTACGACTGCGTGCACTTGCGCAGCCACACAGTAGTGAGGAAGAAATGTAATACCCTAACCCTATTATATCGTACTTACATTATTATTTTTTATTACTAATGTTATTACAATTGTCATTGTTGCTATTATTATTATTATTATTATTATTATTATTATTATTATTGCCATTATTGCTATTATTAGTGAGTATTATTTTACTATTGATATTATTGTTGTTGTTGTTGTTGCTGTTATTATTAATTACTATTACTATTAGTCTATTATTATTATTATTATTAACCATATAGATTATTATATTCATTATTATTATTATTATCATAATTATTGCTATTATTAATATTATTATTGGTAAAACCCTATTAGGCTTAGGACTATTGGGCTAATTCTATTAGGTTTAGGAATCCTTCATAACCTATACATCCTGCAATATATCAAATTAGGATTAATCATTATATTTAATAGGATATATAGGGTTACCTACAAAAGAAAACATAAACCTATTAACCAGAGAGAAAATAGAGAGAAGATCTGGCCTTTATCAGCAACACAGGATTAACGACCTAAGATTGATATTCGGGGAGAGGTCACCTTACCTTGTAAATAATAAAATGTGTTCATGTTTTAATTGACCAATTAGATTTGCTACCATAATTGAACAAGTTAAGCAGTAAAAATTGACTTTCTTCAAAGTACCAAGAAGTTATCTTTCAATTATCAAGAATTATCTACACATATATAGTTGTTTGTCTTGGCTTAGTATGCGTATCACTTCGTAGAGTGGCATGACTTCTTGTTTTTTTTGTTGTTGTTGACCTAGCAAGACAGATGCATGTATCTTCTTGTGTTTTTAATTCCACAAATAATGGTGTGATAAATTAAATTATGATAGCAACAGGTCCACAATTCGTATTAGATGAAACATGATTCAACCAATTGTCTTTAATTTAGGATTGCTATGATTACAATATAGGGTCCTAGTTATAATTGTAGTCATGATTAATCTGATCTAAAATTATTGCAATTCATAAGCAGTTGTGCGACTTTATTTTCTCAGAATTCATGCATGAGTAATCTTATCAATGTATTTGTCCATGAGTTATGAGGAGGAATATATATATATATATGTATGTATGCATGCATATATATATATATAAGTTAATTATAACCTAGATCTTGGTTTTTAGAGTAGCATTATGATAGGATTTCAATTTTTATGAGTTATTCCACTTTGATAAAATATTATATGATAGCTTATATTCATTATCTTATATTATTATATTCATACGATCACGCTTAGTACCCGACCAGTAAAATCTTGGATATCATAGGAATTCAAAGAGATTAAGGTAAGTGGTTTCTTCCCTCTATTTATTTTATAAAAATAAGTTTTCCATAAATTTATGTTTTTCGTTGAAAAAAGTTATTTTCATATATAAAAAGTGGATTTGAACATGCTATTTTATGAATTTTCTATATGAAAAGCTAAAATTGTTTTATGTTGTGCTATATGTGTATATATGAACATGCTCCAAACACTTGGGATACTATTAGTAGGAACGAGTTCTGAAATTTCCGATCGAGCTACGGGGTATAGTAGCAATTTCAAAACCCACTTAACGGGGTTGTAGTTAAGGCCCTCCTACGGATAATAATAGTAGTGTCCAAACTCACTTAATGGGGTTGTAGTTAAGGCTCTCCTACGGGTGATAATAGTAGCGTCTGAACCCACTTAACGGGGTTGTAGTTAAGGCCTTCCTATGAATAATAATAGTAGTGTCCGAACCCACCTAACGGGATTTTAGTTAGGGCTTGATCAAGTTAGCCAATAGAGATTTCGAATGTTCACGAGCATGGATATATATAAATGAATTTCTCTGATTCTGTTGTGTTATCTGTTTTGTTACTTGAAAGTCGAAAATGTTGATTTTTGAATATTGTCTATGTGTACCAAGTGTGATTTTAATGCTATATATATATATATATATATATAACTTGCTCAAATTCAATAGAGGGTTAAGGGATCCCTTACTGGGCGAGTGCGCTCACACCATTAATAATCATTTTGTAGAGGATAGTGCCGAGAAAGGTGATGAGGAACAATTTTGGGGTAAGTGAGTGGATTGATACCTGCTTAGGGAATTTAGTGATCACTATTTAGTTTTGGTGTTTCCTTGTATGGCTCTATCTATTAAGACTATTATAGATTAGTTTCTACGTATGTTTTGGATTTGGAGATGTAATAGTTAAGATTATTATCTTTTTCGCTGTGATGTTCGACTAAGGTTTTTCAATAAATATTTTATGATTTTTAGTATGTTCTGATTTCTGTGGCTTGGTGTCTCTAAGTCCTTTAGGCTTAGGGGCATCGCTGTGTTTCGTCCCGGATCCGAGGCATGACAAGAAATCTCTTCCCATTCTCTTCGACGCTAGGAACCACTTTGCCATAAAGAAGTCCCACCATTGGAAGGCCCACCAAGGTGTGCAAATCCCACAACGATATTGACAACTCTCCAATGGAAGCTAGAAGAGTGTTGGTAGTCGCCACGCCTCACAAAACACCTTGACAATCTTCGAGTTGTGGTCGTACATAAATAAGGAAGCATACGTCACATCATATATCTCGGTTGACGCCAACTTATGTTTGCACTGACTAATAATGTCCTCCATTCAATCCCAATGGCCCTTGATATACAAGAAATTTCTGACAAATTGAAGGGCAACTTCTCACTCGGCCTTGCCTTCTATCATGCATTGACGCAATATTGATAAATCACTCGACTCATTTGGTTACTTATGATGATTCGCTTTGAATGTGTTCCTCAAAGGAACCTCTCCGGACTATTCCTCTATGTAGAGTAGGTTCGTCAAGCTCAGACATTGCTTCACATATTAGCCTAAAAAGGGATATGAACCACCAAAAGTGTACCTTTCTTCAAGGGTTGATACTCTTCATCAATGGTGGTCTAGTGCTTTAGTCTTGAAATTGATGAAGTATTTTCAAAATACACCATGGTGAAACCTGCTCTAGAACAAAGGGACAAATAATATATGTGTTATCATTGAGTTCCAAATCGCTTTTCTAGCATAAAGATTTTCTAGTTAAAAACTCAAAATGAAAGCAAGTCAAATTCTTCCCAAACCCGGAGAAAACAAAGATTTTGCTAGAACTTTGTAGTGGCCATTCAAGCAAGTTGCAACCTTAAAGAGAGAGAGAGAGAGAGAGAGAGAGAGAGAGGTGGGGGGGGGGGGGAGATAGTGAATGCTATTAAAAAAAAGAAAATAAAAAGGCATTAAAAGAAAAGAAGTGAGTTGCTAGATTAGGGAAAGGCAGGCAATTCAATCACAATACGAGCTGTGTGCTCAAAAATACATTATTTCAAGTAGATTGAATGCAATGCTAGAAGAGAGAAAGATTACCTTTAATTCGGATTTGATGAATACTTTCTCTGGATAATGGTGTCAAATCCTTGAGAGAGTATAATAGGATCATCTATGAGTGCCCCAAGAGGATAGGATGAGATATGACAAAGGTAATCTCCCAAATTGTGATCTCCTATCATTAATTTCTCCTTGGAAACTAAAAATTGTTGGCATCCAATTCAAAAGTTCTCCTCACCAAACAAGGAGTAAAATGGTGAATTGAGTTACCAAGATGAACAAAAAAGATCCATATATTAAAAAAAAAAAAAGTAAGGGACGATGAATTTTTGACAGTGGCACCTCAACAATTCCCAAGTCTACTTCTCTCAATTTGTTGCTATGAAATCACAATGTAGGAGAAATTAATGATGGACTAGCTTTCTTTTATAAAAGATTTGCATGAAGTTCAGTTATAATTGAAAAATAATTCCTATTAAGTTTTTGACAGTGAGGTTTGCTCCCAATAAAACTAGAGTTCTCTCATGAGTTGGAATTTGTATGGACTCTACAGTTTAATTCATTGGTGCAAACTTAGTGCTTGATAGGATCCTCTGAAATTGAAATGTTAAGAGAGCACGGACTCAACTTCATTCATTATTTTTGTCTAAAGCAAAGTTCAAAATAATTGATCAATTTGGTTTCAATTGGAGGTCCTAGCATGCTAGAGATTAATAAACACTCAAAATCGTGGGTCATAGAATTTTTGTAAGGGATGGCAAATGAGATGTGGAGATTGAATTGTGTGAAAATGCAAATACAACAAAAGTAAATGGATCAACTTCTCCATGCAATATCTTCTACAAACAAGGTTATCTTAGGCTGGATCTTTTATGGTGGATCGAAATAAATTTCAAACCCCAAATTAATTTTAAGTGAAATATAAGTCCACTGAACTCTTTGGAGTCATAATAAAAATAAATAAATAAATAAGTACTTCAAGTCCTGCCTTTCTCACACAAAATTTTGGCGTGTTCTTTGCTGAGCCTTGAAGTAGGGGGCATTTGTTGGCTACTAAATTTTTTTCAGGTTAAAAAATTAACAAATGTAAATTAACAATATTAAAGATTAATTAAATTTTCTATGTTATGTTTTGGAGTTCCATAAATTTGATTTCAATATTAAATAGTTAATTTGAATTGATATTTTAATATTTATTCTACCAGCAGATGAAGTGTCGCGAAGTGTCAAATGTAAAGTGTTTCGAACAGTCAAATTAAGTTATGCAACCCAAAAGTCCAAAACAAATCAAACGACAATGAGTTGTGGATTTGGGCACACGAACCAATTAAATCAGGACACACAAATAGTAATTTTCTTTACAAAATAAATTTATATTAAATAATAAATACCAAAGAAATCAGTAGCAATCCGAAGACCCTCAACAAAAGCCTATAAAAAGGGGTATTTGGAGCTCAAAAGGGGATATCAAAAAATCTTCTGGAGCCAGAGAAATCGAAGAAAGTTTCAAAATTCTCTCAAGTTAGGCTCAACAATATATGTGAATATCTAGGTGAAATTCCTAGTGTTCTCCGCAAAATCAAGGTGTTCAATCCGCGATTGAGGTGTTAGGCCCGTGTATTGACATTTTTCCCAAGTCAACTCAACGGGGATTAAAGCCACGTTCAAGGCATTCTTTGAGTAAGTCATCAAAGAAAAACGTTCGATCTACAATCAAGATATCAAATGAACAAATTAACATTTTTCCCAATTTAAATTCAAATAAAGTCCATGGGGTTTACAACGTTCTTAGCAGAATTCATCAAAATTTTCAACTTGTGATTCGTAATCAAGCTACAAAACCTGGGAATCTCGTTATTGAAGGATAAAATGTTTCGGAGAAAAGAATTAGTGGATTAGCTTAATAGATTATTTTCCATTAAACAATACTCTTTTTTCCTTAAATTAAATATATGTCAAATATTATTTCTTGTCTTGTAATTTGTATTTGTAGACTTGAAATTTGTGTGAACAAAGAGATCAGCTTGTCTCTTCATGGATCTCTCATAAGTTGTACATTAAGGTATAAGAGACCGACTTGTCTCTTCAAAAGATCCTTCGTAAGTGCAATGCACTTACACATGACCGTAGTGCCATGTGATCTCATTAAGGACCATTGGGACTCTTCACGAATTACCCGTAAGTTGTTCATTGAGATTTAAGAAATCGGTTTGTCTCTTTATTGATCACTCGCAAGCTATTTTCTGAGGTTTAAGAGATCTGCTTATCTTTTTATGGATTGCTCGTAAGTTGTTTATTGAAATTTAAGAAACTGGCTTCTCTTCAAAAGATCCTTCGTAATAATAAAGACCCCTGCTCACAAGTTATATTGCTTATAATTCGAACCCCGCTCATATCTTTGTCTATTAACTACACTTATTGGCTTAATTTGTGCAACGTTAGAAATTCAAACCAAAAGAAAATGTAAATATAATTTGAGGGTTAGTTTCTTAAAAGAGAACTCAAAAGGTCATATTCACCAATTATTCTCCCTCCTCATATGTCTCCCAATAATTAAAAAATTGGCTATTAGTCAACATAATTAGTGATCTATTATTGTAAGTCCAACATGACAATGATTGTCCATCACATTCACCAAGCCCATTTTTTAATTGTAATAGCCCACTTCTATGCAAAACTTTTTATAATTTAAAAGCTTAAACAATAATTTACAAATTGATTTTGAAATGAAATTTGAATTCCAAATCAAAAATCTTACCTGCTTTAAACATGCCTCCTTCTCGAACTCTCTCTTACCAGTTGCCACATTCAAGAAGTAAAATGGTACTCCCATTTTTTTTTACTTCTTGTAAGTTTGCAACTGGCATATAAATTATATTCCTCTGTATTTTTCATTTATATTTTTATTTTTTTAATTACAAAAATCATTTTCTATCTTATTATATATTTTTTAATTGTATATTCACCAATTAGTGTTGTTTAATTGGAATTTTTACTAATTATTTTGATATCTAGACAAATATTTGAAGGTGATACTAATAGATGGGATGTGCCTAAGAAGGGGAGGTTCAATTAGGTCTTAAAACCTTTTTTAATATTTTTGTAAAACTCAACGGAAACTTTAAAGTTCTAAATATCAATGCTTTGCTTAAAAGATGATTACTGTTTGGAAGTATCAACGATAGCACCAGATCAAGTAAATTATTGGTTCTGGAAGTACCAGTGATAGTACCAGTGCAAGTAATGATATAAAATATGCAAAGTAATAAAACAACACAAATATTTATCTTGGTTCACCCAATTGGGCTACGTCCAGTTCCCAAGTTTATACTTAGGATAACTTATTAGCAACAAACGGTATTAGTTCAGTTACAATATAAGTTCCAATGTAACAGGTAAATACCAATTAAAAGTTAAAAACTCTTGATAAAAAGATAAATAATAAACAATTTAACCGGCCCCTGAAGCGAGATAGTGTGGTTGGTTCTGGCGGTTAGTTCACAATTGAACACTTCTGCCAAGACCTTAGTGTAGCATGCTTAAATGTCCACTAAACACCTAGTTGGAACTTCCAATGCAACAGCAACTCCACGACCCAGCAACACTTCCCAACTTAACTCACTCTCAAGGAATTCTTGTGCTTGGAATCTCACTCTTCATCTCAAAAGTCCCTCGAGAAAAGAAAACACAAGCAAACAAGAATTATATGATGGTAAAAATCTTGATATTGAAGTCAATACTCTCATTTCAACTATAAGACTCTCACACAATCACCCTTTCAAAGGGATGAGAGTTCCTCTTTAAATACTGATAGTTCCAATGGCTATATTGATGAGAAAAGGAAAGGAGCCATTTGTGGCCTTGATTCTAGCCTAACAAATCAAGTTCAAACGGCTATATTGATGATAAAAATGGAAGCAGCCATTATGATCTTAATTCCAACAGAATAAATAAAGTTTCAGACGGAAACTAAAGTTCCAGGTTGTAATTAAGGTAAGCTCCAGACGTGATTAATATATTCAAATCATTCCAAGTCAAACTTACCAAAATGATAAAGATATGATTTTAATTTCAGTAGAATGAATATAGTTCTAAACAGAAATTAAAGTTCCAGATTGTAATTAAGGCAAGTTCCAGACGTTATTAATGTATTTTTTTATCATTTCTAGTCAAACTTACCAAAATGAAACATGTGTTTAATAATAATATAGAAAACAATCAATCAATTTCTATCTAAATCTCCCTTCAAGATTTAGGACATGTGGTAATTGATATTAAGGAAAGAAATTAATCAATCCAATCTTATTCTTTCCAAACAAATGAAAACATTTAATAAATAAAAGAACGAAATAATATTTTTTAGGAAATCATTTGAATTCAAAAATCAAGCATGCATCAAATCTCTTGAAAATATCAAAACATACCTTAGTTATACCAAAGAGGTCAATAGATACAACTATTTTGACCTATTGAGAAAGAAAAAATGACATGCATAAAAGAATTGATTCTTTCTTTAAGAAAACAACCTTTGAGAAAGTGGATGACAAGATAGGTTCAACTTCTTCACTTCCTATGAAGCCAAATTCTAATAGTTAAAGAGTACAATCAGAGGAACAACTTGATAAGATTCAATGAGTTATCATTGATGAAGTTGATAGTAACTCTCTAGAACGGGATCCATGAAAATGTGCTCTAATGTGAGAATATCTAATTAATCAAAGAGATGAAATTCAAAGAGTTTATTTGAACTAGGGTCCATATCAGAAGCATCTTAAAGAGTATCCCCTTTCTGGGATCCTAGGCATTTTCTATCATCTTGGCTCAGTATGTTTCATTCTTGGCTAGAGTATTCACCAACTGCTTATTGTTAACCTTGTTATTTATTTTGTAATAAGCCAAATGGGCATCCAGGATCATATGTATTTATGAGGCATAGTTTCAGAACAAGAAGAATGGTTAATAACAGGAAAAAAAAAAGTGTATATTTCTTGGTCATATTGGAGAAGGACCTTCCTAACCACATAATAACTTTGTAAATGCTTGTCAAGATTTAATGAAACAATCTGGATATATAGAGAAGGTTATTAATTTACAAAGCTCATATCAAGTTTGTAAGAATCGACTTCATCTCAAGCACTCTTTAGATACAATTCGTTAGGCTACATACTAAGCTTGTTCTTTTTGGAGGCCATAATAAAGCACTCGAATTAAGAAATAGAGGTAATGTCTTCAGATTATTAAACTTTTAGCATCTTACAATGACGAAGTTAAATCAAACGAAATAGAAACTAATTACATGGAGATAATTTTCAAGACCTCTTTATATACAGTTCATCATGACGTATTACAAAGAGTTAAATTGAACGAAATAGAAGTTTTACTAAAGATTGATGAACTTGAATTTGGTAAAGGACAGAATTAGATTGACTCTTTGAAATGAGTTGCAGATACTTGTTGGAGTTCATATTTTGATTCTATTTGTAGTATCACAACTATATTTTGTGCAAGTTATTATGTTCTTCAAAAATAAATAGTTAATAGATCAAATTATTCTCAATGTGGGGATGTTGATGCTACTTATATTCATTTGTCTTCAATTGAGTTCATCTTGATTTTACACTTAATGAAAGAGATTATGGGAATCACTAATTATGTTTGCAATTGTTACAACAACAATCTCAATATATAGCCAGTGTTATGTAGCTAGTCCGTACTATAGTTCTTGTTTCAAAAGTTGAGAGATGATAATTAGCATGATCTGGTGAGAAATGTTACATTATTTTGTAATAGACATGACATTGGTAGTTCGGATTTTAATGCTACTTATGAAGCACGCTGAGAGCAATCCCGTTATCAAAAAGATCATATTATCGTGCAACATCATTATAAAATAAATATTTTCTTGGTCGTAGTAGATAAATAGTTGCAAGAGTTGAATCCTAGGTTCATTGAGCAAGCAAAAGAACTTTTAATACTAAGCTTAAGTTTAGTTCCCAAAGATGCATATAAAGGTTTTAACGTTGATAACATATGCACACATGCAAACCAATTTTATTGTGTGGATTTTAATAATCAAGAGAAAATTAGTTTAGTTTGAGATTTCAGCTTCAACATTTCATTCTTGATACTCTGACCAATCCGATTTCAAGGAGTTATCAACTATGGTCGAACTATGTCAAACCTTAACGAAAACATGAAAGTCAAATACACTTTACTTAATTGACCGGTTGATCTATCTCGTTTTAACTCTTCCAGTCAACAAGATCATTTTCAACCATGAAGATCATCAAGACATGGTTGCCAATAAAATAGAAGATGAATTTCGTACAGATAACATGATGATTTACATTGAAAAAGAAATACATGAGAGCTTTGGTTCTAATTCAATCAATGATGATTTTAAATTCATGAAAGAACAAATGAAAAAACACTAGATTGAGGTAATTTGCAATTTCTCATTACTTTATGCAACATTTTTTAGTATGACCATGGTATGTATGATGTAATGTTTTTTTTAATAAATTCTATAATTAATTTCTTTGGCCGCCAAAAAGTTTTAGTCAAGATCCACCACTATCTTTGTGTGTAGGGTTGTCAATGGCTTATTCGAACTGAATCTGAAAAATACGAATCTGAATCTGATAAACTTTCTTAAGATCAAATTTGTACCAAATATTATAGGATTCACATTCATCATCATTGAATCAGAATTCAATCCAATTAACAGTTAAAAGAAAATCAAAATTTAAAAATCAAGTAACCAATAAAAAGTTATTTTTCTGTAAAAAATAAAATTTAATTAAGTAGAAAATTATTTTAGAATATGTATAAAAACTACACATTATTTTATTAAGAGAATTACTTTGAAAAATACAAAAACATATTATATTATTAGGTGTAATAATTTAGATATTGCATTCTATTGAAACTTCTTTATTAACATTATATGCATAGGTTATTACTATAATAAAGTATCATTAAAGTTTGGATTCAAATTTTTAACGGATTGAACTGTTTGACTTCATATCCTATTCATTTATTTCAAACTATGGATAGTAATAATTGAATCTGATGCATCGAACATTTTAATACGTTAAATATATTAACATTCGAATCGGATTCGGATTGAATTTAGATTAAAATCTGCTGAATCAACATCCTTATTTGTGTGTGTGTCTATGTCTATCTTTTGATGGCCCATTTACTTCATGTAGTTGGGTTAAACCCCCTTTTTATGTTTGAGTTGGTTTAGGGTTGTTTAGAGTGTGTTCAAATTTATTAGGGCCAATTGTTTACTTTGACTTGTTAGGGCACATTGTTTTGTTTTTAAAGTTGTACTTGTTTACTTAGTACATGAATTTGGAATGGTAAAAAAACCTCTTTACCCAATTTACCCACTCTTCAAATGGAACATATTTTCCTTGTCATCTATTTGTAGATCCGACAACTTGCTCTTAAATTGGCTGGGTATATATTTCCAGGTCAATGGTTTTGAGACATCTTGTGGTTAATCGCATTGTGTTTTGTCTAAATCTATGAAGATTAGGTAAATTTTTTTTTTTCAGAATTTTCTGTTTCCTTGTTGTTGTCTTCAAGAAAAGTTTTACCATTGATGTATCCGACGACTTTTTTATTTTTTTTATTTTTTGGGCATCATTTTTGTGTAGATGTATCGAGGCTTTCAAATTCCTTGTAAGTGTTGCCGTGGGAACTAGTTGTACGTACAAGCCGGGTCGGATGCCCAAAATCCATTTCGTTTTTATTATCGGTGCTCGTTTAATCGTAAGCGGGAATGCACATTTATTTGGGCTAATGAAATATTTGAATTACATTGAAATTTTTTTATTTAAGTATTTGTATAACAATGGTCCAGTAATAGCCCTACCGAAGTACCTCCACTAACAAGAAATGATGGGGCATCTGAAGCGTGTAGTAATGAGAAAGAATTTGCTCCACCAATGCAGTCCCTTTATTCCACCACTGGTTGTGGAACCTCCGCAACTCCAGCATATAGCAACAAGCATAACCCCTCAGTGAACAAAAATCCTACAAGTAACAAAATTTCGCTAGCTTTGGGGAACGTGGACTCGAACGCAATGATGTATTGTTGTATGGGTTCCACTGTTTTCATAACTTCGATAGTGCTTTTCATTTTGGCGTTTGTGATTGTTGTATCTAAGTAAACTAGTATATTATGTATGTATCCTACTGACCCTTGTCCTAGTGGTGTTGTTATGATGAGCGACCATTACTATAAGGTTCTATTAACTTCATGGTAGATTGTGATGATTTTTTGAGCGCGGTTTCACTTTTGTGGCTCGCATGATCTCCGTAATGGTCACTTAGGGTTGGATTTGTATTTTAGGAGCACGTAATACTCCAGTGTACTATGTAATATATGCCGTTGTGTTTGTATCTACTTCAAATTAGCTTCGTGCTATTAGTTCGTAAATCGGGCTAGTTATATTGGTAGGGTGTTTAAAAATGCTTTCCCAATGCCTTGAATGAGCTGTGCATATTCATTTTAAGCTTTTAGATCAATCTTTCTTAGATACAGTGCTCCATGTTTCATTTTCATGTCAAATTTAGCTTGTCTTATATGGCCTAAGATTGTTTTATTGGTAGGACCTCACCGGTGGCAACCTTACTGTATGTGCCTACCATCAAAAGCCAATCATGCATACATATCGCACTTCATATGATTGATATGTCTTCAGTTTCTATGTAATCTATGGGCTCTCCTATTGTTTGGCATAGTCTGTTCTTGTATATCATCTGAATAAGTATAAAGAATGGGCCCTTACTTGGATGCTTGTGCAGCTTCTTACTTACTGGACTAGACAACAAAATGCCCTCTATTCCAATCTCCTCAATAGACTCCAATGAGGTTCTCTTGTTTTCTTAGCTGCAGAAACCATGACTTTACATTCCTATATGCTAGATAATTCCAATCTTAGCTCAATTGCCCCCAAGTGTAGATCATTTTGAAGAGCTATGATATCTTCCATTTCTTGCCAAATGAATTAATAATCATAATCTGAGTAGCCCTCAAACAACAAATACCAAATCCTTGAACAAGTTTTAAGTCAGCCTGTAGGTAGCATTTGCAGAAGCTAAGAGCAAAATGCTTCTACATTTCTGTCTATGATTTTTTATCTTTTTTTTTAAATAAAATGATATGATCTCATTCGAGTTTACAAATAGTTCATAGCTATGTTGAATTGGGGTTTGGTTTCATTTTTTTTTTCCTGCTAGTTTAATTTATCTAGATCCTTGTTCACCTTCAATTAGATGTAGAACATGTACATCTCTGTTTTTACAATTATGAAATTAGATCTTAATGGGGAATGTAGCCTTTTTTCCCTTATATAAAACTTATTGCTATTTTAGAAAGCAAATAATTATTTGACTCTCGAAAATATTTAATATCCAAAGTTTTCTTTGCTAGGTTTATCATAAGCCCCATAATGCTAATTTTTATCCCATGTCAAGTAAAGAGATTTTTAACCACTATTTAACAAATTGGTAGATCAATTACTTACTTTAAAAATACACTTTTCTTCATTGCTGTCACATTTTTTAAGTTGTCTATTGTTTGTTTCACTCCCATAATGCCATAAAGCAAAAAGTAATGACACCATTTTCAGATTTTTTATTACTCACCAACAGTCATTCACAACATGTTTTTTATTTTAATTGCAATGTCATTGCAATTTTTTAGGTACCATGAGCCTAGCCTTGCCATCTCTGGTATAAGTATCCAATACAAGATTGAACACAAAGCTGTTGCTACATAGTCATGAATTGTTCAATCGGCCAGTGATGACTTATCATTTTATTTTTTAATTTTTTTAAATTTGAATATTTCTTTCCCTATTTTTTTATGATTGGTTTTCTATTATAAATAGTCTGAAAGAGCATGTGGTGTAAACACATTTATCAACAATATTGATTCAAATACAAACACAATAGAGCACAAAGATGACTGACAATGAGATAACCCATCTTGCTCATATTTTCACATGTGATTCGATCTTCTACAATGCTGAGTAGACCCAAGTGTATGATCAACACTTTATCACCCCTCTCCTAATATATGCCAATGATGGATCACGCCACAATTAGGGTATACGGAAACTTATTGTTTACAACATAAGAATAGAAATGAACCAGGTCTTTAACTGTAGCTTCTCTAATCAACATTACCTCACAACGATTCGAATTCTGCAACTTCATCACACAATGTTCAAATTTCTTCTCTGCCTACCTGGCGTTTATCACCTTGAGGTAATTTGTGTGGACGGTAATTTGACTACTTCGCATTAATGCGGATGCATCCTTTGGTCTTGGTTTATTGCCATGGAGGTGACCTCGCTTGGAACGAGCTACGCTCCATCTTCAAGTGAAGATGAAGTCAAAAGTTTGTAGCCTCTCTTGGCTATCAACGTCCTCGTCCGATGTATCTTATTCCTTCTCTTTGTGCGTGACTCATGCGAACCCTTTTTTCATGTGTTTTTGTTGTTTGATACTCGAAGTTATTGTGGTATTTTGTTCTGTTTCTTTTCGAGAGACCTTTCCTATTTTGTTTTATTTTTTGGTATATTGAATTTGGAAATTAGATCGATATGTATGGTTGTTGACTAGTTCTAGTGATTTTATTTTGAATAGAACTGAACAAGGTATTTAATGAAATTGATGTGCTTGAAAAAAAAATTGATGTTTCTTGTGTGTCCGAGAATTACGCATCTTGCAATTATGACATCCACACTTCTCATATCCAAAAATAATCGTGTGCAATATTTTGTCATATAGTGCCTAGCATAGTGCACATTACAGATTCTTTCTAGCATGCAGTTGAAAACTCTTTGGTGCTAGGGTTTTGTTTTTCCTTTTTGTTTTTAAGTTAAAGAGACAGTACATTAAGGATCATTACATTCACTGCGACCTAGGTTTGGGATAATTACAATATGTCCCCCTGCGTCTAGGTAAGTGATAACGTTTACCAAATTGAATTTTAACTTTCTGCAAATAAAAGGGCTATTGCATTACAAAAGCCTAAATTAATTGGGTGTTGATTGTCAAACGTTACCAACAAAGGCCAAGTTAATAACCTAATGTCATTTAAAACTAATTAATACATTAACATCAAATCTGACAAGCGAGAACCTCGAAAAGCCTAACATCGGTGCAATTCGACGACAAGGTGCAATACATAAACTTCTTAGTGAACATAATGACGCACATTACACCAAACATTTAAACTGCCAATACTCTAAGTGGTCCTCCATCAAAATCTAAATGATGGAACTACAACATTATCAGTCCTTCTCCGCTCAATATTAGTCCGAATAGATTGCGGGATCCACAAAGTTGTCCGATGGTTTACTGCAGAAAAGAGCTGCCTTTTGCTTGCGAAAGATGAAATGGAGCTCATCCCACCAATAGAAGCCGTGATTGCCATACTCCTTGTTCCTATTTAGCTCTTGCAAATATTGTTTTTCATTATGTACAAGCTAATTGTAGTGGATAGCATTAAAGTGAAGGACACATTTTGAATTAAAACATCTTAGTCAGTTCGACGAGGCATGGATCGTTACATTTTCTCCCTACATTGCAATATAGTAGTCATCAACGATGACCTGGTTTGCCAAGCTGACATACTCCACTCCCAGTAATTTCAAAAATCTCCCAAAATTCATGTATTGGTTTCGAAGTTGGATGAGTTAGTACATTACTTGGTATACCGTGATACTTTTCTCTATCTGCCTGGAAAATTCTCTTAACACGTAACATGCACCTTCGATCATACATTGGGGTTCATAGACGGGGTTATCTTTTGTAAACTCCCACATCAGTAGGATTAAGAGGCGTTCTTCACACTTTGTGGGGTGTGTATTAATACGCAAGATAGATCTGGCCCTTTCAGTGTTGTTGAGAGACAACATATCTAGGAGAAGCAACAAAATTATGGGATATACAAAAACTTTTTAATTCGTATTGTCTTCGTAGTATGATGAAGATAAAATGTAAACTTCTTAAAATTTCTTTTTTTTCAAGTGGTTGATGACAATGGGTTCATAATATCCTTTTATTATGGCCTTCTATAATTGTGATTTGATTATTCTTAAATGTATAATATTAAACATTTGAATAAAACTGATCACATGTGTTTCGGGTTGTGTAGACTTTTGTGATGGAAAGCCATTTTTAAGGCTTTGCGAAGGGAATTTAATTATGGTTGTGCGTAGAGTGGTTTGATTCTTTTTTGTTTTCCATGGCATGCCCAAAATTTCAAATAGCTGTTATGTGAAAACAAATATCCCTGCAAATTAAGTAGGCCCCATGCTTGAATTGTCAAGTCTAAATATGCATGCGTAGTGTGTATGTTGAAAGACCTTTGTATTTCATAATAGTACCACATGAGTAATAGAAATATTCAATTTTATACCAATCAATTACTAGGCGACATCCCTTAAATTGCATTTGTTATCCCATGATTTATTATTATTATTATTATTATTATTATTGTTGTTGTTGTTGTTGTTGTTGTTGTTGTTGCTAGATTGACGCACACAAAATACAAATTGCCAACTCATATATTCTTTCCAATAGTAAATGAAACAACCGACTAAGATACATGTAAAAATATACCAATAACGAACATAAATATATCCAACGTTAGAGAAAATTTCAATGAAAAAAGGCCACATCGGAAGACACATTTCATACACGGTGTACTATTACATACTAATGTTGGCTCGATAGTTTTGGAAGTTGGGGAAAACTTTAAAATAAACACATACATGAATAACTTGAAGAAATACAACAAATATCCTCTACTAAAACTAGAACGATTCTTGGCTCACGGAGCACGACGCACGAAAGCTTGGTGCGGAAGATGATCGATTTGTCTCGTTCCGCAACCATACATTGGGTAGAGGTTGCCTTAGTCGATGATGAGGTGCTTTTTGCTAAACTCCATGTCGTCTCCTGTGTCGCTTGCGGTGCTTTGAACGAACCCTAGGTACATAGGGGGCAACTCTTCAAAATAAGCAAAGTTTTTGTCATGACTCACGTGTATAGTTTAGTTAACACACTCAAATTGTTTACGATTAATGGGACTATTATTAAAAATGATACAAACAGTAATCCTATATTGACCCCCTACCTCTAGCAATGGCTTTGCCTTGTTTCCCTTAGGAGTCTTAGATGGACGCTCCATAAGTGTCGTGCATGCAGAAGAGGGTCCGAATATAGTCTAGAGTTGATGCCACATCAGCTCCCGTTCATTAATGTATGTAATGGTGTTAAGTTAGCCGTATAGACTACAGGTTTCATGATTATACACTGCCTCACATTGCGTTGTAAACATACCTGGCAAATCTGATCCCATGTTTCAACGGACGCACGAGCCACGTTGTCCGGTACACAGTAATCCACTGCGGGGCACTTTATAATCCAGTCCCATGTCGTATGTCTACGTTGCGCAAGATGCAATTTTGTTAAGCAAAAGTAGTAATCGCACGATGCGTTGAAGTTGTCATTTACACTGCGGATTGCACATTTGATGAATTTTCAGTCATCGACGTTCAAGCGATAATTCTGCACTAGTGCATCCATGTCTAATTGTCAAATGACATCCTCATCCATTTTCTTACTCCATTCACTGGAGTAGAATATGTTGCTTTGTGTGCAACTTTTTTTCGAACCAGTCATGCTCACTAAAACTTGACTATTCGTTAAAACAAGAGATTATGAAAAATATAAGAATACATTTATCCGAAATAGAAGAAGAAACTCATAGTTATCCTCCAAATTTAAAGAGTTGATTACATTTTTCAAGACTATCAAAAATAAGGTAATGTATTTATGCAGTTATAGGAGGGCAGTTGGGGAAAAAAGAGCAACACCAATTAATATTTGGACCAGAATTGTACATAAAAGAATTCGAGAGTCAGCAAAAGAATTTATTGTGAGGTCGTACTTGGAAGCAAAAATAACTAGAAAGGCTTGCATTCATCTTCAATTGGCATAATTTTATCAATCTATGTCGTGTCACTCCATATCGCATTTAACTCGTGTGTAGTTGTAGGAACACTAATGCTAATCAAGACCATACCGTTGGCACACCTATTCACCTTTAAAAGTGCATATCCAATAAAGATCCTAGGAATTTCTGTATAATTCAATAGCTGAAGAGAAGTGCCCAAATCAGAAAAATTGAAAAGTGCGTACTCTGCTCATTTACATATAGCACAATAGGGGTTCAACAACAATGCAACGATTTTTCACTGAATTAACACTTCTATACAGAAATTAGCCTGCCAAACCATGAGCATATATAATTCAACAATCACAATTACTACATAAGTTCAGAAGCACCAATCCTTTTAGTGACTGTTGGCAAAAACCAAACCAAAAACAGTCCTAGGAATTTAGTTAGACCTTGCAAAATACAGGAAAAAAAAATTGTTCTAACAGAACACAAAAACATAATCTAAGTTTGGCATTCAACATTTACTACGTCTTAAACGAGCCATGTTCTCCCCATAAATAAGGTGAATTAAAAAATAAAAAATGAATCAATTGGGCAACAATGGGGTGCTCGATTGCGAGCTTTTTTGAAAAATGATCGAGTCTGTTAGAGCATTGTTAGCTTCCCTTCATTACCATCTTCACATTCCAATTTTGGCTTCATCGTCCAGCACCAAAAACATGTCCTTTGCTTTGGGATTCATGACAAATGTAAACGAAATTGTCAAGCACTCATCAAGGGTAAGATCCATCTTAAGTCACCAATCTCATTGTAAAGTGCTTCCTGCCGTCGTGCAACATCTATTTCCGAATCCATACGCGCTGCAACTTCCTTGATGGATGCATTAGCTTCCTTGCAAAAATCAAAGATAACTTCCAATGGCATATTAACAACAAGTTCATCTTGAGCAGTAGATGCGTTATTAAAGTCCATAGCACCCTCGCTGGATGCACAATCCTTCCCATATATCTCTATCCAAGATGAGTACTGGGGGAAAAACTTTCCCCGTGACCCTTTGTTTGACGGAACTTGTTGTAACATAACAACAAATGAATCATTTAGAGTTTGAGTGACTTTTAGAATTCATGGTAAACCACAAAATGCAAGTACTATATATAAACAAAATATACGAAGTGCAATTTACACGTTCATACAAAGCTTGTAACAGAACTCAACTGATACAAATAAAGAATGATTTACCTTAAGATAACCATCCCAGTAATTGTTATCAGCCTCCAATGTGCACGTTGTGGAATTAGAGTTGACCACGCTATAGCCTAGTGTATCTTAAATCTGAAAGAAGACTTTCTTCCAGCTACCGTACTTGGAGTTGATACGTGGATCAGCTTGAAGATCGGTACTGGATAGGGATACTTTCATTTTTGCGTCTGACTGGTTCAAGAACCCATTTCTATACCTGTTTTGAGCTTTCATTCTGTTTGCTACGATTTCCTTGAAGGTAGTGATGAGGCATTGCTCCTCGTGCATAGTCCACGACTGACGCCCTTTGGGTTCATGACCCCCACCAATATCCATTCCTGTAAAGAACAAACCAATCAATACAGATTCAATACTCATTGTTGCAACACATATATAGTTAAATACTATTATCATGTACCAACTGACAAATATGAAGGGCAACACTTCCAATATAGATAATTTAAATTATTCTACAAAAAAAATAATGACAACAACCCCCAAATACTAAACACATCACAGGCTAGTTATTGAAACATGCTATTAATACTTTTATTCTTGAAAGCTGAAAATTTTTGTAAAAGACATTTATTACATAGCAAACTCCAAGTACATGATGAGAGTCCTAAACACATAATAAAACTGCAAGGACTTGACTACGATTTCCTCTAGCCAAATGCTTCAAATCATCCCTTCCCATCCTCTTTGTTGGTAACTTCGTCCTCAAATTCGGCTAAAATATTGGATAACAACACCATCAACAAACATGTTGAGTAGCAATTTTACTTAACACATAAGGTGCGTGTGTGTGCTACGAGCATGCATATTTTCATATACTTTCATCAAACATAAATCATATAAATTTTTAGATTATGAGAATCGTAAATTGCAACACATTTCTACCATTTTCCACTTCGACGAGCGGCTACCTTATCTCGCCGTGCCGCAAACTCAATTTCAACCAATACTCCCATTCCAACCTAACACGCTAGTGTTCATATCCCGGGCATATGCCGAATTTACTACGACCCACTTCAATACATGGACTCTCCATTCACGCAAGGTGGGATTAGGCAACGATGGAGAGTCGAGAACCATTTTAAAATCGGCAAGCCCGTTGCCGCCTAGCCGAACTTGACTATATACACATAATTTCAGCATGATTTCAACACAATTCCAAATGTTTTCAGCATGTTTTTGCATAATTTCAGCATAGAGCACAAAATTTCCAGCTTATAAATACGAACTTTTCAGACTGCGAACAGAAAATTTTCAGTGTGCAATTCTGAAATTTCCAACTTAGTTAACCGAAATTTCCAACCTTGGAAATAGTTTTTCAGCTTTGAAAAATAGGATTTCCAACTTTGAAATAGAATTTCCAACTTTCAAAATAGGATTTTCAACTTTGAAATAGAATTTCCAGCTTTGAAACACAAGAATTTCAAATTTGAAACAGAATTTCCACCTTTGAAAAATAAACAGGACTTTTAATTTTAAAATAGAATTTTTGCAGCTTCTAACACATAAATAAAACCCTAATATAGTATAAATCATAACTACACATAATTTCCAGCATTATACACATAATTTTCAGTTTCACCATTCAGTAGAAATTAACAATTTCAACATGATCTTTCATAAATACACAAGGATGCATCTAGCTAAATTACTATGTAATCTCTTAGGACTAAGATAAGAACTAACTTGTAGTTACATCCTAATATAGGAATAAATGCACGAATACACTAGGAAAATCTAACTTATGCATTAAGTAGAATTACGACCTTGTATCAAATATGCAGCATTCACTTCTATAAGATATAATATCTATGAATTAAAGTAAGAACCTTTACTTTTGAAATTAAGTAAGGTCCCTACTTTAATTAAATATTCTTCTACCTTTTTCAAGAGTGTTTTATAGAGTTAAGTGGATGTATAGGGGGCTCATATGAATATAAGTATATAAAAAGAAGGATTTATGTGTGTATATATATATGCGGGTAGAAGATTTACTATAAATATGAAGTGTTTTGCGTGTTTAGGGTAAGGTGAGTGTGAGTGGGGTGTTTTAGGCGGGATTTAGTGTGTGTGTAGATGTGTTTGTGTGTTATGTGGTGAAAATGAGGTGCTAAATCTCCAATTTATCCCCTATTTATAGTAGTCGTGCTTAAGAAATAAGATTATTAAATAATTCAGTCATTTTCTAATTATTGTCATCTTTCCACCTAAGGTTACAACTAAGGGTTATAATAAATGAAATCTTCCAACTCAATGTCCAACTCAATACCTAATTATAGCTTAAGTGTGAGTCTAAATGCACACTTCATAATCTAGTTTAATCTAAACCTTAGATGTGTAAACATATCTAGAAGAAATCTTATGTGTGAATATTCATTTAATGCAAGGAGAATTGGAGAGCAAGTAATAATATACACCATATATTTATATTATATATATTTATACCTACAATTTCGTTCTCCCCCCCCCCCCCCCCCTCTTTCTATATTTTTAGGATATTTTTACACATAGTATTATTCCAATGTTTATGATGAAAAAAACCTAAAGAAATGAAAATATAATCTTATTTGTTTATGTATATAAATTTTCTTGAAAATATATACATATATAATGTAAGATATATATATATATATATAAATCATAGTCTTTTGGCCTAGCATTTAAAAATAATTATTATAGTGTAAAAATAACACATTTTAGTAAAAATGACAATATCAAGAAAAATAATCTAACCCTTATATATATATATATAAATTCGTGTATATGCATATATATATATATATATGTATGTGTGTGTGTGTGTGCGTGATTTTTATGCATTTTATGATTACTAAATGAAGTAGAAAAATAATTTCAATAATTATGCATTTTGTAAATAAAAATAGGCATATATTGCAAAGTATTTATTGCAATAAAAATGTCACATAATATGTAGAAATTAATCATATACCATTTAAATAATACATATTTAAGCATCAAATAGTACAAATATGACCTATTATATTATGTATATATATATAATTTCAAAAATATACATATATTTATATTTATATATTTCGAAATATAAATATACTATATATATATAATTTTATTACAAATAATTCCTATCATTGAATTTTTGGAAAAAAAATGCATGTATAAAATTGTATATATATATATATATTGATTTATGTGCGTATATGTAGAATCAAACGGTTGGTATGAAAACATAATAGTTATTACACATTTCACATATAAAATAATAAAACACTAAACAATTGAATCACATAGTTCACATATAAAATAGTCACATAAACACTAAATAATTTAATCATACAATTAACTTTTGAAACACCTAGAAATACCGGGTTATTACAACTCCCATCCCAACCAAACACACCGGTGGTCATATCCCGAGCATATGCCGAATTTCCTACGACCTACTTCAGTACACGGAACACTTCGTCCATACAAGGTGGGATTAGGCAACGATGGATGGCAAGAACCTTTAAGAGCGGCAAGCCCGTTGCCACCTGGCCGAAGTCAGCGCCATCCACCCCTATCACGTTTTGGGGCCATATACACACAATTTTCAGCACATTTAACTCAATTTCCAGCACAATACAAATTGTTTTCAGCTTATAAAAATTGAACTTTTCAGACTACGAACAGAAATTTCCAGCGTACAAATTCTACAATTTCCAGCTTATTCAAGACTGAAAATTCCAGCTTTGTATACACTGAAATTCCAGCTTTGTAAACAGGTTTTCAACTTGTGAAATTTGAATTTCCAGCTTTGACAAAAATAGGATTTTCAGCTTTGAAAACAAACAGAATTTTCAGCTTTAAAACTGAATTTTTTCATCTTCCAACATATAAATAAAACCCTAACATAGACTAAATCATGAATACATATAATTTCCAACATCAATTTCCAGCAAGAATTCTCAAATTTTCAGCATTATTATGTCATAAACACATGATATGTAACTAGCTAAATTATCATGTAATCCATTAGGACTAAGATAGTAACTAACTTGTAGTTACATCTTAAGTCCTAATATGGGAATAAATGCATGAATATACTAGGAAAATCTAACTTATGCATTAAGTAGAATTACTACCTTGTACCAAATATGAAGCATTCACTTCTATAAGGTATAATATCTATGAATTAATGTAAGAACCTTTACTTATGACATTAAGTAAGGTCCCTACTTTACTTAAATATTCTTCTACCTTTTTCAAGAGTGTTTTATGGAGTTAAGGGGAGGTATAGGGGGCTAATATGTAAAAAGAAGGGTTTATGTATATATATATATATATATATGTGTGTGTGTGGGTAGAAGATTTACTATAAATATAAAGTGTTTGGTGTGTTTAGGGTAAGGTGAGTGTGAGTGGGATGTTTAAAGCGGGATTTAGTGTGTGTGTGGATGTGTTTGTGTGTGTTATGTGATGGAAATGAAGTGCTAAATCCCCAATTTATCCCCTATTTATAGTAGTTGTGCTAAGAAATAAGATTATTAAATAATTAAGTCATTTTCTAATTATTATCCTCTTTTCACCTAAGGTTACATCTAAGGGTTATAATAAATGAAATCCTCCAACTCAATGCCCAACTCAATACCTAATTATAGCTTAAGTGTGAGTCTAAATGCACACTTAATCTAGTTTAATCTAAACCTTACATTTATAAACATATCTAGAAGAAATCTTACATGTGTGAATATTCATTTAAAGCAAGGAGAATTGGGGAGCAAGTAATAATATACGCCATATATTTATATTGTAACGCCCCGAAACCTCTAGCTAATCATGCAACAACTATTATATAACCATCTCACAAAAACATGCTATTTTATAACGTAATGAAACCAAACATGCTTACTAATATTCCAAAAGATGAGTTTACAAATGTCGTTTATTACATATACGCAACATATACATAACTTAACTATCAAGTTTCTAGCACAACGCATACATAACTAACTAAAAGCCTCGAAGCACCCTTCTAAGTCTTCCTCGTTCCTATCTTCCTGTGTCTCAATTCCGGCTAAAACATAATAGAAAGCAACGTCAACATATACACATGTTGAGTAGAAATTCGCATAGACATGAGGTGTTCGTGTGAAATGGTATATTGTCATAAAAGCACATAAAACCCTAGAAATTTCGGTTCCTAACCAAATCACATAAATTTCAGCTTTGATAGAGCATCACATTCCAACACATTTTTGCCGTTTTTCCACCTCGACGGGCGGCTACCTTATCTCGCCGTGCCGTAATTCAATTTCAACTGATATCCAACCGAAATCACACCAAAATCCACCAATCCCAACCTAAACACACCGGTGGTCATATCTCGAGTATATGCCGAAAACCTACGACCCACAACCAATACATGGAACACTCCGTCCATGCAAGATGGGAATAGGCATGGATGGCGAGAACTGGTTTGAAACGGGCAAGCCCATTGCCGCCCGGCCGAACTCTAGCCCCATCCATACCGAACACATATAGGGCCCTTTCACACATAACTCCAACACATACAAATCAAAATTTCATCATAACTAACTATTTCAGCTCAACTCAGCACAAAGTACCAAAAATTCACAATTTTGCGAAATCGACTTTTACATTTTCGAACTAAAATTTTTAGCTTTCAACTACTGAAATTCCAACTTAAAACCTACTGGAAATCCACACATATATTCCCAAAGTTGTAAAATAGACTTTTAAAGTATAAATTTCTGGATTTTCAGTTCACGAAACCTGAAACTTTCAGATTGCGATGCGAAACGATTTAGCGCGCAACTTCTGAAATTTTCGGCTTTCGCAATCCAAACCTCTAGCTTTTAAAAACCTATTTCTACAACTTATTCTACACTAAATTTAAAGTATATAAACCAGGTTTTTGGTTTGAAATTTTTGGGTTTTACAGCAGTGCGAAAATTGAACTTTTCCCCTTTGGAAACAAAGTTTTCTGTATGAGCAGTGATTTCCAGCATGTGTGCAACTCAAAATTTCAGTTTGGAAAACTTAAAATTCTAGCTTCTAGCACATATATAAGACTCTAAAAAGGTATAAAACATAATAACATAGCATAATTACAACAATTTCAGCATGCTTATTCTAGAATTTAACCAAATATGCTCAAAGCAACATCATAATCATCATATTCACATATATAACCAACACATCTTCAAATCCCTTAAACCCAAGATGGAAACCAACTTGTGGTGACCTCCTAGGTCTTATAGGGAAGATAACATGCTAATAGATTAAGATAAAACCTAGCCCTAGCTCATGCCATAGGCAAATTTCTACCTTGATAGTCTTTCTTGCCTTGTAAGGGTTTGAAGAAAGGAAAGTGTGTGGGGTTGGGAGATGGTTTGAAGAGGTGAAAGAGTGTGGGAAAAAATTAAAGAAACAAGAAGAAATGGGGGGGTTTATGGCCAGATTTTTAGGGGTGTGTATGTGGGGTGATTTTTGTGTTTTTGCTATATTACATAGAAGACTACATGGAAGATGAATATGAAGTCATTTTCCAATTAATGCCCTAATTGGCCAAGTAGCTTAAGTGTTGCTCTACTTTAACCATGGCCAAACATGTATTCATACTTGTAGAAGGTGTATGCCAAGTGTATTTATATTGTATTTGGCAAGCTTGGTGGATAAGACTCAATACAAGCCTAGTATTTAATATTTTCTATTTTCTCTCCCAAAATTCGTCCACCTCTCTTTTAAATCTGAAAATATAGGTTATTTTCTTTTATTATATATATAATTAGGGAAAGAAATAATATCTAGGGGTAGAAAATACAATTTACGCATTTCTTAGGAGTTTTAGGGAATCAAATCCGAAAATTCATAATTAATTTAGAAAAATTCCAAAATTATGAAATTTAATCTTTATAAATCTGAAATTATATGTATATTTCCCAGAAATTAAAAATGTTTTAGTTATATTTTCAAAAATTACAATCTGGGACATAGAAAGTTCGAAAATTGTGTTCGAATATCAAAGTCGTCTAAAATTTGGAAAATCATGTTATTTATTCAAAATTGCATCTTCTCCATGCATAAAAGTCTAGAATACTTATTTATATTATTTTTGAAAACTAATGAGTATTTAATAAATGAATTTTCCAAGAATGGTAATCAAAATTCGAAAATTAGTACTTTACCATTCAAATTATACATTAGTCTCAAAATCAAACTAAAAATAACAAGTAAGAATAACATTTCCAAGAAGCATGAGATTTCATATCAATTATGTAAATAATAAGGAATACCGGGTCGTCACATATTATATATATATATACATAAAATTTCGTTCCTCCCCCCCTCTTTCTATATTTTTAGGATATTTTTACAGATAGTGTAATTACTTCAATGTTTATGATGAAAAATACCTAAAGAAATGAAAATATAATCTTATATATTTATGTATATAAATTTTCTTTAAAATATATACATATATAGTGTAAGATATTTATATATATATGAATCATAGTCTTATGACCTAGCATTTAAAAATAATTTTCAAAATAATTATTATAGTGTGAAATGACACATTTTAGTGAAAATGACAATATCAAGAAAAATAAACTAACCCTTATTTATATATATAAATTCGTGTATATGCATATATTTATATGTATATGTGTGTGTGAGTGTGTGTGTTTGATATTATGCATTTTATGATTACTAAATGAAGTAGAAAAATAATTCCAATAATTATGCGTTTTGTAAATAAAAATAGGCACATATTGCAATAAAAATGTCACATAATATGCAGAAATTAATCATATAACACTTAAATAATACATATTTAAGCATCAAATAGTACAAAAATGACCTGTTATATTCTGTGTATATATATATAATTTCAAAAATATACATATATTTATATTTATATATTTCGAGATATAAAAATACTATATATATAATTTTATTACAAATAATTCCTATCATTGTATTTTTGAAAAAAAAATGCATGTATAAAATTATATGTATATATATATATACATTGATTTATGTGCATATATGTAGAATCAAACGGTTGGTATGAAAACATAATAGTTATTACACATTTCACATATAAAATAATAAAGTACTAAACAATTTAATCACATAGTTCACATATAAAATAGTCACATAAACACTAAATAATTTAAACTTATAATTAACTTTTGAAACACCTAGAAATACTAGGTTATTACATCATGCATCCCAAAAAAGCAATAAAATGCTTCCCAACTCAAAGCGTAACAGGTTTTATGAATTTCTTCCCCACTCGTTGAACATCGAATTTGCCATCTGGTCTCTCATATTCGACCATTGTTGTGAAGGTTGGATGTGGTCGATGAATTCTGCATTGTCATCATTGATCTTGTCTACAGTTTTGATGAGTAGGGATGGCAATGGGTCCGGGTTGGACCCGAACCCGGACCCGCCCCTAATGGGGCGGATTTGAAGACTCCTAACCGGTTCCGGGGCAGGTCCCGGGTCTTCATTTTTTGAACCCGGACCCGGCCCGAACTTGCCCCGGTTAGTTATTTTTATATATTTATATTTATTATTTTATGTAAATTTATATAATATACATCTATATTTTATATATAAAAGTATATATTATATAAATAGTTATTTAAAAAAATAAATATGATACTCTTGTATATAAAAATAATTATATAACATTAATAATTAAGTTATGATTTCAAAATATGTACAAATAAATATGTGATAATGATGTTTTAGTAGTGCCATAATTGTTTTCATATTTATAAAGTTGTAATAATATCAATTTTCTTAAAAAAAAATATTTTTTTTATTATTTTTAAAACTTAAACCGGGTCTACCCGCGGGTCCGGGTCCAAAATTTTCCTGACGGGGCGGGTCTCGGGTTTGGCCAAACCTGCCCCATACCCGCCCCGTTGCCATCCCTATTGATGAGTTCTCCTTCTGCAGGATCAATTGCCATCTCTATTCTGATGTAATTATGGAGCAAGCAGCACCCCATTACAATTTGATTCTGGATTGTAATTGAGTAGAAAGAGTTGCTATGGAGGATTGACCATCTTGTTTTCAATAAACCGAAGCATTGTTCAATTATATTCCTAGCTTTGGCATGCCGAAGGTTGAAAAGTTCCCTTGAATTTTGTAGACACAAGTTTCCTGTCCCCCGCTCTTTAAGGTGGTAGTGCATGCCTCTAAAGGAGGCTAGGAATCCCTCCCTGTAACGACCCGGTAAATCCTTTATTTAACTATTTTATATTATACAAGTTTTATATGATTATTTTGTGAGTTATTGTTTTCTAGAGATTATTCTTTCAAAATATAATTTTTTATTTGCGAACAAATGAGCATATTACTACATAAATATTGATAAAATATTATAAATTCCAAATATTCTTAAAATTTCATGCATTTAATCTTTCTAAACTCCCATAATTATTTAATATATTATTTTCACCTTTTACCTATTTTCCCAAGAATTTTTAGTAATTTTCGAAAAACATTGTCTTTAAGTTCTTAATTTGAAATATAATTTTTAAAATGCTTAATTATTATTCAAAAATTAAAATAATAATACAAATAAATATTATAGGTTTTATTTGACTTATAAAAATTAATTTTCGAATTTTTAGAATTTTATTTCTATTTTTGGGCGATTTTCGAAAAATGGGCAAAACAATGGGTATTTTGGTCTTTTCACCTCTCCAACCCCAAATTTCGTTTTTTCCTGAGAAATAAGCAATAAAATACTTAATAAATAAGAGTTTCAGATTATATAGGTTTTTGTTTGATTTTAGTTGATTTTATTTTATATTTGATCAAAATATCTTTACTAATACATACTCTTGAACCTCATATACATAAATAACTATATATTAGTGGTGATGTACATGGCTACATATACACACACACACATACCCACATACATATACATGGTATTTAGTAAAAATAGGTGTAGGCATATATAACCATGTATAATGTATGGAAGAGGTATTTAGTTGAATTTAATAATTGGATATTTGTGTCTAATACTTAGAAAATAATTACACAAGACCATATACACCACAATCCTCATTTTTTCAGCCATTTCCAGCCCAAAACCGTGCACTCTCTCTTGCTCTTACACTCTCTTTCATTTTTTTCCTCAAACACTTCACTCTCTCCAAATCAATACACCACTTTGAAGGACTAACGTAGGAACTCTTATTTATACCTTAAGTAGAGGGTTTCTCTTCTTCTTCTTGAGGAGATTAGGCAAGCTTCCATACTCTTGTGCCCAAGCAATGTAAAAGAACAAGCTTGAATGGCCTAGAGTGAGAGCTTTTGCCAAACATGCCTCCAAGTTGAGGGTTTTAGTTATGTTGCTATCTTCATGTTACTCTATAGTTAATTTTATCATGTTTAACTCTTGTTGGGAGGAAGTTGAAGGATGGATAGAATTATGAGCATGATCTTGAAGATCTTATGTGACTAGTATGCTTATTTGGAGTTCTATGTGCTTACTATGCTTTCTTGGAAAACTATGTGATTATTGTGCCTTTTTACAATAATATGGCATTCTTATGTTTTATTTGGATTATTATGTGAGTTCTATGCTTTATATGAGGTAGTATGAGACCATGATTCTTTAAATGAGCTAGTAGGGGAATATCCTATGTTGCCTTGAAAGTAATTGTGAAGAAAGCTCCATATATCTATTTATTGTACTTTATTGTATAGTTTTACGCCTACTTTGATGATTATAGAGATATATACATATATATATATATATATATCTATGTACGTATATATATAGATATAAATATTTAAAGTATTGTTATCTATTCATTTAGCTAATTCATATTATATTAGGTATATATCTATATATATATAGTTATGTACGTATATATATATATATGTCTACTTATTATAGACTAATTATATACTTAGTAATACTTAGTAAGACTACTTTAATCTATATATATATATATGGTACGTATAAGTATATATATACTTATATTCATTTTATTAGTTTATATATATGTAGATAATTTCAATCATCTTATATTTGTATCACACTTTATATAGTTTATATATTTTTCTATCATCTTTATATATATACTTATCTATATCACATTTTATATATTTTATATATTTATATTAGTTATCTTTTAATCTTTATATTTATATATTTACTATGTTTATATATTTATATTCATATTTTATCTATTTACATATTTTGCTACTAGCTATATATATATTTACCATTTCTATGTAAGTATGCTTAATAAGCAAACATAAAGCTTTCATTTATACGTGTGGAGCTTACTTTGCTAAACTATGATGATGTGCATATGTGAACAAATTGCAATTGTGTGAATGGGCCCATATGTGCTGGAATGGTCTGGGGGGTGTTTCACCAGGACATACTATTGAGTAGCCGGGAGAGTTCACCACCCTTCCATCTCCTAATCCCCCCTTGGGTAGACGGAGGGATCTACTCAAGAGAGAGGGTCGTAGAACAATACTAAGGCGTATGCCCGGGATATGACCATTGGAGGATAAGGCTGGCGAGAGAAATGTGCTGGTTGTTATTTCGGCCCGGGTAGTTATAAGGGTCACTGTCAGGTGACGAAAGGTAGAAAGTGTGAAATTATATGTGTGCTATGTGTAACTAATGTGCAGTTGACACCCGAGCACCTTATGTGTATAAAGAAGTGTTTCTACTCAACGTATGTTGATTTCATGTTATATAATATTTTAGATGCTTCCGAAGATAGCTTTTATGATGGTGAGGAGGAGGAACCTTTTGAAGCATTTTACTAGGAAGAAGGATGTAGGATTTTCCGCTGCGTACCTGTTTTGGGTTTTTGCTTTTGCTATGTATCAATAGTAAACTAGCAAGTCGAGACTCTCTTTTGTTGATGTACCCTTATGCAATGTACCTTATACGTTGTAATTAAAAATGTACGCATGTATGTAGCCACTAATGATAGTATTAATCTAATAATAGCCATAAGACTAATAATAATAATAAAGGGATTTCGGGGTCGTCATAGGCCCCATTGGTATAACCGTCATCGCACAAGAAATAATTCCCTACACAATTAAAAACTTTTCCGTTAATGTAGTCTCAATAATTAAATAAATAAAATAGCAAAATCAACAACGAAAAACAATAGTAAAACTTTACCCCAAGGTACTTTGAACCCATTCGGTCGCATCATAGCTTCACGCAGAACTCGACCATTAGTAGAGGAACCTTCCCAACCAGTTAGAACACATACGAAGTTCATGCTTCGATCACAAACACCTAATACGTTTATGCAAATCATGCCCTTACAGCATCTATAATGACACTTCTCATTATTTCGAGATGCGAACGAGTATATAAGTGCCATCAAGCGTGCCTAAACAACCTTATATTCAAATTTTTTAAAAAAAAATAATAGAAATGAAATTAACCAAAATCAATCAAATAACAATATATGAACAAGTGTAGCAGGTAGAAAATTTCAATTTACATCACAAAATCGGTTGGATAAACCAAGTACCTAAAACCACTTCCACCACTCCTCGATACAAATAGCTGGAACAGGTTCTGGAGTTGCAACAAGAACATTGTGGCAGCATAGCACAACTTTCAAGACTCGATTGAAGTTAAGACTGATGGTTTGACTGGATCTCTTAAAGTCATGCTTCACTATACAATTCTTTTTTTGGTGTGCTATAACGCTAAGGAATACCTCACGGCAACCGATACACCACAACGGGTCACCAGACTACCATGATCTTTCAATAGTATACATAGTCTATCAAACATGTTTCTATTCATCCTAAGGTTGTCTATGCACCCAATGTCTATAGCACAAATTAACCCATCCAAATGGTTCACTTGTTCGGGAATTCTATCCCTCAAACTATACCTAATTCTACGATTTATCCTAAAATGCCTATGATGACGTTTTTTACGCCTCCAAACCAAGTAACACATAAGAACAATCATCAATACATGGACACGCAATACATGAAGCACACCAAAGGCCTCAACATTGCTTGTTTCAATATCCATCATGCTAGATATTTGAAAACTCACCAAAATCAAATAAAAAGGGAAAAAAAAGTGCTAAGAACAAACACATAATGTTGCATAAGTACAAATGCACAACATAACAATTCATAAAGCAATACAATAAGGTTCCTGGAAAAAGAATTACTAATAAAGTACTGTAGCAAACAAAGAATGGACATAGTATTTTTCAAAGTAGGAGTCCTTTTTATTGAAGACAAAACAAATACACCTCACAATATGTTTCATGGTTGAGTATCCCAAATAAAACATAGCTTATCATAGGAGCAAAGTTTCTAGCTTAAAGCTATCATAAATTGACAAAATAAATAAATAAATAAATAAAGGCTAGGTATTGGTATACGTACACAACATTCGAGATTTGCCTACCTATGACAAATTGAAAAGGAGTAGGTTAGTAATTTGTTCATATTGCTACACAAAGCGGGAAATTGACTAAATTGATTGAGTAAGTCGTGTCAAAAAAAAATTAAAAAAATTGAAATATTGTTGCTGCTTCAAATCGCATCAGATACAGTTCAAGATTTGCCATCCATTCTGTTTTTTTTAAGGTGCTTCAAATAGCATAAAATAAAATGATTTTGACGGAATGTTTCTGGAAGAGTTCGGAGTTCAAGGATTAAATGTAGAAAATATCTACGTAACAACTAAATTTTTGAAATTAGGAGTATGAAAATATGTCAATTTCATCAGTTGCCTATGACTTGATAAAAACCCTAGCCGCGGCACAAAGAAAAGGAAAGATGTGAATGAAAAACATGATAATGTGGAAAGTGTGCATTCTAGGGTTTTCAATAGTATTGTTATATAATTACGTTCAAGTTTTGTCCCAATCAGTCTTTTGCCAACTTATGTCAAAACTCTTGTTTAATTCGACTTGACCGCCCCACGTGTTGATTTTGACTAGATGAAATGCTAATTATCCCTGGTCACCCCGAATTACCTAGGTCTAACACCTGTTGAAGTAAATGATAACTATGCCCAACTAAGAGATAACTCATGAAGTAAATGAGTCCTGAAAGTTTAATCTTTTCGAGAAATAAGGGTCCATCATCCACGCGAGCCAGACCCAGCCCAATGCCCCTCCTTAATGGTTGAGTTAACCTAATTATCACACACCCACATGGCCATGCCCAAATTTCAGCCTCTCCATTCCCACTCAACCTAGTAGCCTCTGCCGCGGCGGCGTACCACTACCACCATCTCTTCTAGCTTTATAATAATCTTCAACCTCTCATTCATGAATCACATTGTTATGCTCATGTATACCAGAGCAGTCAACTGCTCTAAACCCTCGCGTGGGTGTTGCATGATCAAAAATACACAGACACCCACGAAATTTCAAGTACTACCCCTCCTACCAAAGGCCACTGGCTGCTCTTGTCCTTATATTTGTCTGTCATAAAGAATGCCTTGAGGTCGCCCTAGCTTAATCTATAATTGGAAGGTCTTCAATTGATCAATATACGTTTAAATTCCCTATAATTAAATCATGTTGTTTTTGTGTGTTTTCTATTTTCTTACTCCTTTCTAAAGTTGGATGACCACAAATGGATTGAAAGGGAAAATGAAGCGAACAGGGTCAATCATTGAACTTTTTAAATAGAAAAGAAGAATTTTGTTGAGCATGGTATTGAGCACGAGAAATGTGTTAAATTTGATATGTATAGTTTATTTTCTTGAAATCATGGTTCGCCAGAACGGTCGTGGGGAACGGAATGAAGATTACGGTTCCAGTTCCGATGCCAAGTCATGGAACGGTAGCGGTCAGAACAGGATTTTTTAAATAAAATTATTCAAAATTATGAGAAAACATATAATTACTTCTGAAATTCTAAATAATACATAATTTTTTATGTTACACAATATAATAACTAAAAAACCACAATAGACTACAAATAATTAATGTCCGAAGTACTGTAGCAGCTTGATTTTTATTTAATAAAAAATGATTTCATTACAAACATGAAATATGTGATCAGTACCACGTTGAGTGATGACCTTATTCAAAGTCTTCAATATCATCCCCTTAGGAGTTGGTTGGAAAAAATGTTTGACATGGATTTGAAAACAAAAAAGATCCAAATTGTCTGTCCAAAGGTTAATTCAAAGGGTTAAAGGATTGTTGATCAATAGAATGGAATGGATCTGAGTGTCCAAATAAGTCTTGGCCGCGACAATAGAACCTAAATCCTCGATATTCGACACTGGAGCCTGTACTACCATGAGAACCTTGATCATACGCACCAAATCTCATACTCCTAGAGCCTGAAGATGATTGATCAACATATCTATTTTGAGAATAATCAGCATAACTCCCATATTGACTATATCTTCTACTATTGCTTCTAGATGACCCATAATCGTATCCTTGATTGTCAAAACCACTTGTGTTGTAAGGTAATGGCTGATGGTGTGTATTCGGTGCAAGATAAAAGTAACCCTCGATCTAATTATTCCTTCGACTTGTACTGCGACACATATTCATAACCATGATACCCCGTACCACTTGAGATAGAAGACAAAGGACCACGGTAAACAGTGTCGCTTGTGTTTGATCCATAAGCACGTCCAAATTGACTTGGATTATTATTTGCTAAGCCAAGGTTTTGCATATGATCATAAATATTTGTGTATCGTCTAGAAGTTCCATTAGTATTAGAATAATCATCAGAACTAGGAAAATTAGCTAACTTATCCAAAAAACGACGTTGCTCTTCTGTTCCTGGACGATATCCATGATCAGTATCTTGAGTGACATAATAGTTTTCATCTCCTTGTACCCATGACATACCACTTTGATGTTGTGTATTCTCATTGCGACCACTTGTGTCATGATATCCTTGATCACCACTACCACTATGTGATTCTTGGTGCCTTCCCCTCATTTCTTGGTCATTCCCATCATCACTGTCACTATTTATATCACAACGGCTGCTTGTGGCGATGCTTTTACCTTTTTCCTTTTGTGAGTGTTTGCTTTTTTTACCACTAGTAGTACGACTTCGAATACCAGTAGTATTGTTTCCAATATTTTGTGACTCAACTATGTTAATGCCTTTATCTAACCATTGCAAGTCGTTATCTCCCAAGAATGGTGATTCATTTTCTCGGGTCCATTGGTCAAAGATATCGTCATCATGGAATACATGATTAAGATCAATTGGACTATAATAATCATCATCCTCCTTTTGGTACATCAAGTTCTTGACCTTCAGTCGCATGTTATAATGAACAAACACTAACTTGTGTAATTTTGCTACAACAAAACGGTTGTGGATCTTCGTATGTACCAATGACCATGTACTCCAATTTCTCTCACAACCAGATGAAGAACAAGCTTGACTTAAAACTTTAATTGCAATCTTTTTTAAATGAGGAGCTTCTTCACCATAGTTGAACCACCAATCAGCTAGGATAAATAATGTGAGGATAGTTAAATATACTTTATAAAGTATAATTATATATACTACAAAAATAAAAAATTACTTGGACTTGTTGTTTTAACTGCTCGTGTTGCTAGTACAAAGCCAAACTCACATATCTCGTCAACAAGCAGCTTAACCTGAAAGACAAAACATTTACATTTTTTTTACAATACAATAGACAAACAATTTACTATTATAGAATTATTTTTACCTCTTTTAGTGCTTCCGCTTGTGCATCTAAATTTGGTTCAAGCCTTCTTGTTACAGCTTTTAAACCTTGTCTTACTTTATCGGTGTACACGCAAGTGCCAGAATATTGAAGGGTTGGGTTTAAAAAATATGCTGAAATAAAAATATATAGAAATATCAAAATAGATGAAACAGAGTAAGTATATGGATATGTATAAGATGATCATATGTATATGGATATATTACGTGTGTGTGTGTGGCCTCAAATGTGTCATTAAACTTAAAAAACGACCCAAGCCTCAGAATAAATAAATATAGCCCATACCAATCAAACAATTTGGCCCATTTGAATTAACGAATCTAACCCATATCAATTAAATAAATCTAGCCCATTTCAATTAACAAATTTGGCCCATACATAACAAATTACACAATAAAAACAAACACTATGATATATAAACAAATAAATAAAACAAGTATAAAAAAAAGTTACAAGTACCTTGACCACTTCGATAACGATTTCATCCTCAAATACAACCATTTTTCGATTTTCTCTCATGGTATTTCTTAGTTGCCTATTTTTCATTTCTTCCAAATCCTCTTCGTTTTCTTCTTCATCACTATTGTCACTATCAAACACATGCTTATTAGTTTCCCCACGAATTTCATTTATGGCTGCTTCCATTTTCTTTTTCATAGTTTCTCTAGCAAATTTTGAATCTTGAAGATGAGCTCGTATTAACTGTGTACGTAAAAAATGGGGCAAAATATACTTTGCATCCCTAAACTATTCATTAGGTCGCAAACGCCCCCCTGAACTATGAAAGGTAACAATTCAGTCCCTCAACTTAACCATGAAATAGAAGACTGCTCACAACATTAAAGTTTTCATCTAATAACTTATCCACGTCAGACCTTATTCTTTAATACCAAAATTACCCTTTCTTTTCTTTTATTATGTAAATAAAATAATTTTTCTGTGGGCTATAGGCCCTGACTATAAAATCATATTCCAGAAGGAAATTTTGTAAGGTAGGAAGAGAAAGACGGTTAACAAAAGCCCTTATTCGACCAAGTAAACAGAGATTAAAAAAAATTGTCTCAAAATTCTCTCTATCTTCAATCAATTGAGACTTGATTCTTGCTGGAGCATCCACTTTGAGGTAAGTTTTAAGTTATGCTTTTCGACAATGATTGAACATAGTTGAATTAAGCCATGTTGGCCTTATTATTAGCCTTTGGATTGAGATTGAACCTTCTTTATTAGTCATTAGAAAGACGAAGTTGCATGTTTTGTATTAGTTTTTGTTGGTTTTTGACTGTACATTATGGAAAGACCGTAAAAATTGAAATTTCATTCACAAAGTTACATTCTAATTTACATGCATAATCCTTTGTTGTTATATTTATTTTGTCCTGTATATTTTCATTTTGTTTCTTCAAAAGTCATGTCATTTACAAATTTTTGAATTGATTTTGTAAATAAAATTAAGATAGAATAGAAACTTACTTTCCAATCAGCACAACTTGCAAAAATTCTCCTTGGATTATTTATACTCTAACTCATTGGAATAGTTGCCTTTAATTTGCATTTACATCTTGCTTCATTAAAATTAAAAATAAAATATTTTGAATGATGATATAAAGACATGAATTTTGGAATTTGCACTATTAGTAGACATTTATAATATGAATAAAATAAATAAATGTGACAATATTTCTTGTCACAATAATTATCAAGCAAAATGAAACAAAAGTTAGTTGAGGCTTATTAGGTTCTTAATAAATAAACTGGCCAAGCGCATTTTCAACAGAAGGCTATTGAATTTTTATAAAAATAATCTCAAGAGTAATTTGAAAAAAAAAAGGGCACTTGGGTCCCTTAATTTTATACGGCTAGTGCAATATTTCTTTTTCTATAAAGTCGATAGCCATGTCAATATCTTGTAAATTATTAAATTAACTGCATAAATATAAGGGACTGAAGTGATATTTTCATAATTCAGGGGTGTCTGCGATATAATGAACAATTCAGCGGCAAAGTGCATTTCGCCCTAAAAAAATCGAAAGTTCACTCCCACAAAATCAAAAAATCTGACAAAACTAAAATTTCTCCCTACTCATCTCTGTCTCTCTATCGTATCTCACGCTCTCTCTCTCTCTCTCTCTCTCTGCAGAACCCACACCATCGTCTTCAGTTGTTTTTTTCAATAAAATCTCCAGATCTGAAAAATGTATACCCAGATTCAGCAGTGCGCAAAGTCCGTGCTCGGTGGTGGTGGGCCTCGTAGCCACCGTTTCCTTCGACCGCGAGCAACAACGCCGATTTCGCGGCACGGCGGCGAACCATGGGTTAGAATGAGCGTATTTTGTAAGGAGTTGTTGGTATTTTCCATTTATTTTACCGTTTGCTGACTGAAATTTTAGCTTGTATGCAGAAGGAATCCAGTCAATGTACAATCTCGAAAATTCTCATCATCATTCCATAAAAGAGGTAGGTTTTACTTTATAGAGTAAGGTCTTGCTTTATTATTGTTTCTTTCGTTGTGTTTTTCTATGTAAAGTTTTTAAGTCCACCAATAGTGCAGGCGATTGACTAATTTGTGGTGATAATGAAATTTTATTGCCATTGACCCATCCCTTTCATGAATGGAGAGCTACCTAGGGAGTGTGATGATTTTATTTTGGGATATTTTGGAGAAACATATTTTGAGAAAATGTGTTGGGGAATGTTTGAATACGAAAAATATGTTTGGTTTAATTTCTATGGCCATTTCTTATTAAGATAATGATTGAAAGATAAATGTAAACGTATATATGTTATGTATTAATTTGAAAGTAGTGGTTTGAAAGTATTGTAATATTTGAACATCATTTTGAGGTCAAGAAGCTCTATTTTGGGGGAACTTGTAATAAATTCTGGTAAATGAAAATATTTGCAGAAATAAAACCAAACAATTGTTTGATAAATACAGTAGCAAGGGCCTTCTGTTAATCCTTCATTCTTGCTTATTGAGTATGTGGACTGTTGAATTGACTATAAAAGAATGCAGCAACTTTTGTGTAATCTGTTTAGCTAAAATATTAAACAGTGAACCTAAGCTATTATTAACATTTCCTTCTGTTAACTTTTACGGGCCCCCTTCTATTTTCCAAAATAGATATATTTTTCCTTCGAGTGGTTGGCATGGGGTTTGTTCCTGGTTTTCTCAACTTAATTTCACACTCATATTTATGTTAGCTTTTGTTTGGATTGATGGTTTTGGAGCTGATAATTTCAAATCCATGATAGCAAAGCTGTCGAGCTTGTTTGGACAATGTCATGTTATATTGTAATTAAAATCGTTTAGCTCCTATCTTGAACTATATTTGGAGTAATTGTAGTAATTTCGGTGGATTTAAAATCCACATAAAATGGAGTTGTTTTAAATTCTTTCCCAAATCCTTCCATCCAAACACAACCTTTGTTAATTTCATTTCCTTAAGTTTGTTGACTGTCTTGGTGCTAAATTATTTGCTTGGAATGCCACTGTAATAGATGAGCGATCAATAGAAGAAGAGGCAGAAAGAAAAATAGGATGGCTGTTGAAGCTAATTTTTGCTGGCACCGCAACCGTAGTTGGTTACAACATATTTCCATACCTGGGTATGTTTACTGAAATGATTAGCCATTTGAATGTAGTTACTGCCTTTTTATACCATAACTCAGATGTTTATGTTGTTGACCTGTAGGAGATAATCTGATGCAGCAGTCTGTGTCACTTTTACATGTGAAGGATCCTTTGTTCAAAAGAATGGGAGCATCCAGATTAGCGCGTTTTGCTATAGATGGTAATGTTTGAGCCAAGATTCTCGGAAGTGGTTAGTAACATGTTAGTTTTTTACTTTTAAGGCTGGTATGCCAATTTATGGTGGAATGAATTAATTTCTTGTGCACTTGTTCTTTTCTTACGTTTCTCTAAATTAGCAAGAATCTTTCTGATGCAGAAATTCTGAACATGAATTAAGTAGTTGATGTGTCTACTAAATATTTTAGTCATTAGATCTTCCTCTAATTCAAATGGATAACTAGCTCGCACCTTATGAAGCGTATGAGGTTCTAGAAAGCCCATGGTGAAAGAGGATGAGATGTGTATTTGTGCCTCCTCATGTGGAGAGGATGGGGGAAAAAAAAAAAGAAAAAGAATTAGAAAGAAAGAAAAAGTAATCTACACCATAAAGTATTCCAAGCTTGAATTCTGCACACTGCGTACATGTAGCTTGTAACGTATACTCGAGTAGCATGTGTTGATCAAGGAGGCAGATTAGTGTTGTTATCCTGCATTTTGCCTCGTAGTTTGAGTTTGAAAATGATGTTACTGGTGTCTTAGATGCTTTCAATGTCTTCCTTTTTGATTCTCAGATCAAAGGAGAATGAAAATTGTTGAAATGGGAGGAGCTAAGGAGCTTGTAAATATGTTAGCAGCTGCTAAAGATGACCGCACTCGTAAAGAAGCTTTGAAAGCTCTTGCTGCCATATCCAAGTCAGGTCAGACGTGTGTTATTTTAGTTATTTTTCATGTTACTTTAGAAATGCTTAGGCATGGGAATTCCATATTACTGTAGTAGTAGAAGGTGTTTGGCTAAACTTATTTGGGACATCTTACAAATTTTGACATTTTATGAGGTGTTTTACGGGCTTATAGGATGTTGAGGTTTAATATGAAGCTTTTAAAGTGTTTGGATAAATGCAATGGGGGAACTTATGATATACTAGTAATAACAATTTGGTAATTAATTAGGTTGAAACTAAAAGAGTTTGTTAGAATTTTAAGAATAAATCGGCGACTCTTGGAGTTCATAAGTTCTTAACATGTTATTTTAGGAGCTTATGATGTCCTTCCCAAAAATTTTTACCAATCACTTTATGGCATCTTATAAAATGTTTCTCAAACATTTTTTAAGATGTTTTAAAGAACTTACAAGCGCACCTAGGCCTGCTTTTATGTGTTGTTTGGCTCAGCTTATTTTTAAGAGCTTTTATACCCTTAAATCTTTTAAAATGTTTTGGTGGTTATAAGCTCCTTCATCTTATATCAAAAGGGCCCCCAAGTTTAGACAAAATTACATAAAACTCCCTGCCCTTTTTAAAAGTTACTATGCCCCCTGTCTTTTAACCTTCAATGATAAATTAAACAGAATGGATGAAAGGTCAGGAATGACCCTAGATTTAGAAAAAATGAAAAACAAAAATAAAAAACTGAATGTGAAATTTCAGAAATACCCTCACCAAACTCATACCCCTTGGAACACAAACCACATGCTCTTTCTCTCTCCAAAAGATAGCCTCTAACGTCTTTCTAAAATTTCCTATGCTATACCATCCCACGCCTTGCGCCGTCAACTCTTCTCTTTTAACTGTTGATTTTTCACTTTTTGCTGCTGACACCGGTGTCACTGCTAGCAACCCTATGGTGCCCGCCCCTTCCCCTTCTAGCCATCTTAACCCTAGCCCCATCACTTTCATGGCTCGCGCACCCCTTAACTTCACCCCCATCGCCTCCCTCATCAGCCCCTTAACCTGTGACAAGTGTTCTGGGGCCGCCGCCACCCCCGATATCCTCTGTGCTGCTGTTGCCCTCTCGCTTCTTCACCATTGTTCTTTCAGCCAGTGGATTTAAAGCACCAACCTCCAAATTGTCTCTCCCCCAGTCCCTTGCCTATGACGGGGCTTCTGCTCCATCACCGTCTTTCAGCCAGTGGATGATCAAAACCGTGGCTTTGTGGATTCAGGGAGAACCACAATTGCCTTGTCCATTTCCGGGCTTCTTTCCTCCTCAGTCCAATCTTCATTATAATCATTACTACCAAAGTAAACTGAGAATGATTGTCTAACTGCACATGCCCTGAATCTCCAACACCAAGTGGCTTGTACAACACATTTTTCCGTTTAAATCCCATGCATTTTATAAATTTAGGAAGAAACATAAACAAGAAAATAGAGAAAAGGAGCAGAAAAAGAGTAAAATGAAAATTTTATTGTAAAAATAATTTTTAAGTTCAGTTAAATAATTTGAAATAAGATTAAATATATACTTGTTTGATTTTACAAATAAAATAAATATATTCATATTACTTTGACAAAATATACGTTAATATAAAAATATAATAAATTTACAATTAACCCCCTGTATTTATGTAACCTTACATATAAATCCAGTGGGCATATCTGTACAACAAAAATTGCTGTAAATGGAGCTGAGGGTATTTCGGAAAAAACATACTTTTTTTTTAATGGAAACCAGTAAAATCATAACAGTTGAATAATGACTGGATGGTTTTGTTTAACTGTGTATAAAGTCAGGGGGGGTCATGGTGATTTTCTAAAAGGGAAATGGTAGAAGGCTTTTGGTAATTTCACCAAAAACTTAGTGGTGGTAGGTAAAATTCGCCCTATCTTTAACTTAAGCTGCCATAATGTTTGTATAAAATTAGACCAAACAACTTATAGAGATGTTTTAATGTTTTGGTGAGTTGTTTTCTTTCGTAAATGAGAGCTTATAAGTTGTTTTCAGTATAATGGTAGAAAATGATATTGCGTTATTGATTTTGTGTAAATTATTAATCTTTGAGAGGGTGGGGGTGTCATATGAGGAATACTGAGGATATTTATGTGGTTTTGATAATAAATTAAGGGGTTGCTTTTTTCTGAGGGGCTTACATGCTCAAATCATCTTTTATTTGGAGTTTATAAGTTCTTTTGCCAGAAAAATCACCACACGCTTCTAAAGAATTTAGAAGCTCAGGAAAATACCCTCTTTCTTGATGTTCAAGTGCCCTTATGGAGCACTTGGAAATCAAATACGAATATAGCATTAGTTCTATCTTTCGATCATCAGTGCATGTACGGTGACTTGAATGCTTCGCGCATATCCATGCAGGTTCATGCAATAAGAAAGCACTTGAGTGCCTGGTGCCATAATCTATATGTATTTACTGGAACCCTACTGAATATAAAAGGCACTCTTTTCCCCCAATATGAGGTTGTTAGCAAACGATTTTGCACTGAACATTGCAGAGAATGACCCTTAAAGCTTATTCTTATGATTTATTGATTTCCTTTTTAACTCTCTTCTATTGCTTCATAATGCTATCCCTTGCTTGTATGACTCAATCTGCAGAGGAAGCCTGTAAATGCTCTCTTTAATTCCAAATTAAGATGTTCAAATGTCTAAACACGCACCCCCTACCCTAATCCCCCTCCTTTGGGTGTGATTAAAAGATGCACATGTAGAATCGAGGATACATGAATGTGACATATCATGAAAAGGCTTTCATTCACTGATACTATAGATGAAGCTGTTCGTGCTTTACATGAAGCCGGAGCTGTCCCTGTGATCAAGTCCACCCCAGACTCTGCTGAGTATAGTGAGATTGAGAAATACAAGTTGGACTTGCTGAGTAGATTTCGGGACCTGAGATATGACGTCTCATCTTGATTGTGGGATGATAAAGTTTTGGATCATCAACTTGAAAATATGCAATATGTCCTAGGAAGTTTATTTCATATTCCATAATGCTGTCTATTATGGATAGCACCTCCTGTAAGATGGATACCTCTTTACGTACTGTTTCTTTTATGCCGAATGTGGCACACTTGTTGACAGAATTGTGAACACTTGAACGTGCAATTCAATGCATTTTCACATGTTTGAGGTTATGTGTGGTTGTTTTTCCTATGTGCATCTGTAGGGCGTGGCAATACTGTGTTGTAGTTTTGATTTATCAAGAGTTTCTGAGGTGAAAGCACCCCAGTTGTTTACCTTGGGTTCTCTCTCTTGCTGCGCCCCCCAGCCCCCCCCCCCCCCCCCCCCCCCCCCCCCGGCACGCACACACACAAACGAACAACCCAGACACCAAGATTGCTATTTGATGAAAAAATAAGTTTATGAGAAGGAAAATTAAAAAAGAATAAGTTTATAGAAATGAAAGATAACTTGTGAAATGTGTTCAATTTGGTAGCTGTCAATGGTGAAATGTACGACTTTTATTGTTGTGATACATTTTAATGAGATTGCATTCGGGTGGTGTTTGGGCCAAAGTATGCTATATATTTTAGAAATAATTTGGTTGTGATGCATTTTAATGAGATTACATTTGGGTGGTGTTTGGACCAAAATATGATATATATTTTAGATATAATTTGGTGCATAACCTATCTAATTCGCCACTTGGTTCAGAGTCAAGTAGTGGGGGTTCAAATTGGATATCGGTGTGGTTCTGGATTTGAACTCTCTTGTTCTTTATCCATTCCTCTTTGAGTGAGGGTGTGCGTGTGTGTGGGGGTGTTTTCTGATTGATATTTTGTGAGATAATTGTAAAAAAAAGAAACTATCTAATTCAAGCCATGCAAAACGATGGGATTTTGTCAAATAATAGTCACATTTTACACATTTGAATTCGAGTGTTACAATTGTTGGAATAAAGTCACGCGTTAAATGCATGAATAAAGTGTCAAAAGTCATCTGGGCATATTGAGGAGAGAGACAAAAGAGAGGGACAAAAGATGAAATGAATGAGATTCTTAATGTACAAGTAAGGAAATTTGTTGGGACCACCACTATAAAAGGAGCATCAAGGTTTATGGGCAAATCAAGTCAATCTTTACTACAATTATTTGCTTGTCAAATACAAAGTGTTAACAAGTGTCGAACTGACACAAGGTGTCAGTGCAGACCGATTTTTCATTTACTTGTTAAGGTAACCTCTGTTATGAGGTGACAATCTCACTTTGTTTTAGCTCATTAGGAGGTTTTTTATTCAATTAATACTTTTCGTGCAAAATGCGGTCAAGAAGGTAAGGGAGCTTTAGAGTTTGAGTTTGCCCACCTCGTTGTAATTGTTTGATAAATAATTTTATGATTTAATTGCACTTTTGATCATGTAAGTGAGACCTCCTTTTCAAATTTCGTCCTGTAAGTTTGATAGTTGCACATTTAGTCCTGTGTAATGGTTCAATTTGACACATTTGGTCCTGAATTGACACATTTGGTTCTAAATTTTCAAATATAGTCCTATCCCATTTAGGACCAAATATGTCAATTCAGGGCCAAATGTGTCAAATTGAACCAACATACAGGACCAAATATATCAAATTGAACCAACATAAAAGACTAAATGTGCAACCATCAAACTTATATGACGAAATTTGAAAAGAAAATTTCACTTACAGAATCAAAAGTGCAATTAAGTCTAATTTTATTTTGGTGGATCTTTTATTTATTTCACCTCGTATTCATTTATTTACTTTTGCATATTTTGTTATGAATACACTGGCATGCTCTGCACACACTCACTCACATAGCATGCTAATTGGAAGCTCACCCTACTCCTGTCCATCTTGTCACTCACACACATCGCATGCTAATTGGAAGCTCACCCTACTCTTGTCCACCTTATTGGTAGGCAATGGTTCGCTTTTGCAATCAAACAGGTGGAGATATATATGTATATATATATATATATATATATTTGAAATAGATTCATTACAATCAATCAATTACACCAATATTCCACATGAAGAGTAAATATTACAATCAATCACTATACAATAATGAGAAACTAGTATCAAAATAAAAAAATATGTCTATTTATGGAGAATCGAGCCCACAACCTTGAAAAAGAATGGAAATCAAAAACAGAAGATTTTGGAGTCTTTAGCAAAAACAATTCTAAGAAACAAAAATTAAAAGGCATTTGCAAATTTACATAAAAACACTGTATGTCAGTAAAAGTGGAGGCCACTTGACATTCTTCACAAGGAACACATCGCTTAACCGGTTGTTGCTTGTGTTATCTCTTTTCTTTTTTCTCTCTTTTCTGACGTTTACAAGAAACAATAAGGCACTTCATGTATATGCCAACAGGTGAAAACATTAGAGATGCAAAAGATGTGAAGAAGAATAAGGAATAATGAAGGGGATAACTTAGTTGTTTCCATGTCCCAGTGTGGTTCGGCGAATTTTATAAAATTATTTTCCTACTAGAAAAGATCTTAGACTGTGTTTGAATTGATAATTTTTAATTTCAAATTTATAATAATAAACTCATTGAACTTCTTTGGATAAATTCATATTTCAGTAGATTTCAAATCCTTTTAACGTTTCTAGCTACTTTTGTGTTATTATGATGGATTTGAAATCTATCAAATTTGATTTCATTTGAAATCCTTTCCATCAAGTCCTTCGTTCAAATCCAAATCCATTAATCCAAATAAGGCCTTAAATTAGTATAAACTTCTCAAGGCTTATTTAATTAAAATAACTTATGTAATACTTTCTCGAGCATTTTATTTTTATTAAACACAAGCATACACATTCATACATCTCCAGGTTAGCACAAATTCATATTCAAATTCGACATGATATATAATTATCTAAAACAAACACGATATTCTCTGTATAATATAATCTAATGGTGGCAAAATGGATTAGGAACCGCAAGTCCAACGCAATCCACATGATTTTGGATTGAATTGGGTCTAATATATTCTAAAATTGATTGGATTGTATTTCATTTGGTTGATAATGATAATGGGTGGTAGATGGATTGATTACCGATTGATCATGAATTATCCCATAAACAAAAAAATATATATAATTTTTATTTAATTTCAATTTATTTTAATATTTTAAAATCATTTAAAGAACATAAGAACTAATAATTTAAAATTTTTTTTTGTCTTGATTAAACATATAATAATCATGCATTAAATCGCTTAAGAACCATATTAAACCCATTTACAATCCCCTCTAACCCATCTCCAACCCATCTCCAACCCAACTCTTCTTCAACCCTATCCACTATAACCCAACCCAATCCGCCCAATTGCCACCTCTAAATATAACCAAAACAATTACATCCTTCACTATTCACACGTTTCATCTGTCGTGAACTTACCCACCTTTCAGAGTAAAGAAAAAATCCTAAAGTAACGGGGGCATTGAATCATATGGCTTACCCAACTATATAATCAAGCATCTGTTTCTTTAAACGAAATATAAATCCTATTACATATACGAATTCTGAAAATGTATGTTTCAATTCACTAAGGAGCACAAACAGCAAAATGGAATACAAGATTAGACAAAACTTTTCAACAAAATTCACAGATAAATCCATAAGTTTGTGAGCTCATACTACTTATTCAAGTATATAAAACCAACCTAAAAACTTTTTAAAAATAAAAATAAAACGGTAATAAAGCACAAAAGAAGACGAATCAACGGACTCGTGGAAAGGAATCAACATCAACCTTGCGGTAGCACACAGATCACAATTCAAACTCATCTTCAAGCTTCAATTGTTCGGCTGCAGCCTCCTCCTCTTCATCATCAACCACGAAATATGGATTGTGTGCCTCAGGCCTGAATTTATACCCCGTGAACACGTAGAACGCGAGTGTAGCCAACTCCCCAGCCAAGACACTAGTCCAAAGATACTTATAAGAAGTAATAGTCTGCAAAGCGTAAACCACAACGCGTGTGAAGTAAATGTAGCATATCACCACAATGTAGTAGTGCCTAAACAAAGTCAGCTTCATCAAATTCACGGCAGCCTTTCCGTCCGTCCGTGCAGCCTCACGCAAGTTCTTGATCGACCAAACGATCGGGAAAAGCACAGCACAACAACACACGACATCAACAAGCAAGAAAATCTGTTTCCAAGTCACCCAATCGTTGCCATACGGTCCTGTCTCGTCTATCACAACCTGTGCTATGTTTGCAACCACCTGAAGTGGGATCACAATCATCAAAACCTTCTTCTCTTTATCTTGCAAATAGGGTTTCAAGAACGACCACCCAGTACCAATCAAGACAATCAGGGTGAACAGAGTGATCCCCTTCAAGAAACTGAAAATGTAAAACAACACATCCCACCCGTGTGCCGACCCGGTTCGTTTAATATACGATTTATCCTCAGCTTCGCACAACAAATTCAGGGCTTTCAAGATCACCACAGCCAGCATAAAGAAATGAATCCTAAACACAGTCAACCTCTTCTTGTACAGCACGTTAATCCAAGCAGCAGCCAAAACGAAATAAATCACAGAGAGCAGGAAATAAACCCTGGGAAGAACGGTTTTACCAGCGGAGAGATAGTCGCGGTTGGACTCGCCCTCCAAGTTGTACATCGCCGAGCGAACATTCATCGACACTTTGAGCTGCGGGAGGCAATTGGTGAACAGGAGCGTGTACTGATCGGCATCGGATTCAGCGTAGAGGAAATTCAATTGGGTCGGTGTGGGATTAGGGAGACGATCGAAGGTGTAGACCCTCTTAACGGAGCTGGATCCGAGGGCGCAGGTGATCTCCCCATCCTCGATTTGCTGGCGCACTTGGGCCCAGGCGTCCAGGGTGCAGAGGAAAAACCCCACGTTGGATAGGGTCGTGGGATCGAGGGCCGGCCCGGAGAGCGAGAGCTGGGTGATGTTGAGCTCCAACTGACCGCGGTGGGTGAACCCGAACCCGTCGAAAGGGATAATCGGCCCGTCTCCGGGTCGGATTTCGGAGTATCGAATCTCGCCAGCGGCGAGTGACGCGGCGGCGAGGAGGGTGAATAACACGGCGGCGAGGGACATGGCTTGGATCGGTCTGCTGGGATCCGATCCGATCGATGATTGTGGGAAGATCCTGGGAGGAATTGGGACAAGGAAGCTTGCGAAGTGGAGCTTCTTTGAAGTTGTTGAGAATAACTGGTGAAATTGTTCAAGATTTAGGCTCTCTATATCTTTGGGATATATGCAACTTTGGTTGAATATGACTTTGCCCCAAAATTATGTGCAAGGTCTAGGCTTTGTCCTCGGGATTTCCATTTTGTCCTTTTTGTTGTTGAAAAGATTTGAAATTATAAAATTTTTAAAAATTAGTACAGATATAATAACTTTTAAAAATATTGGTGAACTTTTCAAGTAAAATGTCAATTTTGGTTAAAACGATGTGTATATTGGTTGCCATCATTCCTCCCTACCCTCTCAAAAGAGGGGGTGGGGGTGGGAAATAGTAATAAGAAAACTCTATAGTCTCAATAACTACTTGAATATTTGTTATTGATTATCTTTGATATATATGTTTTAATTCCTCAATGTAGACCTACATGTAAAAGTTACATAACTAGAGAAAAGAAATACTCTATTTTATATACATATTCCATGCATTTCTAAAACTCATAATTACAACGATCTCATAGGAACTAATATTTAAAAAAAAAAACTAAAAGAAGATGTTGGCGATTAAATTTTGTCAAATAAAAAAATAACAAATGTAAATTAAAATATTAAATATTAATTAAATTTTTTTATTTATATTTTGGAATTCCCTAAAGAGTTAATTCTAATATTTAATAGTTAATTTTAGTTGACATTGTAATGTTTATTTTACCGACAAATAAGAAGTTGTCAAGTGTCAATACGAAGTGTTCTGACTAATCAAATCAAGTTGTGCAGTCCAAAAGTTCAAAACTAACTAAATGGTGACAAGTGGCGCATTTGGTTATATGGACCAATCAAATCATGACATGCAAATCATATTTCTCTCTTTAAAAATAATTTATATTAAAGAGATAAATATCCAAGAAGTCAGTAGCCATCCGAAAACCCTACATAAACGCCTATAAAAAGACATTTGGTCCTCAAAAGGGACATCAAGAAGTTTTCAAGACCAAGAGAAGTCAAGAAGATTCTGAAGTTCTCTCAAAGCAAGCTCAAGAAGATTCGTGAAGATCTAGGCGGAATTCTCGGTGTTCTTCGCGAAAGTCATCAAATCAAGGCGTTTAATCTGTGATCAAGGTGTTAGCCCCGCATTTTGGCGTTTCTCCAAAATCAAATCCACGGTGATTAAAGCGACATTCAAGGCGTTCTTAGCAGAAATCATCAAAATAAGGCGTTTGATCCGCAATCAAGGTGCTAAGTTGGCGAATCGGCGTTTTCCCCAAGTTATATTCAAGACAAGTCAATGGTGTTCACGACATTCTTCAAGGCATTCATTGGAGTTTTTGGCGTTTGATTCGTAATCAAGCTACTCAGCCTATGAATCGCGTTATTAGAGTGACAAATCAAATTTGGAGAAAAGAATCAGGGGATTAATCTTTTAGTAATTATTTTCAACTAAATTATATTCTTCTCAAATATTTATCATATATTTTTCTTGTCTTGTAACTTGTATTTGCAGACTCGAAATTTTGTGTGAACAAATTTCTGGCATGCTCAGTGGGACACGAACCTACCCCTCATCTCTTTTCTCCTAACAGACATATCAAATCTCTCGTTTAGCAAGTTCAATGGCACACCTAAGAAGTATAACGTTGGTTTTACCAAGAGGGACGACACTGAAAAGCTTGCTGAGGACACTGCCAATCAATCCTTAACCAAAGCTAAAGTTTCCGAGTTCGATTCCTTCCATGGTTCCATCCCTTTGAGCCCAACGTTATCTGCTAGGAAAGCACTCCACTTCGCTGAGGCAACCACTATGGATGAGCAGTTGGCTCAAATGGCTTATGATATAGCAAACCTTTAAAGGACGATTGAAGATAAGGACTTTCAAATCGCTCAGCTTATGGATAAGTTGGAGTATTCAAATATTGGAGAGCCAAGTCATAGGTATCAGCCTCCTCAATTTCAAGCTGCAAATGAAGGGCCAACTCTAGAAACACATCAAAAACAGGAGCACATGCCAAGGCTTGAGCAATCAACCACCTCTGTCGCCACACGGTCGGTGCAATAATTGCAAGATATGATTGCTAACATCATAAAAGCTTCGTATGGTGCCCCAGCACATCATTATCTGACATACTCAAAGACTTACCCTAGATGCATCAACTCACTGAGGATGCTGATAGGCTACCAACCTCCAAAGTTTCAGCAGTTTGATAGAAAGGGCAACCTGAAGCAGTATATCACGCATTTCATGGAAACATGCAACAATGAGGGAACCTATAATGACCACTTGGTAAAACAATTTGTGCGTTCGCTAAAGGGAAATGCTTTTGATTGGTACGTCGATCTAGAGCTTGGGTCTATCAACAGCTGGGACCAAATGGAGAGGGAATTCCTGAACACGCCGTACTGTAAGCATGATCGAGCTCACCAATATAAGATAATGGAAGGATGAGTCGGTAGTGGACTACATCAACAGGTGGTGTGGATTGAGCCTGAATTGCAAAGACAAACTCTCAGAGATTTTTGTAGTGGAGATGTGTATCCAAGGGATGCACTGGGGGCTTCTCGACATTCTCCAAGAAATCAAGCCTCGTAACTTTGAAGAGCTGGTCACTCGTGCCTTTGACATGGAATTTAGCATCGCCAACCATGGAGCCAACTTCCTTACTGGAGATCAAAAGAAAGAGAGAAAGGATGCAAAGAAAACTGAGAAACATTTTAAGGCCTCCACTGAGGAGTTGATGGCTATCAAGGCGCCCCCAGTCAAAATCCCTGGCAATGATAAAAAGAATGGACGACCAAAGTTTGAAAATCAATGCATCTCAAATAAGAGGCGAAGACCTTTTCTAGAAGAAAGGCAAGATAAGGAATACCCATTCCCGGACTTTGACGTCTCTCACATCTTTGATGAATTGCTGGCGAGAAAGCTGATTTAGCTACTGGAGCCGAAGCGGCTTGAGGAGAGTGGAAGGGTGAATGACCCAAGATATTGCAAATCCCATCGGGTTGTTAGTCAGCTAATAGAAAAATGTTTTGTGATAAAGGATAAAATCATAGAACTAGCAAGGGATGGAAAGATTATCCTTGATAGTGAGGACACTGCGGATGCAAACACTGCGAATGTAACAATCGCTACAAGTGCTGGGTATGCACCCTAATGCAAAAATGATGTTAGTCCATCATCAACGTCTATGGGGGCATCGATGGCGATTCAATTTGGAAGTTTAGATTCAAACTTAATTAAAAACATGTTTGGCAATGATGTAGAGGTTGGAAAAGATGCATATTCAGCTTCTGAAACTAAGAACGAGGGAGAGTGAATTCTTGTGACACACCGCTGAAGGCAAAAGCAACATGTAGAACAATTTCATCCTGTGTCGGCTAAGAAACTAAGCCAAGCCAAGTATGGAGATTCATGGCCCACAAGAAAGTTCAAAGTTTCACAAGCTAAGGTGAGGAAAACACTAAGAAGCTGGAGACGTTGTCTTATACTTTGGGTGACTTCCTCCCTAAGAAAATATTCCAGCCAGAGATCAAAACAACATACACTACATCCTCTGAAGATGAAGAAGAAGAAAGTTTTGCTTCTTGCTGCGCCACCAATGTTGCTATTTTCTTTACAGACGAAGGCTTGCTGTTGGGATCAAAACCCTACAACTGACCACTTTTTGTCTTAGGTTTTATGCAAGAGCAAAAAGTTAACTGTATACTGGTCGATAGTGCTATAAATATCATGCCAAAATCCATTATAAGAGACCTAGGAATCTCAGTAGAAGAACTAGCTCGGAGTTGTTTGACAATCCGAGGATTCAACCAAGGGGAGCAACGAGCCATTGGCATATTCGCCTAGACCTTACAATAGGAGAATTAAAGGCGAGCATACTGTTTCATGTTATTGATGTGAAAACCTCCTACTGTTTGCTCTTGGGGCGACCATGCCTTAATGAAATAGCGTTGTGCCATCCACTCTTCATCAATGATTCAGGTACATGAGAAATAGAGAAATCTTGAAAGTAGATGCAGATGTGAAGCCGTTTACTAAGGCCGAGTCACATTTGCTAATGCAAAACTTTACATGGAACTTGACTTAGTGAATGAGACGATGCCAATAAAGATCTCGATCAGCATCCTATTGAAAAGAAGGAATTGAGTCAAGGGAAAGAGAAACTCGCATCGCGCCCTTAAACAAGTGATAAGGGGAAGGAACACGCAAACGGCCCAGTTGATTGTCAGATTTTGAAGTCAGAATTAACCTTGCTTGTTACTGGATTAAACCCGATACCACCTTCTTCTTCTGCAAAGAGTTCACAAGGAAATCTTCAGGATTTAATCCTAAAGCTCATGCACTATTGCAGAAGTCTGGCATCCTAAAGCTCATGCACCCATCCAGGTTAGGAAGCCTGAAACCTGAGTTGACTGGAGAGAAGATCCATGGACTCAGCAAGGCACAATATAAACTCAAAAAATAAAGATTTTGTGTTGATCAACCAAGAACTAGCTTGGGATATATACGGAGGAACCGATCAGGATTCGAGTTTCTAAGAAAGATAAGTATGCCAACGTCTATCACATTGTAGTAATAAAAGATGAAAACAGGAAAGGAAAGAGCAAAGATGGTTAATGCATCTTAGCATTTGATCACCTAGAAACTCCAAATACTCGTACTTCCATATTTAAAAGACTTCGTTCTACCAAACAAAATCCGTCAGTATATGATAGGATTGGCAACAATCGTCATTTGATTTTTGACCGACTTAGGGATGGCAAATTGTAGCATCAAGTAGAGCAAAGCCATGAGGATGATGAACACATACCCGAGGTAGATAAAGAAGATCAAATAATTTATTTGTCTCAAACACATAGAAGTAAATCCTCATTATTGCTCATTTCTATAGATGGGACAGTGAGTGTAAAGCAACGCATTATTGATCATTCTCGCCCATCAGATAGAGATGTTGTAGGTGACAATGAAGTAGAAGTCATTGTCAACTCCTATTATGCAAGTGTTGTGGATGAGCCAAAGAGAAAAGCTCTTCGTCAAGCCATAAGGAGGTTAAAGAAGTTGGCCAGTGCTGGTTTCATGCAGACGGCAAGCAGTTTGGGCTGGAAGCTAAAGCTATGCCCAATCATGAGAGCAGATGGAGCATTGAGATGGGTTGTTGTATACAAAATGTACAGAGCCTCTAACAACTATGATGCGCAATCTGATGACGATATGACCAAAGCAGTGCAAACATGTAATCACATCACAATTGACGAGAATTCCAGCTTTGAGGCTTCTGAAGATGACATCCAAGAAGCCCCTCCAATGCTCAAAATGGTGGACAAGCAACTATAGATGAGCTGGAAGAAGTAGATTTGGGGATGGTAGAAGAGCCACAACCTATATTTGTAAGCGCACTTCTAAATTCTGAGGAAAAAAAAACTAATATATCGAGCTCCTGGCTTAATACAGGGATGTCTGTCATGGATGGATCATTGGGATACAATGAGATTAGAATGGCGCCAGAAGATGAAGAATGCACGGCATTTTGCACTCCAAAGGGCATTTACTATTATAAAGTTATGCTTTTCGGACTAAAGAATGCAGGTGCTACCTACCAACGCCCATGCAAAATATTTTTGATGACGTACTTCATGACAAGGTGGAGTGTTATATGTATGATCTTGTCATTAAAACAAAAAGGAGAAGTGATCACCTAGCAGACCTCCGGGCAATTTTTTTAATCGGCTAAGAAAATACAACTTGAAGATGAGCCCGCTCAAATGTGCTTTTGGCGTCACCTCAGGCAAAATCTTGGGTTTTATAGTACGCCATCTCAGAATTGAAGTTGATCCAAGCAAGATAGACGCAATTCAGAAGATGCCTGCGCCAAGAAATCTTAAGGAACTACAAAGTTTACAAGGTACCCTCGTGTTTATCAGAAGGTTCATATCGAATCTCGTTGGCTAATGCCAGTCGTTTAGTCACCTGATGAAGAAAGATGCCCCGTTTGTATAGAATAAAGAATGCCGGAATGCTTTGGAAAGTATAAAGAAGCACCTGGCAAACCCACTAGCCTTGGGAGCTCCGACAATGGGAAAGCCGATCATATTATATATTGCTGCTTAAGAAAGGTCGATTGGTTCTCTAAAAACTCAAGAGAATAAAGAAGGATAAGAAATGGCCTTGTATTAACTGAGCTGCCGTCTGACGGAGAATGAGTTGAAATACTCCCCAATTGAGAAGATATGCTTGGCTCTAGTCTATGCAATTAAAAATTTGAAACACTACTTCAAAGCATATCCCATTCGGCTCATTTCTCGTGCGGATCCTGTTAAATTTGTGATGTTGAAACCAATACTTTTAGGGATGCTAGCCAGGTGGTTCGTCATATTTAACCAATATGATATCACATACGTGCCGCAAAAGGGCATCAAAGGGTAGGCACTCGCCAATTTTCTTACTGACCATCCAATTCCAGCAGAGTGGGAACTATCTGACGCTCTTTCTAATAAAGACGCCCTCTTTATCGAAATCCTGTCGACATGGATGATGTTCTTCGATGGAGCAACTATAGTTGATGGAGCTAGGGCAGGAGTTGTTTTTGTTTCTCCAGAAAAGGTAGTATTGACATATTCAATCGTATTGGGAGAGTTGTGCTCGAATATTGTGGCTGACTACCAAGCTTCGATAATTGGGCTCCAGATGGCTGCAGAAATGGAAATTATAGATCTCGAGGTTTATGGCGATTCAAAACTGGTTAGCAATCAACTCTTGAATGAATATGAATTTAAAAAGGAGAACCTCATTCCTTATTTCCGACAAGCCTCAAATTTGGTAAAAATTTTTGAGAATATCATACTGAGCCATATCCCAAGGAAATAAAATAGGATGGCAGATGCGCTTGCTAATCTAGCTACTGCTCTAGCACTGTCAGAAGGGAAAATGATAAATGTGCCAGTATGAAATCGATGGGTGCTGCATTCACTAGATGAATCAAATTATGAAGATTCAATGGCGACGTTAGTTGCAGTATGTGAAGATGATGATTGGAGAATGCATTGAATACTTGATGCAAAACCCGTGACCCAAAACAGAGGTGCGACGGAGATCATCTCACTTCATCATATACAAAGATATATTGTATCGACGATCGTTTGAAGGCAACTACCAATGATGCTTAGGTGATGAAGAAGCAGCTGAAGCTATAGCAGAAGCACATTTTGGAGTGTATGGAGCACATCAACCTGGTTCGAAGCTCCACTTTCGAATCAAAAGGATGGGTTATTATTGACCCAAAATGGTTAAAGACTGCTTGGACTTCACAAAGAGATGTGAGGCTTGTCAGATGCATGCTAATCTCATACACAATCCCCCAGAACCTCTACACCCTACAGTGGCTTCATAGCTATTTGATGCATGGGGCCTTGATGTGGTGGGGCCAATTACTCCCAAGTCTTCAGGTGGTCACGCCTACATATTGGCAACAACTGGTTATTTCTCTAAGTGGGCTGAGCCAATCTCATTAAAAGAAGTAAAGGAAGAAACTGTTGTTGAGTTCATCTGTTGAAACTTAATTTTCTAGTATGCAGTGCCCAGGTACATCATCATCAACAACGGAAGGCCTTTCTACAACAAGTTGATGGACAAATTATGCCTTCAGTTCAGGTTTAAGCTGTAATGACCCAGTATTTCTAGGTATTTTAAAAGTTAATCATATGATTAAATTATTTAGTTTTTATGTGATTATTAGTTTATATGTGAACTATGTGATTAAATTAATGTTTTATTATCTTATGTGGGAAATGTGCAATAACTATTATGTTTGCATACCACCCATTTGATTCGACGTATATTCATATAAATCAATATATACATATATAATTTTATACATACATTTTTCAAAATTATAATGATAGGAATTATTTGTAATAAAGTCATAGTATTTTTATATGTTGAAGTATATATAAATAAATTTGTATATTTTCAAAAATATGTATATATCCTAGGTCATTTTTGTATTTTAGATGATGTAGATATATATATATATATACTAATTGATGCTTAAATATGTATTATTTAAATGTTATATGATTAATTTCTATTGCAATATATACTTTGCAATATATACCTATTTTTATTTACAAAACGCATAATTATTGGAATTATTTTCTACTTCATTTAGTAATTATAAAATGCATAAAATTCAAACACACACACATATATACATGTATATAGGCATATACACGAATTTATATAGTTATATAAATAAGGGTTATATTATTTTTCTTGATATTGCCATTTTCACTAAAATGTGTCATTTCACACTATAATAATTATTTTGAAAATTATTTTTAAATACTAGGTCATAAGACTATGATTTATATATATATAAATATCTTACACTTTATATGTATATATTTTAAAGAAAATTCATATACATAAAGGTATAAGATTATATTTTCATTTCTTTAGGCATTTTTCATCATAAACATTGGAAAAATTATATTTTGTGTAAAAATATCTTAAAAATATAAAAAGAGGAGGGGGTGAACGAAATTTTATGTATATATATATGTATAATATACATATATGGTGTATATTATTACTTGCTCCCCAATTCTCCTTGCACTAAATGAATATTCACATATGTAAGAATTCTTCTAGATATGTTTATACATGTAAGGCTTAGATTAAACTAGATTATGAAGTGTGCATTTAGACTCATACTTAAGCTATAATTAGGTATTGAGTTGGGCATTGAGTTGGAAGATTTCATTTATTATAACCCTTAGCTGTAACCTTAGGTGGAAAGATAACAATAATTAGAAAATGACTTAATTATTTAATAATCTTATTTCTTAAGCACAACTACTATAAATAGGGGATAAATTGGGGATTTATCACTTCATTTTTCATCACATAACACACACAAACACATCCACACACACAAAATCTTGCCTAAAACACCCCACTCACACTCACCTTACCCTAAACACACAAATCACTTCATATTTGTAGTAAATCTTCTACCCACATATATATATACATAAACCCTTCATTTTACATACTTATAACCCCATCAAAGCCTCTTGAAAAAGGTAGAAGAATATTTAATTAAAGTAGGGACCTTACTTAATATCATAAGTAAAGGTTCTACTTTAATTCATAGATATTATACCTTAAAGAAGTGAATACTTCATATTTGATACAAGGTAGTGATTTCTCTTAATACATGAGCTAGTTTTCTTATAGTGTTAACTTATTATTCTCCTATTAGGACATGGGATGTAACCACAAGTTGGTTACTATCTTAGTCCGAAAGGATTTCACGACAATTTTGCTAAATGCATGTTGTATGTTCATGAACAATTGTGCTGGAAATTTGGGCATTTCTGCTCAATTTATGTGCTGGAAAAATTAGGATTTATGCTTATCTAGGGTTTATATATGTGTTTAGGGTTTTATTCATGTGTTAGAAGTTGCAAATTCAAAGCTGGAAATTCTGCCCTCAAAACTGGAATTACTGTTCCAGCAGCTGAAAATCTTGTTTTTCAAGGCTGGAATTTCGAATTTTACAAACTGAAAATTTATTTTTGAAAGGCTGGAAATTACAGTGTGTAATTTCAGTATGTTTTAAGCTGAAATTCGAGTGTTTCGCAAATTGAAAATTATATTCGCAACCTGAAACATGCAAGCTGAAAATTATGTTCTATGCTGAAATTTTGTGCAACGTGCTGAAAATCAGTGTGTATTGTGCTGGGAATTGTACTGATTATACTGAAAATTGTGTGTATATGGGCCCAAAAACGTGATAGGGGTGGATGGGGCTGAGTTCGGTCAGACGGCAACGGGCTTGCCGGTCTTAAACGTTCTCGCCATCCATCGTTGCCTAATCCCACCTTGCATGGACGGAGTGTTCCATGTACTGAAGTGGGTCGTAGGAAATTCGGCATATGCCCGGGATATGACCACTGGAGTATTTGGTTGGGTGGGAGTATTGGTTGGAATTGAATTACGACACGGCGAGATAAGGTAGCCGCCCGTCGAGGTGGAAAACGGTAGAAAAGTGTGCAATTTATGATTCTTATGAATCTGAAATTTTATATGGTTTATATTGATGCAAGTATGTGAACATATGCATGCCCAAGTCACACACGCGCACCTTATGTGTTAAGTGAAATTGCTACTCAACGTGATTGTTGACGTTGTTAATATTTAATGTTTTAGCCCGACATGAGAACAAAGGTATCAAGGAGGAGGATAGCGAGGGATGATTTGAAGCTTTTGGCTAGAAGAAGTCATAGACGAGTCTTTGAAATTTTATCATGTATTTAGGACTCTTATTATGTACTTGGTGTTTTTCTATGTAATAAAAGACTTTTAGAAAAAAAAAATTTACTTTCTATAATAAAAGTATTCATAGCATATTCCCATAACTAGCCAATGGTTTCGGGCCGTCACAAGTGGTATCAGAGCAGGTTGCCAGCCGGAAAATCGGGAGCTAAGTGCTCTGTAGGGCAAAGTGCTACGTGTACGGGAGCCACCGCTTGAGCCTGTGGAGCATATTGATAAGCATTGAGCCCATGAGGCCAAATTGTTATATATTGAGCCTACTAGGCCAAATTGTTATATACTGAGCCCCGAGGCAAAATGTTAAGCCTGCAGGGCAAAGTACTACGTGCGCGGGAGACACCTCTTGAACCCACAGGAGTCACCTCTAGAGTTCCAACGCCTGGCAGTAGGTAATAGTATGTGTGACTTTTGCTACAAAACTTCTAGTGTATCTATTGGATTTCGTATTCGATTGAAATATATTTTGGGTTTAAGCCTAAGCTGTGCTGGGTAAGGATCCTCGGCTCGAGATTTCGGATTAGATTGGAGATAGGCTAGGTCCGAGAAGATTAATTAGGGATAAATTTCCGTGGGTGGTATTTGACATGCGGGGTGGCGAGTATGGCTGGTCCGGCCGACCAGTCCATACTTTGTTCCCCTAAATGGCGAATACTTGACAAATTAGAGTATAAGGCGAATTTTCTTGGGTAATAGCCTCAAATGACTACGGATAGAATTATGTGACTTGAGTTCTATGTGTGTGAAATCCACCTCTTGCACCTATAGGAATCATCTTTAGAGTCACAACGCCCAACAACCGATATTAGTCAATGTAAGTTTGCTAAAACCTCTAGTGCATCTATTGGATTTCGTATTAGGTTGAATTATATTTTGCGAAAACGTATCTTTTGATAAAATGAATACTGAGAAAGGGATAATTAGTACTAAAATAGGGACCTTGATATTTGGGAAATGTAGAAGCTAGGTACTTTATTGAAATTGAGGAAAAACGATTTGGAAGTTTGTGGTGATCTAAGGCTCGAAATCTAAGATAGGTAGTAGAAATTGTATTGAGAATTGAAAAGTACAATGGAACAATTGATAAATTAAGACACTGTGTGATACCACAATCCTAGGGTGGCCACAGAAAAAGGAACTCCGGAGGATACCTCAAAGTTGGGGGATGGATGTGCAAGGTAACAAAATAAACTTACAGTCGTTAAAGGTACGCTTTCAGTTTGCCATCCTTTAGTTAGAATATTAATCGATCTTAGCTCTATATTATGTAATTTCTTTTCTAGACTAGAGGTTCAACCTGATATTTGTCATATGATTTAGAAGTAACCACTACCCAGTATTTATGAGTTATTTGATTATGTACACAAAGTTTAAGTATATTCTAAACTGGATTTGAAATTAGGAGAATACGAGGGGGAATTTTAGTATAAATAAGAAAATAAGAGCAATTATGGAATAGAATAAAGATATATAGTAGAGCTTTAAGTATAGTTTCTAGTTTAGGCGAAGTGTGTAATAGTTAAATGACGATTCTCTTGTGATAAGTTATGTTTCTTAGCTAATTCTTTTCGTATGTTCTCATTATCACTTATTCAAAAGATCTCTACAATTCATTTTGTTCGGAAACCCCTTTTTACTTGTTAATCGAACCTTTGAGACCTATATTCTCTTTGTGAATTGTCTCTAAAGTTATAAGTTTGATTGTTACATACTATTTTTACCCCGATATATATATTCACAATATCGATATTTATTCGAGATATCTTTTACCACCAATATTCGTTGTTTGATTTAAAAGAAAGAAAAGGCCAATGTTGCCGTTGACCTCCTTTTGAAAACAACAACTTCAGTGGCGGCTATTGTCTTCGTAATCATTCTCTTTTGAGGCACTCTTGAAAGATTTCTCAATCGACAACTCTTTCATCTCTTTCTTGAAAAGTTTGTGATATAGGAAATTTCCAAATTACTTTTCCTCTTAGTAAACGCTTGAAATCTTTGCAATTTACGCCAATCAATATTTGACACTTGAATCGACAAAGATGTTATTCAAACTTCTACATATTCTCAGTCTTTTATTCCATTCTCACTTCTAAACTCCAAACATGAAAATCTTTCGAAACAAGCCTTGAAGATTGATGAGTTATTCTTGATCTCTAGTAAAATTCTTCATGTATATTTCTAAATAGTATTTGATATGAAAATGCTAACAACTATTTCGCAAATACCACTACATTTATAGCTCGCTTCTTCCAATTTTTGATTCTTTGTTCATATTAATTGCAAAAAAAAAATTGTTTTCAGTTTTGCCGTATACATTTTTATTTATTTTTGTATCCATCCAAACTATCACAACCCTTACTAACATTTGAGTAAAACTTGAACATATCACCAAGGATTCGTTATAGGACTACTTTGAACTTAGCAAGGCAATAATGCAATATCAATAGTTGTGGATAGATTTATAAAAGTTCCCACCTCGTTGTGTGATTTAGAATGGCAGAAATTATAAACACGACATAGTTGGATTTCATGGTGTCTCGGTTAGCATAAGTCTTAGATAGAAACCGACGATTTGTTCTAAATTTGGCAAGGCTTACAAAGTGTTTTGATCTCTTAAACTGAAAGTTTTCAAACATTCAGTTTAATTTAGCCATCAAGTGCACATACACCAGGCAAATTTCTTAGTTTCTAGAACGTAGGCAATTTCAATGGCTTGGTCATTATGTCTGCAATCTGATCCTCACTTTTGCAGTAGAAAAGATCAATTATTCCATCCTTGGTGAGGTCCCTCAAAAAATGAAACTTCACATCTATGTGCTTGCTCCTTCCATGTAGAACAGGATTTTTGGAGAGTTTGATGGCAGAAGTATTGTCACAATAAATTGCAGTAGCTCCCTTTTGCTTGAAATGCAATTCTTCAAGGACTTTCTTTAACCAAATTGCTTGGCATGCACGGGTTGTTGCAGCTATGAACTCTGCTTCTGTTGTTGATAAAGTAACAATTGCTTGTTTTTTCGAACACCATGAAATAGCTTCTGAACCAAACATGAAAATATACTATCAGCCATTTCCCCTTCAGGATCCTTAACAAGCTTTAAGCCAACCTCAACTGGTGTGCTAACTGAATTACAATTCTTCATTTGAAATCTATCTAAAATCTCCTAAGCATACTTCTTTTGAAAAATAAAAATTCCAGTTGCAGATTGTAACACTTCAATGCCAAGAAAATAATGCATCCTCCCAAGATCAGACATGTCAAATTCACGCATCATGGATTGCTTAAAATTCTCAAACATAACAGTATTATTCCCGATGTAAATTAAATCATCAACATATAAACACACAATGAGCATCTTTCCATCTTTCCTACTCTTAATAAATAAAGTGTGTTCATATGGACATTTTTGAAAATCTTCCTTCAAAAAATAGGCTTCTATACAGCTATACCAAGCGCGTGAAGCTTGTTTTAGCCCATATAATGCCTTTTTGAGTTTATAAACCATATTTTCACTTCCAAGCTTCACATAACCAGGAGGTTGACAAACAAATACTTGTTCTTGAAGATCACCATGCAAGAATGCAGATTTCACATCTAGGTGGAAGATTGGCCATGAATTTTGTGCTGCTAACGCAATCACCAATCTGATTGTATCTAGTCTTGCAACAGGAGCAAATACTTCTCTATAATCTACCCCAAACTCTTACTTATAGCCTTTCGCTACTAAGCGTGCCTTATATTTGTCAACTACTCCATTCTTCTTTAATTTCGTCTTGTACACCCTCTTAACATCAACTGTTTTATGCCCTTTTGGAAGATTAGTTAATTCCCATGTGTTATTTCTTTCGATTGCTGAAATTTCCTCGTTCATTGCCTTCCTCCATTTTGCTTCTTTGACAGGAACTTCAAAAGTGGTAGGATCACAATCTGAAAATAAAGCAAAATGCATAAGTGGATCCTCCTATTAGTTAATTCCAGTTACCTCATAATCAGTCATCTATGCTGGTCTTCTTCAATCACGTTGAGGTTGCTCCTCTTCTTGTCCGATTACGGGAATTGGTCGTTCATTTTCAATTGGTTGTTGTTTTTTATCTTCATTGTCTCCATCAAAATCAATAGCAATTTGTTGTCCAACATCGTCGTTCCACTTCCAAAATTGATCTTCATCAAAAACAACATCTCGGCTGATAATAATTTTCTTGGTGTTAGGATTATATAGCTTATAAGCTTTTGAATGATCACTAACACCAAGAAAGATGCATTTTTCTCCTTTATCATCTAACTTTGTCCGCTTCTGATTTGGAATATGAGCATAGGCAACACACCCAAAAATTCTGAAATGACTACACTTGGTTTTCTTCCACTCCATGCTTCTTGAGGTGTCAAATTTTGAACAAAAAGTGTAGGACTTCTATTCAAAATATGAATGCTCCAATTCACAGCTTCAGGCCAAAAAGTTTTTGGAATGCCACTCCTTATCAAAAGGCTTCGCACCATATTCAAGATAGTGTGATTTTTCCATTCACACACTCCATTTTGCTGAGGCGTGTAGGCTGCTGTAAGTTGTTTCTTGATCCCATAATTCTCACAAAATTTTGAAAACTCGTGTGAATTATATTCCCTGCCATGATCTATGTGAAGAACCTTGATTGGACTGCCCATCTCTTTTTTAACCAGCAATTTGTAGCTTTTGAAAGTTTCAAAAGCTTCAGATTTTTCCTACAAGAAATATACCCACGTTTTTTGACTAAAGTCATCAATGAAGGTTATTATGTATCTTTTACCTCCATTAGAAGATGGATTTATTAGCCCATAGATGTCAAAGTGAACCAACTCCAAAGCCTTCTTTGCTCTCCAAGATTTTCCTTGTGGGAATTGATTTCGATGTTGTTTGCTAACAACACATTCTTCATGTAACGACCCGATAAAATTCTTTATTTAAATATTTTATATTATTTATTGGGTGGCCATTATTTTGATGAATAATTTTCTTTTAGAACTATTTTGTGAAGTATTGTTTTATAGAAATTATTCTTCAAAACTATTATTTTTTTAATTTTCGAACAAATGAGCATTTACTGCATAAATTTTTAGCAAATATTATAAAATCCAAATATTCTTAAAATTTTATGCATTTAATTTTTCTAAACTCCCAGAATTTATTTAATAAATTATTTTCAACTTTTACCTATTTTTCGAGAAATTTTAGTAGTTTTCAAAAAACATTGTCTTTAAGTTCTTAATTTGAAATCTAATTTTTAAAATGCTTAGTTATTATCAAAAAAATGAAAATAAAAATATAAATAAATGTTTTAGATTTTAATTGACTTACAAAATTTAATTTTCAAATTTTTAGAATTTTATTCCTATTTTTGGGTAGGTTTCGAAAAATGGGCAAAACAAGTGGTATTTTTGTCTTTTCACTTCTCCAACCCCAAATTTCGGTTTTTCTGTAAAATAAACAATAAAAATACTTAGTAAATAAGATTTTTCAGATTTTATACATTTTTGTTTGATTTTAGTTCATTTTATTCTATATTTTATCAAAATATCTCTACTAATACACTCTTGAACCCTTATACGAACATATATAAATATATATTAGGGGTGATATACATAGCTACATACACACACACACATACCCACATACATATACATGGTGGTTAGTAAAGTGAGGTGTATGTATATACAACCATGTATAAATGTATGGAGGATGTAATTTGATGATTTTAATATTTAGATATTGCCTCTAATACTTTGTAGGATCAATACACAAGACCATATACACCCACAATCCTCATTTTTCAGCACCATTAAGCCCCAAAAAACATGCCCCCTTGCTCACACACATACACTCTCTCATTTTCTCTCAAAACACTACACTACTTGGAAGAACATAAGGTAGGAACACTTCTTTATGCCTTAAGTAGAGGTTTTCTTCTTCTTTCTTGTGAAGAATAGGCAAGCTTCCATACTCTTGTGCCCAAGCAATGTAAAAGATCAAGCTTGAATGGCCTAGAGTGAGAGCTTTTGCCAAACATGCCTCCAAGTTGAGGATTTTAGTTATTTTGCCATATTCATGTTACTATAAAGCTTTATGGTTAATTTTTCATATTATAACTCTTGTTGGGAGGAAGTTGAAGGATGGATAGACTTGTGAGCATGATCTTGAATATATTATGTGATTAATATGCTTATTTGGAGTACTATGAGCTTACTATGCTTTATTGAAAATACTATGTCATTATTGTGCCCTTTTTGCAAATATATGGAATTCTTATGCTTTATTTGAACTAATATGTGAGTTCTATGCTTTATATGAAGTAGTATGAGACCATGATACTTTATTTGAGCTATTAAGGGAATATTCTATGTTGTTCTTGAAAGTCTTATTAAAGAAAGCTCCACATATCTATTATTTGATAAATAGAACTTTTACTATACTTTATCCTATAGATTTATGCCTACTTTAGTCCTTTACATATATATATATATATATATATATATACCTATTCAAGGTTTTAGTAAGTGATTAGATGATTATAGAAATATATATCTATGTACGTATATATATATATAAATATTTAAAGTGTTATTATATATTTATTTAACTAATTTCATTATATGTTAATTATATATATATATATATATTTATATGTGCGTATAGGTATATGTTATTATAGATTACTTTTATACATATATATATATATGTTACGTATATGTATATATATACTTATATTCATTTTATTAGTTTTATATGTATATGTAGATAATTCTTATCATATCTATATATATATATATATACTTATCTATATTTTATATAGGTATATATGTAGTATTCATATATTTATATATCTTATATTTTGTCTATCTATATATTTATACTAGTTATATTTTAATCTTTATATTTATATATTCATACTAGTTATATTTATATATTTATATTTATATTTTTTCTATTTACATATTTTTGCTACTAACTATTTACAGATTTAACATTTCTAAGTAAATATGGTTAATAACCAAATATAAAGCTTTCATTTATAAGTGTGGAGATTACTTTACTAAACTATAATATAAACTTCCCAAGATTATGTGCTTATGTGAATAATTTGCAATTGTGTGAATGGGCCCTATGTGCTGGAATGGTCTGGTGGGTGTTCCGCCAGGACATACTATTGAGTAGCCAGAAGAGTTCACAACCCTTCCATCTCCTAATCCCCTTTGGGTAGACGGGGGGATCTACTCAAGAAAGAGGGTCATAGGACAATACTAGGCATATGCCCGGGATACGACCATTGGAGGATAAGGATGGCGGGAGAAATGTGCTGGTTGTTATTTCAGTCCGGGTAGTTATAAGGGTCACTATCAGGTGACAAAAGGTAGAAAGTGTGAAACTATATGTGTGCTACATGTAACTAATGTGCACTTGACACCCGAGCACCTTATTTGCATAAAGAAATGTTTCTACTCAACGTATGTTGATTTCGTGTTATATAATGCTTTAGATGCTTCTGAAGCTAGCCTTTATGATGATGATGAGGAGGAACCTTTTGAAGCATTTTACTAGGAAGGAAGATGTAGGATTTCCGCTGCATACCTGTAGTTGGTGGTTTTTGCTTTTGCTATGTACATATAATAGAACTAGCAATTCGATAGTCTCCTTTGTTGGATGTACCTTTATGTTATGTAATGTAGCCTAGTATGTTTTGTAAATAAAAATGTGTATATGTATGTAACCACTAACAAGAATAATAATAATACTAATAATAATAATGTAATAATAAAGGATTTTCGGGGTCGTCACACTTCACAAATTTGAGATGGAGTAGTAACTAGAGGAAGGCCAGTCACCATATTTTTTTGCTTCAGAGTCTTTAATCCACCAAAATTCAGGTGGCCATATCGAAAATGCCATAGCCATGCCATATCTTTGAATTTCGTTGAGAAGCATGTATGAGTAGTGTTTTGGAGATAAAGAGGGAACATACGATTTGTATTTATATTAACTTCAGCGATCAGCCCCAACTTTGCATCTTGAATTCGACATACTCCATTTTTGATAGAAATCCATAACCCTTCTCTTACAGTTGACCTACACTAAGCAAATTAGTTTTTTATTTTGGAACAAAAAGAACATTAGAAATAGTATGGTTGGAATTTCTTGTGGGTTGCATAGTCACTCTTCCTTTTCCCATGACAGATATTGTGGAATTGTCACCAAACTTGATAGTGTTGCGGAAAGATTCATCTAATTTAGACAATGCTTTCTTGTCTCCACACATATGGTTGTTGCAACCAGTATCTAAATACCACATGTTTGTTGAGTGTTTTCATTCTCGTGTCACACCATCAGAAGAGATACTTCTTCTTCTTCCTTTTTTGTGAAGTTTGTCCTTTCTCCATTTTGCCTATTCAAATTAGTTTGACACTCTGACTAGTAATGGCTATACCGATGACATCGGTAGCACTCAATATTTAACTTGTTTGCTGACTTTGGTCTATAAGATATATTGAGATGGCCTCCTCGTCCTCTTTCTCTTTCTTGATTTTGTTGGTTGAGGTGATGATGTGACTGGTTACCACGATCACCATTTCCTCTGGCTTTACCTCTACCTCTGCCTCCTCCTTTATTTCCTTTTAGTGTTGGCTTATTTTCTATTGTGGCTTTCAGTGCTTGCTCCTCTTTCTCCTACTGGTTAATTTTTTGTTCATGAATCAACAAAGAGCTTTGCAACTCATCAATTGAAAGTGTGTCAATATCTTTTGATTCCTCTATAGAACATACAACAAAATTAAATTTTGAAGTCATTGATCTAAGAATTTTCTCAATAATAGTGACGTCCTCCATTTTTTCTCCATGGATTCTCATCTTGTTGGCAATTGTCATAGTTCTTGCGAAAAACTCTGTAACCGACTCACCCGACTTCATGCGTAAAGTCTCAAACTTAGTTCTCAAAGCTTGAAGTTGTACCCTTTTTGCTTTTGCATTCCTTTGATACCTTTTCTTCATGGAGTCCCATATTTGGTTGGAGGTATCTTTGCTAAGAATTGTCTCCAAGGTTGCTCGATCAATAGCTTGAAATAGATAGTTCTTGGCCTTAAGGTCTTTTAGCTTTAAATGCTTCTACCTCCACTTTTTGTGCTTCTATTAGTGTTACACCATCTATGGGCTCTACTACTCCAAATTCAACAACCTACCAATACTATTTGGACCTAAAGAAGTTTTCCATCAACATGCTCCAATGATCATAATGACCATCAAAGTGAGGAATTGCTGGTTGAATAAAATTCTTACTTGCCATTATTTTGCTGCTGCAAGAGAATGTAAATTAAGGTATTGCTAGAGCACTCTTCTAACCAGCTCTGATTCTACTGTTGACTTGGAGAAGTAAAGCAAAAAGAAATAGAGAACTGAGCTTTTATTACTTCTGAAAAGTGTATCTGATTTTACAAGAAAATGCACTATTTATAGGCTTAAGACCAACAAATAAAAGCTTAAAATGAGGAACCACTAACTTAAAATTAGGAACTACACCTACTAACTCTAGAACATAGGAAGTGCTGCAACTACTCCCTATAGACTAGGTACAACTAAAACCACTAAGCTACTAAGTACCAAACTCCTATTGACCAGAACAACAAAGAAAAATAAAGTAATTTTCTCTAATTATTTCTAATAGTCCTTACATCTAGTTTAATAGTGACTTGCAATTAATATTAATGAGTTTAGCGATTACTGATCCATGGCGATAAAGTTATTCATACCAAACAATTTCTCATGGCTTCACCCATTTCTTAACTTTGGAAATGAATTATATTTAGATTGATATTCTGCACTGTTGGTACATGAAAATTTTGTTACTTCCATAGCGAAAATCAAAAGGTTTTCACATCTAAAGTCACGTGCTTGCCTTTGATCGCTATGTTGATTCAACAGATTAAGCAAAAACTAAATTGTTGGTAATATATGCCTTTGAAATCCTATTTTGGATGTCTGAATAAAAAAGTAAGTCACGCTAGAGTAAAAGAAAAACAAAATTAACATGTTAGAAAATCATACGACTTTGAACGAAAATTTTATGAGACTTTCGTTGTGGCCACTTGTTGTTCGTTTTAAGTTTTTTTTTATTTATTTATTTTCGTAGAACTTTAATTTTGTTTTTAAATATAGATCCTACAAAATTCACAATGTCAACGTAATATGTTATCAAGATTCCATAATCCATTCTAATAAAAAGAGAATATCATTGTGATAGACTTTACGATAAATTTTCTTGTCACATCACTTCCTAGACAGTAACCTAGTGATATGTGTTTAATTAATTATATCTCTTCGTTTTAGAATTCATGCGCACATATAACACACGCGCTACCTTAATATGACCAACGAACAAGCCATGAGTGTTATTGCTGCACAAATCAAACTAATTATCCAACAACCTCTTAAATATGAGGTTTTTTTCAAGCCCTCAACGGTTGTTTACTAGGAGGCGAACATTGTGCATGGTTATCCCATGATCCGCTGCCAAAGATCTCTTTATTTCATCAATGTTTTCTGTCAATGAATTATTGATGTATGAAGATATTTAATTTCCAGGGTGTTCGATTTTCAAATAGCTAGTAATTCTGTCATGACCCGAAAAAATACCATTTATTTTATTAAAATATACTGGGCTGAAACGCGCAATGGTAATATTTTCATAATTGTATAAATAATAATTTTCACATAAAATTTGTACAAAATACAAGGCTTTAAAAGAATACAAAAGCAACTTTATTCCATAAAAGCTCTCCAACGCTTCCGCTGCGCCACTCTGATACGCTATCTCATTTCTAGACAAAAATAGTCATGTAAAGAAGAATCAACGCGACGGTTGAGTAGAAATATCATTCAACCCCATAAGGTTTGTGTGTGTTTGAATAGGTGCACGTAGACACATAATTTCACATAATACTATAATGGAAATGACAACATAAAATATCTAAGACTTATAAGGTACTTAAATTCCTATTTTACTCGTGAAGTTAAAAAATACTCCTACCTTTCAAAAAGGGTACTTTCTTCTCTATAAGTGCAAAGTGTAGAGTGTATATCTATAGATATATAGAAAGGTTAATATATATATATATATATATATTTAGAAGAGGGGTAATTATATATATATATATATGTATATAGGAAGGTATTCTGATGATGTAGTGTGATATATATTTTGGAAATGTAAGATTTTGTTGGTGTGTGGGGTTTAGGCGGGATTTTGTGTGTGAAGAAAAATGAAAACATGCCCCCCTATTTATAGTGTTAAGCATGTGAAATAGATTTATTTAATATTAAGGTCAATTTTTATTTAATGCAATTTTTACACCTAAATTTGGTAATTAATGAAATAGTCCAATTCATGCACTTAAGTGTCACCCTAAATATGCTTAGATGTGCCCTAAATTGTATGAATCATCCCCTAAGTAAATATGAGCCATGCAAGCGCACATTTTCTAGAAATATTGCTACAAGAATTAACAAGAACCATGCAAGTGTATAATTGCTAGAAACAAATCACCTTGTATCAGTGTAAGATATTTTAATAAAATAATTACACAAAATAAAATCAAATAAAATCTTGTTTTAATTGTCCTAATCTTATAAAATCTGAAATCATACCTTTGTTTAATTGAAAATTCGCATTTGTATTAATTTATTTTTGTGAAAACCGAATATTAGGGTTTTAGGGCATAAAATCCGAAAATTCATAATCAATTTAGAAAATTTCCAAAATTATGAAATTTAATCTTTATAAATCTGAAATTATGTCTATACTTCCCAGAAATTAAAATTTTAACATATAACTTTTCAAAAATTGCAATTTAAGACATAGAATTTCTAAAATTGTATTAGAATGTCAAATTCCTCTAAAATTTGAAAAATTATGTAATTTATTCAAAATTGCATCTTCTCAATGCATAAAAGTGTAGAATACTTATTTATATTATTTTTGAAAACTCATAAGTTTTTAATAGACAAATTTTCCAAGAATGGTAATCAAAATTCGAAAATTAGTACTTTACCGTTCAAATTGTAAATTACTCTCAAAATCATACTAAACTTTAAAAACAACAAGTAATAAGGAAATTTTCAAGAAACATAAGGTTTTATATCAATTATTTAAATAATAAGAATTACCGGGTCATCACAAATTCAACAATGTCTCAATGCTATTCAAATTAATTTTAAATTTTATGATTTGTGGGATTTTATTTTAGAAGTCCTTATATAAAATCGTTTCTTTATTTCCTACTACAATCTTTGAAAGATATACCTAATTAATTCCTTAATTTCCTTTCCTTTTCTTTTTTTTTTTTGTTTTTTTATGGGAATTGTTATTGACACTCCAAAATTGTTATTGGGACTCCATCTTTATTTTTTGTATTAAAAAATTGACTAAATTGCCATTCATCTTTAGAACACTATTTTTATTAATTTCAATGGCATAACCATGTTTTTATTGTTAATCATTTTCACAATTTGGTTATAAAAACCACACGAGATCACAACCTTAACGTAAACTCTTTAATTTTTTGTTTCATCTTATTTTTTTGTCCCACTTATTGCAAAAAATATATTACCAACAAAAATTTTCAAGTCATATATACAACTTCTAAGATATATACGGAACTATGAAATAAAGGAAAATAAGTTAAATATATAAAAAAAGTTGGGTGATAAAGAAATCAAAGATGTTGTATGATTATGCTGATATTATAATATGCAAAATATTATGTGAAAAGAAACAAATTGTATATCCCCACTAGTTCTATTTCTCCTCAATATTATCTAGCTTCAAATAAACAAAAGTCTTGCGTAATAATAATAATAATAATAATAGGAAAAAGAAAAGAAAGATGAGTTTCATGACTATAATCTTTAAGGCACGATATCTCATTCAAAGTTTACACCAACTTATTTGCTCCATAAATTATTCCTACAAAATATTTATATAAGCATTAATAGAACAATTTGCACATCAAGGGAAAAAAAAGGGAACAATTTTTTTAACCTTTTATCATCCTATCACACATCACACATATTTGAAATACTCAAACGAAGATGTTATGCATGGCAAACTATCAACTTTGTTTATAACACAAAGTCTGTTAAATGTATTCGCGGTGTCCTCAAATTTAATTGAACTGAGGTCAATATAGCACCAATTCGATTTCTCCAAATTGGGTAATTGATTTACGTGGAAGTTTTTTAAAATTACATAAATTGAAAAATGTTCATTAAATGTGTTTTGCTACGTTCATCGGTTCGCCAAGCTACCTATTTTGTATCAGAGCTTTGTTGATTACCTAACTATAAATATTTAGGAAATATCTTAAGCAGATCTTAAAAAAGAAAATATCTTAACCATATTAATATATTAATTTGTACATAAATATATTTTTAATTTGTAATTAATAATGTTTTGGATTAGTTTATCGCCTATTTGCCTTACATAACAAATCTCGCCTAAACTTGAATTGCTGTCGAACCCAAGTTGGGGATGATGTGTCTTAACGCAGTACTACAGTAGCTTCCCGGAGAGGCAAAACATTATTAAGTCAGATAATATCAATTAAGTTTGTAAACCTACAACCCATAGGTGGTTAGGCAAGAAGCCTCTTAGCCAGTATACAAGGTAATAAATGGATGACTAAAGTAAATAAGTTGACACTCATCACGATACTTTAACTTAGCCCCCCTCTAAAATAAACTATATATTAAAATTGCATTATATTATTAGCTCGACTCAAAAAAACAAAAAAAAAAAAAAACAGTAAATAAGACCATAAAAAAAAAGAGTATATAAGTTGACGTCAATCACTAACTTAACCCCCTTCTAAAATAAACTATATATTAAAATTTCATTATATTATTAGCTTGATTCAAAAATTTCACTAAATTAAAGCTTTATTAAATAAAATAAGTCTAATTAATTTAAAATAATAAATTGATTCAGGCAACATACCCTCAGACACAGGGTACAGTTTTACAAACACAGATTGAATCCATAAATTTGAACAGTACGTGGCATTGTTATACCAGGGCACAACTCATCCAAGGATGAATCTATTCGTTTGCATAGCCCGGGTTTCCAACCTATATACTGAACATGTGACGGCCCGAAACCATTGGCTAGTTATGGGAATATGCTATGAATACTTTTATTATAGAAAGTAAATTTTTTTTTCTTTCTAAAAGTCTTTTATTACATAGCAAAACACCAAGTACATAATAAGAGTCCTAAATACATTATACAATTACAAAGACTCGTCTATGACTTCTCCTAGCCAAAAGCTTCAAATCATCCCTCGCTATCCTCCTCCTTGATACCTTCGTTCTCATGTCGGGCTAAAACATTAAATATTCACAATGTCAACAATCGCGTTGAGTAGCAATTTTACTTAACACATAAGGTGCGCGTGTGTGACTTGGGCATGCATATGTTCACATACTTGCATCAATATAAACCATATAAAATTTCAGATTCATAAGAATCATAAATTACACACTTTTCTACCGTTTTCCACCTCGATGGGCGGCTACCTTATCTCGCCGTGCCGTAATTCAATTCCAACCAATACTCCCACCCAACCAAACACTCCAGTGGTCATATCCCGGGCATATGCCGATTTCCTACGACCCACTTCAGTACATGGAACACTCCGTCCATGCAAGGTGGGATTAGGCAACGATGGATGGCGAGAACGTTTAAGACCGGCAAGCCCGTTGCCGCCCGGCCGAACTCAGCCCCATCCACCCCTATCACTTTTTGGGCCCATATACACACAATTTCCAGTATAATCAGTACAATTCCCAGCACAATACACACTGATTTTCAGCACGTTGCACAAAATTTCAGCATAGAACATAATTTTCAGCTTGCATGTTTCAAGTTGCGAATATAATTTTCAGTTTGCGAAACACTCGAATTTCAGCTTAAAACATACTGAAATTACACACTGTAATTTCCAGCCTTTCAACAATAAATTTTCAGTTTGTAAAATTCGAAATTCAAGCCTTGAAAAACAAGATTTTCAGCTGCTGGAACAGTAATTCCAGTTTTGAGGGCAGAATTTCCAGCTTTGAAAGCAACTCCAATTTTCAGTTTTAAACACTGAATTTGCAACTTCTAACACATGAATAAAACCCTAAACACATACATAAACCCTAGACAAGCATAAATCCTAATTTTCCAGCACATAAATCGAGCAGAAATGCCCAAATTTCCAGCACAATTGTTCATGAACATACAACATGCATTTAGCTAAATTGCCGTGAAATCCTTTCGGACTAAGATAGTAACCAACTTGTGGTTACATCCCATGTCCTAATAGGAGAATAATAAGTTAACACTATAAGAAAACTAGCTCATGTATTAAGAGAAATCACTACCTTGTATTAAATATGAAGTATTCACTTCTTTAAGGTATAATATCTATGAATTAAAGTAGAACCTTTACTTATGATATTAAGTAAGGTCCCTACTTTAATAAAATATTCTTCTACCTTTTTCAAGAGGCTTTTATGGGGTTATAAGTATGTAAAATGAAGGGTTTATGTATATATATATGTGGGTAGAAGATTTACTATAAATATGAAGTGTTTTGTGTGTTTAGGGTAAGGTGAGTGTGAGTGGGGTGTTTTAGGCGAGATTTTGTGTGTGTGGATGTTTTTTTATGTGTTATGTGATGAAAAATGAAGTGATAAATCCCCAATTTATCCCCTATTTATAGTAGTTGTGCTTAAGAAATAAGATTATTAAATAATTAAGTCATTTTCTAATTATTGTTATCTTTCCACCTAAGGTTACAACTAAGGGTTATAATAAATGAAATCTTCCAACTCAATGTCCAACTCAATACCTAATTATAGCTTAAGTGTGAATCTAAATGCACACTTCATAATCTAGTTTAATCTAAGCCTTACATGTATAAACATATCTAGAAGAATTCTTACATATGTGAATATTCATTTACTGCAAGGAGAATTGGGGAGCAAGTAATAATATACACCATATATTTATATTATACATATATATACATAAAATTTCGTTCACCCCCTCCTCTTTTTATATTTTTAAGATATTTTTACACAAAATATAATTTTTCCAATGTTTATGATGAAAAATGCCTAAAGAAATGAAAATATAATCTTATACCTTTATGTATATGAATTTTCTTTAAAATATATACATATAAAGTGTAAGATATTTATATATATATAAATCATAGTCTTATGACCTAGTATTTAAAAATAATTTTCAAAATAATTATTATAGTGTGAAATGACACATTTTAGTGAAAATGGCAATATCAAGAAAAATAATATAACCCTTATTTATATAACTATATAAATTCGTGTATATGCCTATATACATGTATATATGTATGCGTGTTTGAATTTTATGCATTTTATAATTACTAAATGAAGTAGAAAATAATTCCAATAATTATGCGTTTTGTAAATAAAAATAGGTATATATTGCAAAGTATATATTGCAATAGAAATTAATCATATAACATTTAAATAATACATATTTAAGCATCAATTAGTATATATATATATATATCTACATCATCTAAAATACAAAAATGACCTAGGATATATACATATTTTTGAAAATATACAAATTTATTTATATATACTTCAACATATAAAAATACTATGACATTATTACAAATAATTCCTATCATTATAATTTTGAAAAATGTATGTAAAAAATTATATATGTATATATTGATTTATATGAATATACGTCGAATCAAATGGGTGGTATGCAAACATAATAGTTATTGCACATTTCCCATATAAGATAATAAAACATTAATTTAATCACATAGTTCACACATAAACTAATAATCACATACAAACTAAATAATTTAATCATATGATTAACTTTTAAAATACCTAAAAATACCGGATCATTACAGAACATCTTTCCTTTTTCATTATATCTGCAGGATTATTTTTTACAGAAATTATTTAAACTAGTCCTTGGTATCCAGTCAACCCCACAAAGCCCTGAAACGCCATCCCATCAGCTTGAGCGGGCACACAGAGGCATTACGACTAGATTGCCTATACCAAGTTTAATCATTTCTAACCCCAGACTATAATGAGAATTCAACATGTTCAACCCTTTGTGCAGAGGTTGCAAGAATATTATGGAATCTTCCTTATCATGCCATATTTATGTTTTAACTTAAATACTATCTAACACACTAACAACTTAGCAATGCATTATTTAACAATGCTTTTAAAGCAATACATAAAAAGGAAAAAAGAACTTACCACAAATTCTTCAGTCTTTAAGACTTGCTACTTCAATGCTTTTATTTATTTTTTATATATAAGATTATAAAATAAGTTAAGTAATATATAAACAAACCAAAGAAAAATAAGAACAACCACATAAACAAGAAGGTTTTATTTCTGAGAAATCTTGTAGGAAGCGTGTGTACAAATGAATACAAAGTCCCCTTAAATAGAGGATGAAAAGAAAAGAAAACAAAATATCTAATCCTACTTTTTACAAAGAGATTTACAGGAATCTGCTTTATCAGACAAACGTACAATTATTGACAAACTTTATTAAAAGTAAACAGGGAAAGTAGATTCCCAAATAGTAACTCCATTATGAGATCTGACAAATCTTCAATTATTGAATTTCTGATGTCATTGCATGCGTCAGCTACCAATTATGCAACTGGTCTTTTTCCTATTGATTTGGACATTTCTTCAATGTTGATGTCCGCTTCCTCTTCGTATGGATCCTGGGATTCTCCTGGTAAAACTTCATCCTTTGATGACAATGATACAGAGAGATTATCTGTTTCCAATTCTACAACAAAATTCTTCTTTCAATCTGTCTTCATCTCAAAAAGATATTTCCCAATTATCTCATCCTTAGAAATAGAAATTCCTTTCATTTTCAAATCCTTAACAATATTATGGAAAATAGTATTTTCTTCTGAATATGGACAAGTTTCTTCCATTTTCTGCTTATAGCTCTAGATTTTTTCTTGAATTAAACTCAATGTTGCATGGGAAACATATTCTCCATCATCCTCTTTAAGGATCATTTTCTTCCAAAATGATGTGAAAAATATCCTTTTAAGACAAGGAATATTTTCCAAAGTATACCCTAACTCTGGCTCCCATTTCCAGATCCAAGGTATAGAAAATTCCATGAAAAAATGTAATGAAGACATACCTTCAATCCAAAGATTATCTTTTTGGGACTTTTTGATTCTTGGTGAGAGATTAATCCATTCTTCATACAAACCCTTATATGGTTCTGGAAGAACTTTGATAGAAGGTCAAAAAATAGTCCACCAATTAATGAACCAAGTAGGAATATCCTTAGTGTAGACTTCTGGGCAAACTTTAAACCACCATGTATGTTTATTCTTGGTATTATCATAGAAAAAACAACTTTTAAAGGCTTCTTGATAATCCCAGTAATTAAACTGAATAGTCTGCTGCATCTCTAGTAAGAAAAATTCTTTTTGCCTGAAAGTGCTTAGGCCCCACTGTTCTGCAGTAATTATCTGCTTGATGATAGCTTTGGTATAACTATAATATGAAACATTTCCCTTGGGGAAATGATCAAAGATTACTGATCCCGTCAATTCCAAAAAAATTTCATAAATCATACGGCCTTTTAAAGTGCCTCCAGGATATGATTTATCCTCCAAGTACCTTTCTTTTAACTTATATGGATCTTTGGAAATTAAAAGATCCTTGGGTTCAAGAATGAGCATTATCTCCTTCTTACCCAACTGAAGATAAGGAAGAGATTTACCTTCTTCACTTTGTTCCTCACTATGAACAACATTTGCATAAGTAGAAGCTTTATCTCCTGAACTTGAAGCAATATTTTCTTTTTTCTTATGCTTCAAAAACTCTTGAAATTCTTTATTAATTTCAGGATCACTCGAAAAACTTTCTTTATAAAGTTTTTTCTGGCCCATCTGATTTATCAGATGTCTGCCACCACCTCTTGAAGAAGAATATCCCCTTCCTCCACGACCTCGATAATTATTACCAAGGTAGCCTTTTTGTGGAAACATTATTCCTGAAAATAAAGGAATAATATCAATATAATTTTTGAAAAATTGTCACCCATTAACGGATTTGATAAGTCTTTACCACCCACCGTTTGAGAGTGGACTAGCTGCATGTATAGTGCATGCAATCACTTATGTAATTATGCAATGCAAGATTCATTTATAACTTTAGCAATATCTGCTTTTTGCTTATATAAATGCATCGAGTTATTTATAACTTCTTCTTTTACTTCACAATTATCACAAATAGGCAAAATTGATTCTAGACTTTTAATCATAGAATCAACTTGTCTTGATTTATTAATTATTGCTTTAACACTGGAATGTCTTAATAAGAAATTCCAATATCTTCTTTGAAGATTATCAGCATTTCTATTAAGCTGTTCAATCCTCTGACGAAGAGCTTGAACTCTGGCACTATCCATCTGTTTAAGCAATACAGCTTTCATTAATAACATTAAGCAATACAACTTTTATTAATAACAATATCAATTTCTCTTTTTCTTTTCTGCCAATAAATTATATCAGCTTCTAACATATGTACATATTCATAATATTGCCAAAAATAAGGTATATTTTCAAAAATCTTTGATCTTACTTTCTGAAGATCATTTTTCAATTTATTTATCATTTTATCAATATTCCTAGATTCTTGCACAATTCTAGAAATTGTCATTCAATAATCTCTTGGTTGAGCCATCTGCATAAAAATGATTAGTATATGATGTTTGGAAATTTTTTCTCATAATATGCTTTTTTACAGACATAATATCTATAATGATCAATCAAATACTTATAATCATCATGATGTAAAGGTTCATTAACATCAATATATCCAAAATTAGTAATGCAATAAACAAGATCATCATAAATTTGTTTATTTTGTTTTTCATCTTTAATAGCTCTTTTAATATGTTTATATGGATAAAGCTGAAAATGAATTAAACTAGTATGATCCATAAACATATGATTATAAATAAGTCTTTCATACACACTTAATTCATGGCAAAATTGCAAACTTGGTCCTTTAACTTTACCTGTTTGGGGTTTTAGTCCTCTAACTTTTGATTTTGCAAAAATACCCCGTATCTTTTGATTTTTTGGCAATTTTATTCCTTGCAACCGAGACTTCCCTCTTTCCGGTTAAAATGCCTACGTGGCGAGTGATGTGTATGCAAAATTTACAAAATTGGTCCTTTAACTTTACCCATTTGGGGTTTTTAGTCCTCTACCTTTTGATTTTGCAAAAATACCCCATATCTTGTGGTCTTCTAGCAATTTTAATCCTAGGCAACCTGGAATTTTCTATTTCCGATTTATGGTATAACATGCACTAGACCACATGTATAACTTGCACTACAAGAAAACGCTCAATTTTCGGCGGAATAAATTAAAAAAAAATAAAAAATAATATTTTTTAAATTTTTCGGCGGATTTTCGGCGGAAAATTCGGCCGAAAAATTTAAAAAATTAAAAATAAATAAAAAATAATATTTTTTAATTAAAAATAATTTTTTTTAAATTTTTCGGCGGAAATTCCGCCTAAAAATTTAAAAAATTAAAAATAAATAAAAAATAATATTTTTCAAATAAAAAAGAATTAAAAAATATGAAAATAATTGTGTTCGTCGCAAAAGGTGTGATCATGCCTTAGGGTCAGAAGTTTCTTCGTGGTTAATTCAAGCCAACCTTTAAACAAGGATTGTGTGATCTAATCGAAAATAGGAAAATCCAAGTTTTCTAGGACTAAAATTGCCAGTCTACCAAAAGATACGAGGTATTTTTGCAAAATCAAAAGTTAGAGGACTAAAAATCCTAAATAGGTAAAGTTAAAGGACCAATTTTGCAACTTTTTCCATACACATCACTTGCCACGTAAGCATTTTAACCGGAAAGAGGGAAGTCCCGGTTGCAAGGACTAAAATTGCCAAAAAATCAAAAGATACGGGGTATTTTTGCAAAATCAAAAGTTAGAGGACTAAAACCCAAAACAGATAAAGTTAAAGGACCAATTTTTCAATTTTGCCCTTAATTCATACACCTTTCTCAGATACTTCTTATTCTGAGAACATTCACACCATTTACTTGTACTAGCCTTACTCATGCTATACAAGATCTATTTATGGTTTTCTGTAGACTTTTTATAGTCCATCTAACATTATTCCTATGATGTTCTAGTCAAGATCTAGAATCATAGAGTAACCTACCACCATTAAGATAGGTATCAGTTCTTAGACAAAAACTAATATCTTTAAACAATTGTTTCATTTGTCTTAGACGAAACATTATTCTAGTAATCCTTGTTCTAGGATACCACCTAAATTGATACATTATAGGTCCTCGATAAAGATGATTATAATATTGCTGATCCCACATATTAGTGGTCCATATGTAAAGGGGTTGGTCCCTATGTCCTGTTGAAGTCGACATTATCCTGTAAAAATTCTCTAGTAAGAAAATCTAGAAGGTTATTATCCTTGCCTTTCTTATAATTAATAGTAAAATCAAAAGGTGCTAAATGTGCTTGCCATCTAGCAAACATTTGCTTAGAAACATCATGTTTAAAATCTTTATTAAACATGGACTTAGCTGCTTGGCAGCCAGTAAATATTTTAAATTTCTGATTATATAAATCATCTTGGAATTTTAAAACACATTTTACTATAACTAAAATTTCTTTAGCTACTGTGGCATAATTCTTTTGGCTATTATTCCATTTTCCTGAATGATACCTAACTAGGTATTCTCTATTATTCATGGGAGATATTTGTTTTAATATTCCACCATACCCAATATCACTAGCATCAGTTTCTATTATTTTTTCCTATTGTGGATTGGATAACATTAAACAAGGTAATTTATTTACTTTAGATTTAATTATTCTAATAGCCTTAGTATGATTATCATTCCAAGGAATAGGTTTCTTTTTTAACCTATCATATAAGATAGCAGTATCTTGGGCTAAATTCTTATAATAAGCAGAGATATAATTAAGACTTCCTAAAAATCTTTGTAACTGAGTTTTGTCAGTTATTTCATCAGGAAATTTATTAGCAAACTCAATACTCCTATTTATAGGAATAATTTGACCTTTTTCAATATTATGTCCTAGAAATCTAACTTTAGTTTGAAATAATGACATCTTAGGTTGAGAAATTACTAAACCAGTCTGTATTATGATTTTTCTAAACATATCTAAATGTTTAAAATGAATTTCTATATTCTTAGAATATACAAGTATATCATCTATATATACTATGATAAATTCACTATATGGAATAAAAATATCATTCATTATATTTTGAAATTCTGAGGGGGCATTCTTTAATCCAAATGGCATGACATTCCATTCAAATTGCCCTATAGGTATATTAAATGCAGTTTTATACCTATCTTGTTCATTTATATGTATTTGCCAATATCCTGATTTTAAATCAAATTTAGAAAATATATTTGTATTATATAATCTGTCTAATAAATCTTTTTTATTAGGAATAGGATATCTAATCCATTTCAAAACTTTATTTAAAGGTTTGTAATTTATTACTAACCTAGGAACACCTCTTTCTTGTTCAACATGTTTATTAACATAAAATCCAGTACATGACCATGGTGACTTAGAAGGCCTAATTAATTTCTTATCTATTAAAGAAGCTATTTCTTTTTTACATAATTCCATATATTCTTGATTCATTTGACAAGGTCTTGCCTTAGTAGGAATATTCTTTTCATCAAAATTATCTTCATAAGGAAGAGAAACTATGACGACCCCGAAATCCCTTTATTATTATTAATCTTATTGTTATTATTATGATTATGATTATGATTATTATTATTATTATTATTATTATTATTATTATTGGCATTAGTGGTTGCATATATGCATACATTATTAATTACAAAATGTATAAGGTTCTTTACAAACATAAGGGTACATCCAATAAAAGAGAGTATCGACTTGCTAGTTCTACTATCTCTACATAGCAAATGCAAAAACCACCAAATACAAGTACGCAACAGAAATCCTACATCTTTCTTTCTAGTAAAACGCTTCAAAAGGTTCCTCCTCCTCATCATCGTAAAGGCTAGCTTCGGAAGCATCTAAATCATTATTTAACACGTAATCTACATTGAGTAGAAACATTTCTTTATACACATAAGGTGCTCGGGTGTCAAGTGCACATCAGTTACACATAGCACACACATAGTTTCACACTTTCTACCTTTTTTCACCTGACAGTGACCCTTATAACTACCCGGGCCGAAATAACAACCAGCACATTTCTCCCGCCAGCCTTATCCTCCAATGGTTGTATCCCGGGCATACGCCTAGTATTGTCCTACGACCCTCTCTGTTGAGTAGATCCCTCCGTCTACCCAAGGGGGGATTAGGAGATGGAAGGGTTGTGAACTCTTCCGGCTACTCAATAGTATGTCCCGGCGGAACACCCCCCATACCATTCCAGCACATATGGGCCCATTCACATAATTGTCATTTGTTCACACATGCACATAATATTTGGGAGTTTATATTATAGTTTAGTAAAGTAAGCTGCACACTTATAAATGAAAGCTTTATATTTGCTTATTAAGCATATTTACTTAGAAATGTTAAATATGTAAATAGACAAAATATAAATATAAATATATAAATATAACTAGTATGAATATATAAATATAAAGATTAAAATATAACTAGTATAAATATATAAATATATAGATTAAAATATAGCTAGTATAAATATATATAAATTTATAGATTAAAATATAAGATATATAAATATATGAATACTACATATATATATACCTATAGAAAATATTGATAACTATATATATAGATATGATAAGAATCATCTACATATACATATAAATCTAATAAAATGAATATAAGTATATATATACATATACGTAACATTTATATATATATATATATATATATATAAGTAGTTTATAACATATACCTATACGTACATATAACTATATATATAATTAGGCTATCATTAACATATAATGAAATTAGTTAAATGAATATATAATGACACTTTAAATATTTATATATATATATATATGTAATCGTCTAATCACTTACTAAAACCTTGAATAGGTTTATATATATATGTAAGGACTAAAGTAGGCATAAATCTATAGTATAAAGAATAATAAAAGTTCTATTTATCGAATAATAGATATGTGGAGCTTTCTTTACTAAGACTTTCAAGAACAACATAGGATATTCCCTTAATAGCTCAAATAAAGTATCATGGTCTCATACTACTTCATATAAAGCATAGAACTCACAAAATAGCTCAAATAAACATAAGAATTTCATATTATTGCAAAAAGGGCACAATAATCACATAGTTTTTCCAAGAAAGCATAGTAAGCACATAGTACTCCAAATAAGCATATTAATCACATAATATCTTCAAGATCATGCTCACAAGTCTATCCATCCTTCAACTTCCTCCCAACAAGAGTTATAATATGAAAAATTAAAGCTTTAAAGTAACATGAATATGGCAAAATGACTAAAATCCTCAACTTGGAGGCATGTTTGGCAAAAGCTCTCACTCCAGGCCATTCAAGCTTGATCTTTTACATTGCTTGGGCACAAGAGTATGGAAGCTTGCTTATTCTTCACAAGAAAGAAGAAGAAAACCTCTACTTAAGGCATAAAGAAGTGTTCCTACCTTAGTTTCTTCAAAGAAGTGTAGTAGTTTGGAGAGAGTGTAGTGTTTGGAGGAAAAATGAAAGAGAGAGTGAGGGTGGAAACAAGGGGCACGATTTTGGGGCTGTAAAATGGCTGAAAAATGAGGATTGTGGGTGTATATGGTCTTGTGTATTGATCTTCCAAGTATTAGAGGCAAAGATCTACATATTATATTCATCTAAATACCTCTTCCATACATTTATACATGGTTGTATATACATACACCTCACTTTACTAACCACCATGTATATATATGTGGGTATGTGTGTGTGTATATTTAGCTATGTATATCACCACTAATATATATTTATATATGTATATGAGGCTAGGTTTCAAGAGTGTATTAGTAGAGATATTTTGATAAAATATAGAATAAAATCAACTAAAATCAAACAAAAACCTATAAAATCTGAAAAATCTTATTTAGTAACTATTTGTATTGTTTATTTCTCAGAAAAACCGAAATTTGGGGTTGGAGAAGTGAAAAGACCAAAATACCCCTTGTTTTGCCCATTTTTCGAAAATTGCCCAAAAATAGAAATAAAATTCCAAAAATTCAAAAATTAATTTTTATAAGTCAAATAAATTCTAAAATATTTATTTATATTATTATTTTCATTTTTTGATAATAATTAAGCATTTTAAAAATTAGATTTCAAATTAAGAACTTAAAGACAATATTTTTCAAAAACTACTAAAATTTCTCGGAAAATAGGTAAAAGTTGAAAATAATCTATTAAATAATTTCTGGGAGTTTAGAAGGATTAAATGTATTAAATTTTAAGAATATTTGGAATTTATAATATTTTCTAAAAATTTGTGCAGTAAATGCTCATTTGTTCACAAATAAAAATCATATATTTGAAGAATAATTTCTATAAAAAAATAATTCAAAAAATAGTTCTATATTAGAAAAAATGATTCATCAAAATAATGGACACCCAATGTATAATATAAAATATTTAAATAAAGGATTTTACCGGATCGTTACAGAAACAATATGTTTCTTTCTATCCCAAAAAGCATTAGGGTGATCGCTACATATTTGTAATGAAAACTGATTTTTAATTAAACTCTTGTAACTTAGGATTTTTTAAATTTTCTTCTATATTTAATATAGAAATTTCTGATTTAAGAAAACTAAGTTGATTATCTTTTACTTGAATCAAATCTTTAAGATTGTTCAGAACTCTAGTAAAGGGTTCTGTAAGAAATTCAAATTTAATTTCATTGCTTTGAAATGTTCCAATAAAACCATTTTGGTCAATCTGTTTTAAAGGAAATAGTTTTTGGATAAAAGGAGTACCAAGAATTACTTGATTTGTAATATCTTTTACTAACAAAAAACTTGTAGGAATGCAAGTATTATTTTTGCAAATAAAAGCTTTGGGTAATTTATACCTAATATTAAGTCTTTTACCATCAGCAGAACTTAAGTTGTGAGTTGTTTTATGAAAATATCTTATAGGAATTATTCCTTCTTGAATACAATTTAAATCTGCATCACTATCTATAAGTGCAATGAGATCTTTAGCAAAATAATTATCTATTAATAAAGTAATTTTTATATGCCATTTTTGAGAAGTAATTATTTCTAAATTATTTAGAAAATTAATATTTTCAGAATCATTTAAGTCAGAATAATCAGTTTGTTTTCCCTTATTTTGAGAATTTTCTAATTGAGAAATTCTAGTTTCAAAAGATTGATTTTCATGTTTTAAACATATTATTTCATTTTTTAGATTATCTACTACCTGTATTAAATCTTGTAAATTAACAGGTTTTTCTTCCTGTTGGTGTTTTTCTCGTAACATTTTGTATACTACATCCATAGTATAAGGAGTAGTATCCTTAGGTTTGTTATTCTTTTTTTTACTTGATTCTCCTATAGATTCACCTATGATATGATCTATCAGGAAAGACTTAGCTTCAGAATCCTTAGCATGTTTTAAAATATCTAAAATATTATTCGATTTTAACATATTAATTTCAAATTCTTGAAATTGTGACATTAATTGATATAATTCATCATTATTATTTTCACAAGGTTGACTTATCTTACAAGGTTGACATTCTTCTTCATTACTATTAGAAGAATAATAACTTTCATTTTCTAAAACTTTCATTTGATCAGATTTATCTGAACTATAACTGTCTGAACTAGAATTATTTGGTTCTGACTCACTATTTAATAGTATTTTACATAATGATTCTTTTAAAGTATCATCAATATCTAATTCATTAATTTTTTGTTTAACACGACAATCTTTATAATAATGTTCTACTTGTCCACATTTAAAGCAGGCATTAGAAGGCTTAAATTTATTTTTCCTACGTTTATTTGGTTTCCATTTTTTAGGAAAATTATCCTGTTTAAATTGTCTTCTCTTTTCTCGTCTTTGCTTTTTACAAGCTTTATACAAAGGAGACTTATGTTTCTTTTTATATTTCCTATCTATTATAGTAGGTTTAGGTTTATCCATACCAAATTGTTCACAAAATTCACCTAATTGCTTTCGTTCATTAAGATGATGTTTCTTAATTTGTTGATTTAACTTTATTTCATTACATAAAGCTAATCCTTCATTAATACAAGTACTTATGAGTTTACCATAAGTATAATTATCATAATTAATACCTAAAGCATTACCTCTTAGAGTTTTTCTAACTCTTTCTGCAAATAATGCAGGTAATCCATCAATAAACTTAGATTTCCAATGAGAAGAATTACTTTCAGGTAATTCTAAGACTCTACTTAGAAATACATCTTTATACCATCTAAAACTTGTTAAAGTTGGACATCTTTGATTTTCTAATAGTGTTCTAATATTATCACTATTATCAGACCATCTGCCTGTAAAATGTTCAAAAATATTTATTATTAAAGTATATACAGATATTTCTATTTCTACACCATTTTCTGTTTTAACAGAATTTATTATATTATCTTTAGTGGTTTGGTCAAGATAATTATCCCACCATCCTTTTAATTGTCCTGTAAATCCAACAATAATCATAGATGCAATTTGTCTATCATTATTATTGTTGGTTTTACAAATTGTCCTATACATTAACATCCTATGTAGCATATTAGCTATCTGTTTAGAGGTATAAGCATCTAAATTCCATTCATAAATTTGTCTTCCACTACAACTGGTATTATTAACAAATTCTTGTTCCTCGTATAACAAATCTTGAGAAGTTGGCCTTGGATAATAATATAATCTTTGATTAGGCTTATCTGCAAATTTTCCAGAATAATTAGTTTTTCTTTTACTAATTTTATTTAGTTCATCATTAGATTTATTTGACTCTTCATTAAGAGTTCCTAAAGACAATTTTTTAAATTGTTCTTCTATTGCTTTCTGCAATTCAGAAATAGGTTCTAATTTAAATTCTTTTACCTCAGGAGGAGGTTGAATAGTTGGTTGTGCTATTACTTCTTGAAAAGGTACAACTATCTCAGTCTGTTTAACAGATTCTTGTAACTTATTTATTTTTATTTTTATGGTTTCTACTTGGTTTCCTAATTCCACAATCTGTTCTCCAAATATTATAGAATACAGATTTCCATAATTTAATTATTTTATTATACCATTTAAATGCACTGTAGTTGGTACTAAATCTTTATCAAATTTTTTTTCATAAGCATTATATTTTCTACTAGTTACAGTAGATTTTGTGGGATCAAAAGGATCTTTTCTGATCTCATTTTTTATTTCAAACGCTTCTTGAGGAGGAAATACTTTAGTAACAATTTTATTTTTTGAAATTTCATAATGTCTTTCTAAAACAGAAATTTTATTTTCAAAAGTTTCAATAAGTTTATAATAAAACCATTGAACAAAAGGTAAACATTGATTTATTTCAGAAAGGAAATTATAATAATTTTCTGAAAGAGTTTTTAACTCATTTGGTTCAAATGTTTCAAACAACCATTTTCTAAATTCTTCATATTGAGGAAGATTAAATTCTAATTTACATATTTGTCTTGCCCTTGATCTTGTGCTAAAATCAATTTTGTTGTATTCCATTAAAAACAATTTTAAACTTGATAACTCATTTCGCTGGGAGTTGGATCTTCATTATCCAAAGAATTTTTATTAGTGGGAGAAACAAAATTATTTGTATCTACTTTTAAATGTTTAAAAGGATCATTTGTATAATTCTCTGAAATCTTAGATTCTGAGTATCTTGAACTTCAAGGAGTTTCAACCTTATAATTTAAAGGTGAAATAAAAGAATATCTAGACTCTGGACGATAACCAATTCTTGGTAAAGAGTTTTGTCTGTAATTTTTAAATTCAATTATAACATCACCATTATTAGTTTGACTAATATTAGTTGGTTCTGTTTGTATTCTATTTATGGGTTCTACTACCCTTTCTATTTTCCAGTGTTCTGGAAATTCAATTTCATCCCATTTTATGGATTTTCTTGTTGTAATATTAGATTTTCCAAAATTAGATTCAATTACAATTGTTTCATTAGCTAATTTTTCTATTTGTTTACAATGAGGATTAAGAGTAAATAAAGGTTTAAAATATAACCTATAACAAATACATATTACTTCTGACCCTGATGCATAATTATAACCATGAGTCTTAACATTTAATGTTAAAGCATCACTTAAATTGTTATCAGTTAAACTTAACTGTAAATTAGGATAGACATTAAAATATACTGGTCCATTGGATAAACTACTTTGTATTATTCCCATTAAACTCTGAGTCCAATTAAGATTTCTACCATCTCTTAGGACAACTATAAAGCTTTCTGGTAAACCTTCTAAGGTTAAAGGTTTAAAAGCTATTTGTACTAAACCAATATGTAAAAACTTATAATTTTGGTTTCTATATTTACCAAAATCTTTTTCATTAATTAGTTTCAATATCATTTCATCATTATTTAATGATATTGTTTCTTCAGTAGTTTTAACTACTTGTTTCCAACTTATTTTCTCAAAAGTACCTAATTCATAAATCTTATTAATATTCATTTTAGGAATAGACCATCTATTTAATAGATCTAAGTCTTGAGGAATTTCAGCCTCATGACTAACACTATTTTTAACAGTTTTTTTATCACTATGAAATATATTCATCAAATAAGCATACAAAGAACGTGTTAGATAATATTCTTGTTAAAACATCCATATTGTATGCTAAACACCATAGAATAATCCCATGGCTCTGATACCATAACGGCCCAGGAACCCTCAGACACAGGGTACAGTTTTACAAACACAGATTGAAGCTTTATTAAATAAAATAAATCTAATTAATTTAAAATAATAAATTGATTCAGGCAACACCTATGAAATTTATTTTTCACTCAAACTTAATTTCATTTAAGCAAATGAAAAATCTTTATTTCTATTTTTGTTTCCTAATTTTGAATTTATCTTCACAAATAAATAACTAGGTGCCTGCAAATATATTTAGCTAACACGTTTGATCTATGCATACACATTTAACAGTATAAGTTTATAATATTTATGTTTTTGAACATGTTTGAGAACGCATCAAAGTTTATATTTATTCATTTTAAAAGTAGATAATGATTTAGAGTTTTTAAATAAATTTTCATGAATGAAACGAAATTGGGATCTAATCAGCAACATTAAGTTGCTGAGGAGGGCTTTTTCTACAAATTCTATCATAAAAGGGGAAAACTTGATGCACCCTTTAATTGGACTGTCCTTTTGTCCATTTAAACCAATCTTTTCAAATGACGGGGGTGTTTGATGTTTTTAATAGTACAACGGGTATTTGATGTTGTTACAAATTTTTCGGACCTGTATGAGTCACTCAAGTAGTAAAGTGAAAGTGAAGTAGGTTTACCAAGCACCAATTCTATATATATATGAATTATGAATATAATTCTATATAAAATAATATACATACACACAAATATAATTATTTATAAATAATATTTATTTACCATGATTATACATTTATATACATAAATAAGTGCAAGAATATTAAATTTTTAAATAAGTGCACTAAGTGCAAGGAAATATTTATATTATTTTTTGAATTTATTTTTAATGAACACAACTATGTATCTATATGTATACACAAAATGTTGGTGAAAATGAGGAAAAAGAAAGAAAAAAAGATTTCGAGTATTTGTGGGTGAAAAATATAGATCTAGCGAATAGTGATGGCGACAATTGTGCAAAGTTGTATTCACCATGGTGACCAGTGTTTGGTTTTCCTTGTTTGACGGTGGCGGTATCGACAACATGGTGTGGCGAGTGAGAATTGGTATGGGAGTATGGTGGCGGGATGAGGGAAGATGATATACAATTTTTCTTTTCTTTTTTTTTTCCTAGTTCTTCTGTTTCGATTTTCTTCATTTTTTAATTTTTCTAATTAGTTTTTTCATTATTTTGAAATAAGAAAATATATTTGTTTTTACTCTTTTAAAATTGAATATAAACAAACTATTAAATTTATTAATATATAAAATGAAATATAGAGAAAGTATAAAATATGTGTATAATACATCTTGTTATATTATATATATATATATATATATATATATATATAAATTGTTATATGTCTTATTTATGTATGTTTTATATTGTATTAATTTAGTATTAACATCATTTCATATGTATATATATAAATGAAATTTTGTCAATATATTTGTTTTTTGTATTTTTTATTATTATACTTATATTATCTAGCTATTTATATACGTTTCTATATATTTGAAGTAAAAGTTAATATAAAATAAGAAAAGTATAGTTTTGGGGGAGTTAAGCACATTTTGATAATTAATGGGGGTGTTTTTGTATCTTCTGATGCATACAGGGGCTAAATTTCAATGATCCTAACAGCTTCCATTAAAAGTTAACGGAAATCTCCTTTTGGGATTAAAATTGCAAAAAAAAGTGACTTATAGGATACAATGTCTATAATGTTGAAAGACTGGGACCAAAATTAAAAGTGGATCAACTTATGGGACTAAAAATGCAATTTTCTCAATACATAATAAATGTTGCACAATCAAGTATTTAGTTAATTAAGTAATTAATCTATACATTTAGCATTTCTTCATAAATGTATTGTTAAGATTTAGAGGGTGTTTGGCTAAGCTTATAAGCTACTTAAAATATCTTATAAGATGTTTGAGAGCTTATAAGATGTGGTAGAGTGTTTGGCAAAGTTTTAGGGGAAGGAGTTTATAAGCTCCTAAAATAAGATGTTTAAGAGCTTATAAGGTCTTTTTTTTAAAAAAAGGAGGGACTATTATTTTTTAAGATCCTACCAAACTTCATATTTTTAACCAAATTAATTATAATTTTGTCATTACTACCATCTTATAAGTTACACACCATATTAATTATCCAAACACATTGATAGCTTATTTTTAAAATAAGATTCAACATCTTAAAAGCTTCTAAAACATCTTATAAAATGTAAAAGTTTATAAGATGTTTCAAATAAGCTTTAGCCAAACACCCTCTTAAAATGAACGATTTAAACCAAAGAAAGTTGCCATGCTTGTGCTCACTAGCGTTAACTCCAACATGCACCAAGCGATATATATCTAAGATATTAATATTTTCTTAAAAACAAAAAAAAAGAAAATCGTATTTTCTAAAAACAAATTGAATCCTATGCAACTTAATATTACTCCATTAGTGCCTGATATCAACACCATGGATTGCTAAATATATTTTGATACTTTTAAGTTGAGGCATGCGAAGATGCCTTAAACACTATTTGATTCTACAAAGTGTAATTACACCAAATCTGAAGGGGAGGTAAATGTAATTGTGCAAACTACAGGGGGTCTGAGTGTAATTACACCAAATTCAAGGGGTGTAGATGTAATTATCTATAAATCTTAAGCAAGTACACATGATTATATAGATTAGGCAACTGAAGGGGCAGGAGCTCTGCCTCAGCCTACTAACAATGACATAAACTAGTTTCAAATGTTTTACATGGAGATGGGACTATCAATATACTTCTTAGGTCCACAATTCAATCCATGAACATTCAATACTATGGGGAATAAAATGAGTGAAGATATCACTTTGTTGTCGATTGATCCGAGAAGAAAGCCAACGCGCCAACGAATGGGGCGTTGATGTAAGTGGCGGGCTCAGATTGCCGGTAGTTATTCCTATCATCAGCGAAGTTGTCCCCATTATCAGGACCTCCTAAGACGGCTCCAACAAGAATGTTGGGATTAGGCGAGCCAGAGTTCAAGTACTGAAACCCATCGCTACAGCCAATGCGAGCCGGGTGGGCATGTATGGACGGTAGAGACGAGCCCCGGTGGTGAACGTGCTGCGGGTAATTCTGTCCGAATCCCACCATGTACGACATTTTGGCCGGATTGTTCCCGAGTATGTAGTCGACCTGCTTCTTTGCCAGGGCGACGAGTTTGTCGGAAGTGATGGTCGAAGATCCGCATGAGGCGACACCTCCGTGTGAGCTGAGGTACTTGGTGTATGCTAGCAAGAGAAAGCTTGATGTGGTTACGTATTGGAGATTGCTCTCACTTGCTTTGTAGAACAAGCCCCCTGTAAACAAACAATTTTGTTCTCATTAAGAGTGGAAACTTATCGAATAACAACAAAGTTGCCTACTTATGATAAAATTTTCTTGTTACAAATTTACACTATGTGCAGTGGTTACCAATAATGACAACTAATCACATATTTTAGCATTGTTTAGAATTTTTAAAAAATTCTTATTGTGATAAAATAATTATTCTTTTTCATTAAATATATACATGATCAGTTATAGATATAGTTTTATAAAAAAATTAATGTAGTAGTCTCACTAGCTAGTTTTTCTTTTTCTTTTCTTTTCTTTTTCATTATGTGTGGCTGATTTGTTATATTTTGTAATTTAAGGGGATACATGCAATATAAGGTATAATTCAACGGAGCAAAGCGTAATTAAACCTATCATAAAACTACTTAAATTCTAGACCTTGAGAGTCAGAGTTATGAATCACAAAGCAGAGAAATCAAGGCTACGCACCAGGAGTATACTGAGCCTGAAAATTAGGCGATCCTGGAATAAGAGAGCATATATAATTGTCCGAATGTGCTTTGAACAGTTGAAATTCTTGGATATTCCTCTGTAAAAATCCCTGATTACAAAGAAGAAAAAAAACATTAGGATATGTTTTCTCTATTAAAGGAAAAAGCTTTATAAAAAGAATAAGACCTGTGAGAGCAAAACTTTAGTTCCGGCACGTTTATCGTCCCAGCTGAAGGAATAAACATCATCATCAGCTCCGAGTGTGTGGCCGTTTGACTGAATGTAAGTCAAATATGATTCGTCTTCTGAAGCTCTATGCAGCCATGATGCTGCCCACAAAAGCTCATCCTGAAAATTCAGAGTACATTAATGAAACACAGAGGGGAGGTCAATGTAATTAATCAAAGGGGGAAGTTGGTAATTGGGGTATTTTCAGAGCGGGTGTGAGTGTAATTAACCAATATTTGCACTCAAATGACATAGGAAGAAACAGGACTGAATTGGCATAATTGCCTTACATGGTAGCCAGAGTAGGAGCAGTAAAATGGGCACACCACTGAACCAAGAGAGTCACTATAAGCACCTTTGTACTTGTTTGCAAAATCGAACACCTGGAAAAGTGATTCGAATTGAATTCATAAGTTACAATTCACTCGGCTGAAACAGAGAAAATTGAGACACAAATATTATTAGTCTGTTACCTGCATTGCTGTTTTTAGCAGTTTACTTGAATAAGAAGGGTCGGAATCTTTGAACACGATGGAAGCTGCAGCGAGCGCTGCAGCCGTCTCTGCTGCTACATCCGATCCCGGATTTTGAGGGGAAACTTTGTATACATTGCGGACTGTATCCATGTCCTCGGGTCTTTCCCAGCAACTGTGATCGTTGTTCGGGTCTCCCACCTGTTTCATATATCCCATGACTAATATATTAGCTATTTGTGGAAGTTTTGTACCAAAATTGTGAAAATTTCTATATATTGGGACGAAAAGTGGAAAAAAACCAACATATGTGAAATCAGACCTAATGGCCACGTCATATTCGCGTGACCTTTTCTGTTTAAAATCAAACAGAAGGACTATACTTCTTACAATAACCTAACTCGTCGGACTAATTTAACTTTTTTTACAAGGTTGGGACTATGGTCGCTAATGGCCCTATAGCTTAGGACTAAAAATGTAAATTTCCACTACATTTTATATTTATTTTTTCTTAAAATTAAAAATCTCCACCCCCCCCCCCCCCCCCAAAATGATAATCATGTCTTAAAAATATTTGGGTTAATCGAAAAATTTCTTGAGGTTATGCCCGTTTTTAACAAAACTCCCTATAGTATAAAAAACTACAAATACATCTCTGGTGTTTGGTTCCATGCTATAGATATCCCCTAATTGCAAGTGTGTTTGTAATATAGAATTAAATATAAGGGATGTAATTGTAATTTTTCAGATCACATGGAGTTTTGTGAAAAAGGGCAAATCCCCAAACGGTTTTTTTTACTGATAACTAAAAATTTTGTTAAGGTTCGATCTTTTTCAACTCCAATAAAAATTTCTAACTCTGTCCCTTAATTAGTTTCTTGTGGGAAATAATATTGCTAACGTCTCCTCACTTGTATGTACAACGTGTTTGGGGTGGCTGTGGCTGCTTTCAGTAGATAATCAGTTCCCCAGCGGACGGCATCCTTAGCGCTGTTGAGCTGACTCTTCATGGAGGTGCCAAATTCAATGACACTCCATGCGAGTAGTGTGGTGGTGAAAGCCATTGGCAGCCCAAATTTCACGTTGTCCCCGGCATCATAATAGCCTCCCACAAGATCAACCTGATGAAATTAACCAAATTTTTAAGGATTAGAAAAAGAAGTGACACAACTAAAATTCACCTATACAAAATCAACTTTTGCTACATTCACCGATCGATACACACGATACATGTATAAATTTGTGTTTGTAATAAGAAAAGATTGTTATGAGTTTTTTTATGCACACCATAACTCTCTATAGTATGAAAAATTAAAAATACTGCCCATAATGTTTGGTTACATGTTACAGATACCCCCTAACTATAGGTGGGATTGTAAACCGTACATCACATGGGAGGTACTTTTAATTTTTCGTGCTACAATGTGTTTTGTGAGAATGGGCCAAAACTTTAGGGACTTTTTTGTAATTTAACCGTCATTTTAATTACATGGTAGCCGGAGCCATCGGAAAGCCCTGAGTTTCCCCTCCACGTGAGACGTTGGTTTGATGGTAATCTCCCGGACCTCTGTCCCTCGAAGAAGAGGATTGATTTTTCGAGTGCGTTACTATAATCTTGTGAAGTGAAAGCAGAGCAAGAGAGAATGAGGAAGCAAAGAGAGAAGAGTAAAATGGGGACACTAAAACTGGATTTAGTGGTAGAAAACATCTGGTACATTGTAGCAATATATGTTTTCCAGTAAACCTCTAAGCCTGTAAGAGCAGACACACTTGTGTACTTAGAAGTTGAGTTTTTGTCTGAGGTGAGCTGCCACTTTATATAGAAGAAGGCAGTTAGAGAGTTCGTTAGTAGTTGTGTGTGTGTGTGTGTGTGTGTGCGTGCGTGTGTGTGTGTGTGTGTGTGTGAGAGAGAGAGAGAGAGAGAGAGTCAAATTTCGGTCACGGGATCAACGGCGGGAAGGACAAAACTTATTTAAGACATTGATGTCAAAGAAGACAAGAATTTGATGGGCTCAATTGTCACTCAAAAAATCTCATGTTAATTCACATGATCACGTAACACACCTCTAGTACAAAACAAAGATCTCTACTCTCTAGTCATTCTATATTCCAAAATTGCTGCTTCTACATGACCACAGTGTTGAAAACTTTATCAAATAACATGGATTGAAACATAATAATCCAAGATATGATAAATACGATTCCTATGAATCGATTAAGCACAGGATCTATAGTAAATAAACAAATAATGTTTTTGACTATAATCACTAACCTTGATCCATTGCAGATGCGGAAGAAAATGGAGCTAGGGTTGGTGGTCTTCTAAGCCAAGAAAAAAACGGCGTAAGTTTTTCTGTATTCTCTCTCTTAGATGGGGCAGAAAGAAAGACGTCGTTTTATATGGCTTAGGGACCATGCCCTAATGCATCTTAATTATCACACTTTAATTATGGGCCCATCAAACATAATCAGAGTGTGATCGGGCTTCTACACATAAAGGCCCATACTCAAAATATATAATATTTCTATAAGCCCACTGAATTTATTTCATAATAGATCACACAATTGGGCTTATTAATGAGATAGCGGACCATGTACAATAAATTAAATATGTGAGACCACCAAATAGGAGAAAAAATCCAACAATCTCTGTAACGACCCGGTAAATCCTTTATTTACATATTTTATATTATACAAAATTTATAGGATTATTTTGTGAGTTATTGATTTCTAGAGATTATTTTTTTCAAATATGATTTTTTTTGTGAACTAGTGAGCATTTTACTACCTAAATATTTATAAAATATTATAAATTCCAAATATTTTTTTAAAATTTTATGCATTTGATCCTTCTAAACTTCCAGAAATTTTTAATAGATTATTTTCAACTTTTACCTATTTTTCCAAGCATTTTAGTAATTTTCGGAAAACATTGTATTTAAGTTATTAATTTGAAATCTAATTTTTAAAATGCTTAATTATTATCCAAAAATTAAAATAATAATACAAATAAATATTCTAGGTTTTATTTGACTTATAAAAATTAATTTTCGAATTTTACAATTTATTTCTATTTTTGGGCAATTTTCGAAAAATTGGCAAAACAAGGGGTATTTTGGTCTTTTCACCTCTCCAACCCCAAATTTCGTTTTTTCCTGAGAAATAAGCAATAAAATACTTAATAAATAAGAGTTTCAGAATATATATGTTTTTGTTTGATTTTAGTTGATTTTATTTTATATTTTATCAAATATCTTTACTAATACATACTCTTGAACCTCATATACATAAATAACTATATATTAGTGGTGATGTACATGGCTACATATACACACACACATACCCACATATATATACATGGTATTTAGTAAGAATAGGTGTAAGCATATATAGCCATGTATAATGTATGGAATAGGTATTTAGTTGAATTTAATAATTGGATATTTGTGTCTAATACATGGAAGATAATTACACAAGACCATATACACCAAAATCCTCATTTTTCAGCCATTTTTCCAGCCCAAAACCGTGCACTCTCTCTTGCTCTTACACTCTCTTTCATTTTTTCCTCCAAACACTTCACTTCCTCCAAATTACTACACACTTTGAAGAACTAAGGTAGGAACTCTTCTTTATACCTTAAGTAGAGGGTTTTTCTTCTTCTTCTTGAGGAGATTAGGCAAGCTTCCATACTCTTGTGCCCAAGCAATGTAAAAGAACAAGCTTGAATGGCCTAGAGTGAGAGCTTTTGCCAAACATACCTCCAAGTTGAGGGTTTTAGTTATGTTGCTAGCTTCATGTTACTTTATAGTTCATTTTATCATGTTTAACTCTTGTTGGGAGGAAGTTGAAGGATGGATAGTATTATGAGCATGATCTTGAAGATCTTATGTGATTAGTATGCTTATTTGGAGTTCTATGTGCTTACTATGCTTTCTTGGAAAATTATGTGATTATTGTGCCTTCTTACAATAATATGGCATTCTTATGTTTTATTTGAATTATTATGTGAGTTCTATGCTTTATATGAAGTAGTATGAGACCATGATTCTTTAATTGAGCTAGTAGGAGAATATCCTATGTTGTCTTGAAAGTATTTGTGAAGAAAGCTCCACATATCTATTTATTATACTTTATTGTATAGTTTTATGCCTACTTTGATGATTATAGAAATATACATGTATATATATATATATATATGTACGTATATATATGTAAATATTTAAAGTATTGTTATCTATTCATTTAACTAATTTATTAGAGATTAGGTATATATATATATAGTTATGTACGTATATATATATGTCTACTTATTATAGACTAATTATATACTTAGTAATACTTAGTAAGACTACTTTAATCTATATATATATATATATGGTACGTATAAGTATATATATAATTATATTCATTTTATTGGTTATATATATATGTAGATAATTTCAATCATCTTATATCTATATCACACTTTATATAGTTTATATATTTTTCTATCATCTTTATATATATAAATTTATCTATATCACATTTTATATATTTTATATATTTATATTAGTTATCTTTAATCTATATATATATATTTAAGTATATTTATACTAGTTATATTTTAGTCTTTATATTTATATATTTATACTAGTTATGTTTATATATTTATATTTATATTTTATCTATTACATATTCTGCTACTATCTATTTACATATGCTTAATAAGCAAACATAAAGCTTTCATTTATAAGTGTGGAGCTTACTTTGCTAAACTATGATTATGTGCATATGTGAACAAATTGCAATTGTGTGAATGGGCCCATATGTGCTGGAATGGTCTGGGGGGTGTTCCACCGGGACATACTATTGAGTAGCCGGGAGAGTTCACCACCCTTCCATCTCCTAATCCCTCCCTTGGGTAGACGGAGGGATCTACTCAAGAGAGAGGGTCGTAGAACAATACTAAGGCGTATGCCCGGGATACGACCATTGGAGGATAAGGCTGGCGGGAGAAATGTGCTGGTTGTTATTTCGGCCCGGGTAGTTATAAGGGTCACTGTCAGGTGACGAAAGGTAGAAAGTGTGAAATTATATATGTGCTATGTGTAACTAATGTGCACTTGACACCCGAGCACCTTATGTGTATAAAGAAGTGTTTCTACTCAACGTATGTTGATTCCATGTTATATTATATTTAGATGCTTCCGAAGATAGCTTTTATGATGGTGAGGAGGAGGAACCTTTTGAAGCATTTTATTAGGAAGAAGGATGTAGGATTTTCCGCTGCGTACCTGTTTTGGGTTTTTGCTTTTGCTATGTATCAATAGTAAACTAGCAAGTCGAGACTCTCTTTTGTTGATGTACCCTTATGTAATGTACCTTATACGTTGTAATTAAAAATGTATGCATGTATGTAGCCAATAATGATAGTATTAATCTAATAATAGCCATAAGACTAATAATAATAATAAAGGGATTTCGGGGTCGTCATAATCTCCCACTTGGTCCACATATATTTTTTCGAAAAATTGTACATAGCTGAAACCTTAGTGCGCACAAACTTTATGCCATCTCAACCTCGAAATATCCCAAAACAATCTGGTCCATCAATTGTGTCAATATAGGATCAAAGCGGCTTTTGTCACATAAGTAGTAACTAAACCGAACAATGGTCACAATATCAGCAAAATTAATGACATAGATCAAGTATGGATGTGTAGCATGAAAATTACATGTAACGTGATCTCAATCATGTCTATTTCCAACTGGTCCTACCTTATGACTCAAAGAGTCCCTTAACACTTTCCAATCTTATGCAAAACCGCAGTGGAAGGTTAATATCCTTAGTTCAGAATATTCAATTAACTATGAAACCTTAGTCTGTACAGAACATAATCATAAAAATGTGTACAAAGAGCATAAAATCAAATAGCAAACTCCCATTAACATGGCATACCATAAATCCTCATGATACCCATTAAGCTTCATGACCACGTAGCACTTTAAGTGGTGATTCCTTAGTGAGCTTTAAAATATTGAGTTTGTATTAATATTCTCTATTGACACCCCGAATACTCTGAACTTATTTATTCACAACTAGAAAATTAATGTCTATATATCAGACTTTTTCAAAAATCTAGTTGTTCTTCGAATATAGCTTGGAGACCTTATTATCAAAATGTCAACACTATTGATCATTTTCAATCTAGTGATAAATACAAGCTATATTCCTTGATTGGATGTCTTATAGCAAATTATGCATTCGACTTTCATAGTTGAAAAGCTATTAGTGTCTTAACACTTTTCCGAAATAGCTCCTCCAACTATCGTGAATACATAACGTAATGTGGATCTCTTGCTATCCAAGCATCCAACAAACGACTGAATTGAAATACCACACAATCTTTAAGTGGTTTTATTTTCAATAAGCGAGCATATATTTATTATTCTTTGTAGATACTTCATAACCCATTATTTTAATAATCCAATTTTGGATTACTAAAATATTTGCCTAGCATCCCTACTAAGTATGCTAAATTCTAATGCATACATACTCATGCATATATGAATTGGAGTAAAACCTTTGTCACCCTTTGCTATAGGGGTGTCCCCTGGTGCACAATTTTGCTCACCAAAATAGCTAAGCACCTTACCAATATGGGTCTTTTGCGTTTAAGTATATCTTTATGCAATTGGCTTATATTGTTACTTGCGAGTAGATTATTATCTACATACAACACCAGGAGAGAAAATTTGCTCCCACTAATCTTGAGATATATGCACTAATTAAAGGTGTTTTTCTTGAACTAAAAGAGGTCATCACCCTATTAGATTTTCGGTATCACAGTGGAATGCCTACTTGGATAGTTCATGGACTTTTTTCAATTTACATTAGGTGCTTTGAGTCTTTAGACTCAAATTTCTCCGGTTGCACCATGCATATTGTTTCTTTAATGCCTCCATTCAGAAATATTATCTTTATGTCCATTTGATACAGCTCTAGATCATAATGAGCCACAAGTGCCACACCAATTTTTAATAGAGTCTTTTGTCTAAACTGACGAGAAAGCCTCTTTAAAAATCAATGCCTTCATTATGAGTAAATCCATTGGCATATTTTGTATCTTTTAATGCTACCATTTGAATTCCGTTGATTTTGAAATTATATTCATAACCAATGAATTTCATCCCTTATGGTAACTGACAAGATTCCAAATACCATTGCCCCTCATGGATTTCATCTCCTCATTCATGGCCTTGATCCATGCATCAGAATTCAAACACAATTTGATTTAACTAAAAGATGTAGGACCATCTTGCAATCTCATATCAAATTTGTGTTCATGGAGATAAATGATATAGTCATCTGAAATCATTTTTCTCCTTCATCTGGTGGATCTCCTTATTGGCACTTTAGATTTGAGGTTGTTGGGGTTCATCAGCTTCAATAGATGATGATTCCCTACTTGGTTAGTGGACATTTCAAATATAGTTGTGTTTTACGTAATATCCTAACTTACAAGCTGAAGAGTACTAGGATAAACTATCCAATCCCTTTCAGCTGTGACCATAATGGGAATGCTAACACATTCCTCTTCAAACACAATCTTTCTATTTCGACATCTCCCACTATAACCAACAACTTCTATTTACGTGGCATTTCCCCTTTTGAAAAAGGACATATGTGAGGATCATAGAATTTGAAGTCCCTCGATTTGAGTATCCAGTAAAGTAGTAACTATTGTTTCTTTATGCCAGTTTATCTTTACTTAGGCCTCTGAGGCCTAACCTCAACCGGACATCCCCAAACATGCAAGTGTCTAATGCTAGACTTTTAACCCATTCACAACACGTATGGGGTCTTAGTTACTATTTTGTTTGGAACTGACTTTATTGTATTAACTGCAGACTTTAGTGTCCCATCTAAAAGTTACTTGCGAAAATTACGACTACTCAATAATCAAGTACAAATAACCACATAGGAGTAATCATCAATAAAGTTGATATCAATTGTTATCCATTCCATGATACCATGGGGAATGGTCTATAAAATTATATGCATCAACTCTAAAGATTCTTTACTTCATTTTGCACTTATTTTCTTAAATAAGAAAAAATCAAGAATTCCCTTTGACATAAGCATATTTATTCTCTATTCAGAGAAATTACCTATTGCTTCTATTATCACACAAATGAATTCTTATTATCCAATTTGGCTTTAGTACCAAAGTTACTTTTAAAAGGCGTCTTTTTATTTATGTTAAAGCTATCGGTATCTAATATTCACAATATAACAAACTAGAATACAAGTTTCATTAATGTTTAAATTTAGAGAAATACTGAAAATTCCATTTCCAATGGACAAGGGGATCTAGATTTGTCCAAACCGGAAATAGAAATTAAATTCCATCTCATTGATGGCGTAATCAAAATTTTTCTCTAAATTCAAACACAAACTAGTATTGAGGAGAACATTATGGATACCAATAGCCTTTAATAAAGTCTTGTTACCATTTTTTCTATATAGATGTATCTTTCAACACCAATTGGCACTAGACACCTTAATTAATGATGAAGTATGAAGTACTAAAGTTAAATTAATAAAACAAATAAAATTGAGAAGTCATATTCTTCGCACACCCATTAACCTAATTGGGACAATATTCTTTATGTGACCAACTTTCTTGCAAAAGTAACAAATAATTATTGAATGTGTTTCTTTTGCACTTTATGTTGAAATATCACAAGTTCTGCAGTTTCTTTAAAATAAGTCCTTCTTCATTTCTTAATGTCAATAGTTTATTGAGAAATTATTGCCAATAATACTTCATCCATTTTCTTGATTAAAATTAGGTCCACAAGAATGTATTTGGACATTCAAACTTTAAGGACCTTTATATTTATTACAAGATTGGACTATCCTTTGATGTACTTCTTTATGTTTCCTTTTGCATTTACAATGCATTGAAATGAGCTTTCTAAGGATAATGCCCATTTCGACCCTTTCGCTGGAACGAATCGATCTTCTATCTTTGCTTTTGGAAACTTTAGCATTTTCTTTCTCAAAATACGACCCCTTATGAATACCGGGAGTTCAAATGTTGCATGACTATTAGGACTAATATGATTTGATTGATCCTACTTCTCGTATGCGGCTTTCTATCAATAGTACTAATACTAATGATTAGATTCGTAGGACTATCAAATCCTAATGTACATAGTCAAGTCTACGCATCTAAGCACATCATAAAGTGCATTTTTCTATTTCTTAAGGTTTGTGCTATTAAGCACATGGGATGTTATTCATAATGGCAAATATTAAGGACTCTATAAAGAAAATTAAATATGCTCAAAGTAAATCAAACCATATAAAGCATCACAAGTGTGAATAATAAATATATCAAACACCCTACATGCAAATGGGCCCATCTCAAGATACCAGCACAACATTGTCATTTAGTCTGTTGACATAAATAACAACTTGTAAGTGGTACTTTTGTCCATAATTCATGAATATTGATAGTTCCTAAGATACCCAACACGACATTATTATTTAGTCTTTGGACAAAATACCAACTCGTAATGGTATCACATAATTCATAAATATTTCATAATTGAAAAACGGCCTAAGCAATATGCCTTTCTTTGGACCGACAAATTGCCAGCATGTTAACCAAGATAATTTTAAATATTTATGACTATCCTTTGTCTTGCCAAAATAGTCTTCCTTTGGGCCGGACTATCTCGCATAGAGAAAATAACACGAAATTCATATTCATGAATAAATCATCTAGCCAAAATAATCTTCCTTGGGCCGATATTTCGCATAGATAAAGCTAATAGGACACTTACATATTTATGATATCATATCTGGCCAAAATAATCTTCCTTTGGGCCGATTATTTCGCATAGATAAAAGAGTATGAACAATGTATTCATAAATATTAACCATCTGGCCAAATAACCTTCCTTTGGGC
>CM047876.1:14757278-14806788 GCA_026212405.1 Petrea volubilis | reverse complement strand
TGTGGGTTTGGAGGATTCTATTAGGATCATGTGGAGATGTAAATCCCCTAATCTATGCATGCGATGAATTTGGGTTGTCCTATGAGACGAAACACCTGTTGTTTCGGCACAACGAACATAGCAAAGACACCTTCAACAAGAAAGGCTGTTATGGCCAGACAATTAAGTATGTGGCCAATTTGGGGTCTAGCGGGCTTTCTCCTTTTGCTTAATAGGTGTCTATTGGCTGATAGGGAAATCGTGGGGCTAAGGGATTGTGTTTAATTGTGATGAAATATATTTGCAACCACAATGCAACATACAGAACTGATATTTGTTGGAAATTACTATTTAATATGGGACAATCTCCAAGATAGCTAAGAGTATCGCCCTGAATACTGATGCCAATCCTTCGAGGCTTGAGAACAAGCTTCTCTTTGGGGAGGGGGGGAGGTGTAACGACCCGGTAAATCCTTTATTTACATATTTTATATTATACAAAATTTATAGGATTATTTTGTGAGTTATTGATTTCTAGAGATTATTTTTTCAAATATGATTTTATTTGTGAACTAGTGAGCATTTTACTACCTAAATATTTATAAAATATTATAAATTCCAATATTTTTTTAAAATTTTATGCATTTGATCCTTCTAAACTTCCAGAAATTTTTAATAGATTATTTTCAACTTTTACCTATTTTTCCAAGCATTTTAGTAATTTTCGGAAAACATTGTATTTAAGTTATTAATTTGAAATCTAATTTTTAAAATGCTTAATTATTATCCAAAAATTAAAATAATAATACAAATAAATATTCTAGGTTTTATTTGACTTATAAAAATTAATTTTCGAATTTTACAATTTTATTTCTATTTTTGGGCAATTTTCGAAAAATTGGCAAAACAAGGGGTATTTTGGTCTTTTCACCTCTCCAACCCCAAATTTCGTTTTTTCCTGAGAAATAAGCAATAAAATACTTAATAAATAAGAGTTTCAGAATATATATGTTTTTGTTTGATTTTAGTTGATTTTATTTTATATTTTATCAAAATATCTTTACTAATACATACTCTTGAACCTCATATACATAAATAACTATATATTAGTGGTGATGTACATGGCTACATATACACACACACACATACCCACATATATATACATGGTATTTAGTAAGAATAGGTGTAAGCATATATAGCCATGTATAATGTATGGAATAGGTATTTAGTTGAATTTAATAATTGGATATTTGTGTCTAATACATGGAAGATAATTACACAAGACCATATATACCAAAATCCTCATTTTTCAGCCATTTTTCCAGCCCAAAACCGTGCACTCTCTCTTGCTCTTACACTCTCTTTCATTTTTCCTCCAAACACTTCACTTCCTCCAAATTACTACACACTTTGAAGAACAAAGGTAGGAACTCTTCTTTATACCTTAAGTAGAGGGTTTTTCTTCTTCTTCTTGAGGAGATTAGGCAAGCTTCCATACTCTTGTGCCCAAGCAATGTAAAAGAACAAGCTTGAATGGCCTAGAGTGAGAGCTTTTGCCAAACATACCTCCAAGTTGAGGGTTTTAGTTATGTTGCTAGCTTCATGTTACTTTATAGTTCATTTTATCATGTTTAACTCTTGTTGGGAGGAAGTTGAAGGATGGATAGTATTATGAGCATGATCTTGAAGATCTTATGTGATTAGTATGCTTATTTGGAGTTCTATGTGCTTACTATGCTTTCTTGGAAAACTATGTGATTATTGTGCCTTTTTACAATAACATGGCATTCTTATGTTTTATTTGAATTATTATGTGAGTTCTATGCTTTATATGAAGTAGTATGAGACCATGATTCTTTAATTGAGCTAGTAGGAGAATATCCTATGTTGTCTTGAAAGTATTTGTGAAGAAAGCTCCACATATCTATTTATTATACTTTATTGTATAGTTTTATGCCTACTTTGATGATTATAGAAATATACATGTATATATATATATATGTACGTATATATATGTAAATATTTAAAGTATTGTTATCTATTCATTTAACTAATTTATTAGAGATTAGGTATATATATATATAGTTATGTACGTATATATATATGTCTACTTATTATAGACTAATTATATACTTAGTAATACTTAGTAAGACTACTTTAATCTATATATATATATATATGGTACGTATAAGTATATATATAATTATATTCATTTTATTGGTTTATATATATATGTAGATAATTTCAATCATCTTATATCTATATCACACTTTATATAGTTTATATATTTTTCTATCATCTTTATATATATAAACTTATCTATATCACATTTTATATATTTTATATATTTATATTAGTTATCTTTTAATCTATATATATATTTAAGTATATTTATACTAGTTATATTTTAGTCTTTATATTTATATATTTATACTAGTTATGTTTATATATTTATATTTATATTTTATCTATTTACATATTTTGCTACTATCTATTTACATATGCTTAATAAGCAAACATAAAGCTTTCATTTATAAGTGTGGAGCTTACTTTGCTAAACTATGATTATGTGCATATGTGAACAAATTGCAATTGTGTGAATGGGCCCATATGTGCTGGAATGGTCTGGGGGGTGTTCCACCGGGACATACTATTGAGTAGCCGGGAGAGTTCACCACCCTTCCATCTCCTAATCCCTCCCTTGGGTAGACGGAGGGATCTACTCAAGAGAGAGGGTCGTAGAACAATACTAAGGCGTATGCCCGGGATACGACCATTGGAGGATAAGGCTGGCGGGAGAAATGTGCTGGTTGTTATTTCGGCCCGGGTAGTTATAAGGGTCACTGTCAGGTGACGAAAGGTAGAAAGTGTGAAATTATATATGTGCTATGTGTAACTAATGTGCACTTGACACCCGAGCACCTTATGTGTATAAAGAAGTGTTTCTACTCAACGTATGTTGATTCCATGTTATATTATATTTTAGATGCTTCCGAAGATAGCTTTTATGATGGTGAGGAGGAGGAACCTTTTGAAGCATTTTATTAGGAAGAAGGATGTAGGATTTTCCGCTGCGTACCTGTTTTGGGTTTTTGCTTTTGCTATGTATCAATAGTAAACTAGCAAGTCGAGACTCTCTTTTGTTGATGTACCCTTATGTAATGTACCTTATACGTTGTAATTAAAAATGTATGCATGTATGTAGCCAATAATGATAGTATTAATCTAATAATAGCCATAATAATAATAATAATAAAGGGATTTCGGGGTCGTCATAGGTGGTATCAGAGCTTGGGTTTACGCCTAAGCTATGCTGGGTAAGGATCCTCGGCGTAAGATTTTGGAATTGAAAGGAGATAGGCTTGATCCGAATAGGTTAAGTAGGAATGAATTTCCTTGAGATGTGTTTGACATGCAGGGTGGCGGGTGTGGCTGGGCGGCCGACCAGTGCATACTTTGCTCCCCTGAATGGCAAATACTTGACTAATTTGAGTATAAGGCGAATTTTTTTGGGTAATAGTTGTAAATACTTGTGAAATTATGTGACTTAAGTTCGACGTGTGTAAAATCTACCTCTTGAACCTATAGGAACCAACTCGAGAGTCACCACGAGTATATGTGAAGTTGCTAAAACCTCTAGTGCATCTAATGGATTTTATATAAGGTTGAATTATATGTTTGCGAAAACGTATCTTTTGGTAAAATTAGTACTGAGATAAGGACCTTGAGAATTGGGAAAGGTAGAGGCTATGTACTTTGTTGAACTTAAGAAAAGAAAGATTTGGAAGCTTGTGGAGGTCGTGGGCATTTTGTATTGAATTGCCCTCAGTCCAAACCAGTGCCAACCCCGAATACTGGAAAGAATACAAAGGGCAATGGGAAGCAAGTGGAGAAGCCACGAATTCAAGGGAAGGTCTTTGCTATGAACCAGGCCGAGGTCGAGAATTCGGCGGTCGTGGAAGGTACGCTTCTCATTGACCGTTATTTTGCTAAAGTGTTAATGGATCCTGGTTCTACGCATTCATATATATCGACTAGTTTCTTTACTAGTTTACAAGTTCAACCTGAGGCCTTACCTTACGAATTAGAAATCACAACACCCCTTGGAACTAAATGGAAGACGGACTTAGTTTATCGAGATTGTGCACTAGAAATTGGTGGGCAAAAGATGACTGCTTACCTAGTATTACTACCCATTCATGACTGTGATGTTATTTTTGGGTATGGATTGGCTAGCAACACACTACGCTCAAGTAATACTGTCATCACAAAGTTGTGCGCTCTGTTTTCCCGAATCAACTATCATTGAAATCGTAGGAACAAAACCACACCCGCATTACCCATTATCTCTTCTCTACAAGCCATACGACTGCTACAGAAGTGGCAATTATGCGTTCTTAGCCATATCATGAATAAGTCGGTAAGATAAGAAGATGCTTAAGAGGTGCCCATAGTAAATGAGTACCCGATGTTTTCCCTGATGATTTGAAGGACTTACCTCCACATCGGGAATTGGATGTGTAATCGAGTTGTTACCTGGAACAGCTCCGATCTCTAAAACTCCTTATAGGATGGCCCCTGCTGAGTTAAATGAGCTTAAGACCCAACTACAAGAATTACTCGATAAAGGGTTTATCCGCCCGAGCACATCACCATGGGGAGCTCCGGTACTATTTGTCAAGAAGAAAGATGGAACTTGGAGGTTATGCATCGACTATCGTCCGCTTAACCAAGTTACCATCAAGAATAAGTACCCTCTACCGAACATTGATGAGCTATTTGATCAGCTTCAAGGAGCTTCAGTTTATTCAAAACTGGATTTGAAAACCGGATATCATCAAGTACGAATTCGAGAGGAAGATATCCCTAAGACCGCCCTTAATACTCGGTACGGTCACTACGAGTTTGTGGTGATGCCATTCGGTGTAACGAATGCCCCGGCAACGTTCATGGAGTTGATGAACCGGATATTCCGACCATACCTAGACCAATTTGTAGTTGTCTTTATAGATGACATACTGGTCTACTCTGAGTCGGAAGAAGAGCACGAAAGGCACTTGAGGATAGTACTTCAGACGCTGAGGGAAGAGAAATTGTATGCCAAATTCAGCAAGTGTGAATTCTGGCTGACACAGGTGGCCTTTTTAGGACACATAGTGTCGAAGGATGGGATTGCAGTTGATCCAGGAAAAGTGAAAGCCATAGTGGAATGGAAGCAACCAATGACTGTCACGGAGGTGCGAAGTTTTCTGGGTTTGGCTGGGTATTATCGGAGATTTATCAAGGATTTCTCCAAGATTGCTCGCCCCTTAACCAGACTAACGCAAGCCAAAGTGCGGTTCATTTGGGATAACCATTGTGAAACTAGCTTTCAAGAATTGAAGGATCGATTGGTCACCGCCCCTGTATTAACTCTGCCACAGGGGAATGAAGGATTTGTAGTCTACACAGATGCGTCCAAAGAAGGACTAGGCTGTGTACTTATGCAGAATAAAAGGGTAGTAGCTTACGCTTCGAGAAACCTTATGAAGAAAACTACTCCCAACGCATGATCTAGAGCTGGGCAGCCATTGTCTTTGCTCTTAAGAAGTGGAGACATTACCTTTTTGGTACTTCGTTTGAAGTATTTACTGACCACAAAAGTCTCAAGTATTTATTCTCTCAAAAAGAGTTGAATATGAGACAACGAAGATGGTTAGAATTGGCTAGCTGATTTTAATTGCGACATTCTATACCATCCGGGTAAAGCGAATGTCGTAGCTGATGCTTTAAGCAGAAAGGCTAGCCTAGCCTGCTTAAATGATACAAGAATGGAAATTTTTAGAAGACATCTCAAGTTGGAAACCTAAAGAACGGGAGTTTGGAGTTGTGTTTTCACAATCTACATGCTCAGCCCGTGATACTTCCAGCGAATTAAAGAAGCACAAGAAATGGACGACGAACTCCGAAGGGTTAAAGAGAGGGTTAACCTCGGCCAAGAAAAGGAGTTCGCATTGCCAAACGATGGAATTTTGAGATTGAAATCGAATATAGTTCCAAACAATGAGCAGCTGAAAAAGGGAGATATTAGAGGAATGCCATAATACCAAGTACACCAATACATCCAGGGGACAAACACGATGTATCAAGATGTGAGACGACAGTACTGGTGGCCCAAAATGAAAAGGCAGATAGCAGAGTTTGTGGCAAAGTGCTTAAACTTGTCAACAAGTTAAAGCAAGCCACCAGAAGCCTTTGGGTTATTGCAACCTCTTCCAATCCCTGAGTGGAAAATGGGAACACATTACGATGGATTTCGTTATGGGACTACCACGAACACAGAGAGGTCACGATGCAGTATGGGTGGTCATGGACAGACTCACAAAAAGCGCCATTTTCTTGCATTTGCTACGACCTATTCGCTAGATAAGATGGCAGAAATCTATAAAAATGAGATTGTTCGCTTACACGGTGTCCCAGTAAGTATAGTATCTGACCGAGACCCTCGGTTTGTCTCAAAATTTTGGCAAGGATTACAGAAGGCTTTGGAGACTAAGTTGAATTTTAGTACGGCTTATCACCCACAAACAGATGGACAGACTGAAAGAGTTATCCAGATTCTTGAAGACATGCTTAGAGCGTGTACCTTAGATTTTGGTGGGAATTGGGATCGACACTTGCCCCTCACAGAGTTCGCCTATAACAACAGTTACCAAGCCACGATAGGCGTGGCCCCGTTTGAGGCTCTTTATGGAAGAAAGTGTAGATCCCCAGTTTGTTGGAGTGAAGTGGGTGAAAGTAAGCTAATAGGCCCAGATTTGATTCGTGAGACAACAGAAACGATCAAGATGATAAAGAAAAGGATGGAGACAGCACAAAGTCGTCAGAAGAGTTATGCTGACCGACGACGAAAAAACTTGGAGTTCGAAGTAGGTGACTTCGTATTCTTAAAAGTCTCGCCAAGAAAAGGTGTTTTGAGGTTTGGGAGAAAGGGCAAGCTTAACCCACGCTATATTGGACCTTTTGAGATACTTGCGAGAGGAAGTTCCTACCGATTATCCTTACCCCCAACTTTGGCAGAAGTACATAACGTATTTCATGTGTCTATGGCTTAAGAATACCATCCTGATCCCTCTCATGTTGTCGACCATGAGTCCCTCGACATTAGTCCAGACCTGACCTATGTTGAAGAACCAACGAGAATTCTAGACTTCCAAGAACAACATCTGAGAAACAAAACCATAAAATTAGTCCGCGTTCTATGGAAGGACCATGGGATTGAAGAGAGTACGTGGGAACGACTGGAAGAGATGCAAGAGAACTACCCACAGTTGTTCGTATTAGGCTTCGACTCAATTTCGAGGACGAAATTTTCTAAGGAGGGGAGGATGTAACGACCCGGTAATCCTTTATTTACATATTTTATATTATACAAAATTTATAGGATTATTTTGTGAGTTATTGATTTTCTAGAGATTATTTTTTTTTCAAATATGATTTTAGTTTGTTGAACTAGTGAGCATTTTACTACCTAAATATTATAAAATAGTTATAAATTCCAAATATTTTTTTAAGAATTTTATGCATTTGATCCTTCTAAACTTCCAGAAATTTTTAATAGATTATTTTCAACTTTTACCTATTTTTCCAAGCATTTAGTAATTTTCGGAAAACATTGTATTAAGTTATTAATTTGAAATCTAATTTTAAAATGCTTAATTATTATCCAAAAATTAAAATAATAATACAAAATAAATATTCTAGGTTTTATTTGACTTATAAAATTAATTTTCGAATTTTACAATTTTATTTCTATTTTTGGGCAATTTCGAAAAATTGGCAAAACAAGGGGTATTTTGGTCTTTTCACCTCTCCAACCACCAAATTTCGTTTTTTTCCTGAGAAATAAGCAATAAAATACTTAATAAATAAGAGTTTCAGAATATATATAGTTTTGTTGATTTTAGTTGATTTTATTTTATATTTTATCAAAATATCGTTACTAATACATACTCTTGGAACCTCATATACATAAATAACTATATATTAGTGGTGATGTACATGGCTACATATACACACACACACATACCCACATATATATACATGGTATTTAGTAAGAATAGGTGTAAGCAATATAGAGCCATGTATAATGTATGGAATAAGTAGTTAGTTGAAGTTAATAATGGATATTTGTGTCTATACATGGAAGATAATTACACAAGACCATAATATACCAAAATCCTCATTTTTCAGCCAGTTTTTCCAGCCCAAAACCGTGCACTCTCTCTTGCTCTTACACTCTCTTTCATTTTTCCTCCAAACCTTCACTTCCTCCAAATACTACACACCTTTGAAGAACAAAGGGTAGGAACTCTTCTTTATACCTTAAGTAGAGGGTTTTTCTTCTTCTTCTTGAGGAGATTAGGCAAGCTTCCATATCTTGTCCCAAGCAATGTAAAAGAACAAGCTTGAATGGCCTAGAGTGAGAGCTTTTGCCAAACATACCTCCAAGTTGAGGGTTTTAGTTATGTTGTTAGCTTGTTACTTTATAGTTCTTTTATCATGTTTAAACTCTTGTTTGGGGAGGAAGTTGAAGGATGATAGTATTATGAGCATGATCTTGAAGATCTTATGTGATTAGTATGCTTATTTTGGAGTCTATGTGCTTACTATGCTTTCTTGGAAAACTATGTGATTATTGTGCCTTTTTACAATAATATGGCATTCTATGTTTTATTTGAATTATTATGTGAGTTTTATGCTTTATATGAAGTAGTATGAGACCATGATTCTTTAATTGAGCCTAGTAGGAGAATATCCTATGTTGTCTTGAAAGTATTTGTGAAGAAAGCTCCACATATCTATTTATTATACTTTATTGTATAGTTTTATGCCTACTTTGATGATTATAGAAATATACATGTATATATATATATATATCTGTACGTATATATATGTAAATATTTAAAGTATTGTTATCTATTCATTTAACTAATTTATTAGAGATTAGGTATATATTATATATAGTTATGTACGTATAATATGTCTACTTATTATAGACTAATTATATACTTAGTAATACTTAGTAAGACTACTTTAATCTATATATATATATATGGGTACGTATAAGTATATATATAATATATTCATTTATTAGTTTATATATATATGTAGATAATTTCAATCATCTTATATCTATATCACACTTTATATAGTTTATATATTTTTCTAATCATATTTATATATAAAACTTATCTATATCACAATTTTATATATTTTATATATTTAATATTAGTTTATCTTTAATCGATATATAATATTAAGTATATTTATACTAGTTATATTTTAGGTCTTTTTCTTTATATATATTTATACTAGTTATGTTTATATATTTATATTTATATTTTATCTATTACATATTTTGCTACTATCTATTTACAATATGCTTAATAAGCAAACTATAAAGCTTTCATTTATAAGTGTGGAGCTTACTTTGCTAAACTAGATTATGTGCATATGTGAACAAATTGCAATGGTGTGGCCCATATGTGCTGGAATGGTCTGGGGGGTGTTCCACCGGGACATACTATTGAGTAGCCGGGAGAGTTCACACCCTTCCATCTCCTAATCCCTCCCTTGGGTAGACTGGAGGGATCTACATTCAAGAGAGAGGGTCGTAGAACAATACTAAGGCGTATGCCCGGGATACGACCATTGGAGGATAAGGCTGGCGGGAGAAATGTGCTGGTTGTTATTTCGGCCCGGGGTAGTATATAAGGGTCACTGTCAGGTGACGAAGGTAGAAAGTGTGGAAATTATATATGTGCTATGTGTAACTAATGTGCACTTGACACCCGAGCACCTTATGTGTATAAAGAAGTGTTTCTACTCAACGTATGTTGATTCCATGTTATATTATATTTTAGATGCTTCCGAAGATAGCTTTTATGATGGTGAGGAGGAGGAACCTTTTGAAGCATTTTATTAGGAAGAAGGAATGTAGGATTTTCCGCTGCGTACCTGTTTTGGGTTTTTGCTTTATGTATCAATAGTAAACTAGCAAAGTCGAGACTCTCTTTTGTTGATGTACCCTATGTAATGTACCTTATACGTTGTAATTAAAAATGTATGCATGTATGTATCCAATAATGATAGTATTAATCTAATAATAGCCATAAAGACTAATAATAATAATCAAGGGATTTCGGGGTCGTCATAGGTGGTATCAGAGCTTGGGTTTACGCCTAAGCTATGCTGGGTAGGATCCTCGCGTAAGATTTTGGAATAGAAAGGAGATAGACTTGATCCGAATAGGTTAAGTAGGAATGAATTTCCTTGAGATGTGTTTGACATGCAGGGTGGCGAGGTGTGGCTGGGGCGGCCGACCAGTGCATACTTTGCTCCCCTGAATGGCAAATACTTGACTAATTTGAGTATAAGGCGAATTTTTTTTGGGTAATAGTTGTAAATACTTGTGAAATTATGTGACTTAAGTTCGACGTGGTGTAAAAATCTACCTCTTGAACCTATAGGAACCAACTCGAGAGTCACCACGAGTATATGTGAAGTTGCTAAAACCTCTAGTGCATCTAATGGATTTTATATAAGGTTGAATTATATGTTTGCGAAAACGTATCTTTTGGTAAAATTAGTACTGAGATAAGGACCTTGAGAATTGGGAAAGGTAGAGGCTATGTACTTTGTTGAACTTAAGAAAAGAAAGATTTGGAAGCTTGTGGAGGTCGTGGGCATTTTGTATTGAATTGCCCTCAGTCCAAACCAGTGCCAACCCCGAATACTGGAAAGAATACAAAGGGCAATGGGAAGCAAGTGGAGAATCCACGAATTCAAGGGAAGGTCTTTGCTATGAACCAGGCCGAGGTCGAGAATTCGGCGGTCGTGGAAGGTACGCTTCTCATTGACCGTTATTTTGCTAAAGTGTTAATGGATCCTGGTTCTACGCATTCATATATATCGACTAGTTTCTTTACTAGTTTACAAGTTCAACCTGAGGCCTTACCTTACGAATTAGAAATCACAACACCCCTTGGAACTAAATGGAAGACGGACTTAGTTTATCGAGATTGTGCACTAGAAATTGGTGGCCAAAAGATGACTGCTGACCTAGTATTACTACCCATTCATGACTTTGATGTTATTTTGGGTATGGATTGGCTAGCAACACACTACGCTCAAGTAGACTGTCATCACAAAGTTGTGCGGCTCTGTTTCCCGAATCAACCTATCATTGAAATCGTAGGGAACAAAACCACACCCGCATTACCCATTATCTCTTCTCTACAAGCCAATCGACTGCTACAGAAGGGCAATTATGCGTTCCTAGCCCATATCATGAATAAGTCGGAAGATAAGAAGATGCTTGAAGAGGTGCCCATAGTAAATGAGTACCCCGATGTTTTCCCTGATGATTTGAAGGACTTACCTCCACATCGGGAGATTGAGTTTGTAATCGAGTTGTTACCTGGAACAGCTCCGATCTCTAAACTCCTTATAGGATGGCCCCTGCTGAGTTAAATGAGCTTAAGACCCAACTACAAGAATTACTCGATAAAGGGTTTATCCACTCCGAGCACATCACCATGGGGAGCTTCCGGTACTATTTGTCAAGAAGAAAGATGGAACTTGGAGTTTAGGCATCGACTATCGTCCGCTTAACCAAGTTACATCAAGAATAAGTACCTCTCTACCGAACATTGATGAGCTATTTGATCAGCTTCAAGGAGCTTCAGTTTATTCAAACTGGATTTGAAAACAGGATATCATCAAGTACGAATTCGAGAGGAAGATATCCCTAAGACCGCCCTTAATACTCGGTACGGTCACGACGAGTTTGTGGTGATGCCATTCGGTGTAACGAATGCCCGCAACGTTCATGGGAGTTGAATGAACCGGATATTCCGACCATACCTAGACCAATTTGTAGTTGTCTTTATAGCTGACATACTGGTCTACTCTAGTCGGAAGAAGAGCACGAAAGGCACTTGAGGATAGTACTTCAGACGCTGAGGGAAGAGAAATTGTATGCCAAATTCAGCAAGTGTGAATTCTGGCTGACACAGGTGGCCTTTTTAGGACACATAGTGTCGAAGGATGGGATTGCAGTTGATCCAGGAAAAGTGAAAGCCATAGTGGAATGGAAGCAACCAATGACTGTCACGGAGGTGCGAAGTTTTCTGGGTTTGGCTGGGTATTATCGGAGATTTATCAAGGATTTCTCCAAGATTGCTCGCCCCTTAACCAGACTAACGCAAGCCAAAGTGCGGTTCATTTGGGATAACCATTGTGAAACTAGCTTTCAAGAATTGAAGGATCGATTGGTCACCGCCCCTGTATTAACTCTGCCACAGGGGAATGAAGGATTTGTAGTCTACACAGATGCGTCCAAAGAAGGACTAGGCTGTGTACTTATGCAGAATAAAAGGGTAGTAGCTTACGCTTCGAGGAAGTAAAACCTTATGAAGAAAACTACCCAACGCATGATCTAGAGCTGGCAGCCATTGTCTTTGCTCTTAAGAAGTGGAGACATTACCTTTTTGGTACTTCGTTTGAAGTATTTACTGACCACAAAAGTCTCAAGTATATCACAAAGTTGTGCAGCTCTGTTTCCGAAACCTATCATTGAAATCGTAGGGAACAAACACACCCGCATTATTATCTCTTCTCTACAAGCCAATCGAACTGCTACAGAAAGGGCAATTATGCGTTCTTAGCCCATATCATGAAATAGTCGGAAGATAAGAAGATGCTTCAAGAGGTGCCCATAGTAATGAGTACCCCGATGTTTCCCTGATGATTTTGAAGACTTACCTCCACATCGGGAGATTGAGTTTGTAATCGAGTGGTTTACCTGGAACAGCTCCGATCTCTAAGACTCCTTATAGGATGGCCCCTGCTGGAGTTAAATGAGCTTAAGACCCAACTACAAGAATTACTCGATAAAGGGTTTATCCGCCCGAGCGCATCACCATGGGGAGCTCCGGTACTATTTGTCAAGAAGAAAGATGGAACTTGGAGGTTATGTATCGACTATCGTCCGCTTAACCAAGTTACCATCAAGAATAAGTACCCTCTACCGAACATTGATGAGCTATTTGATCAGCTTCAAGGAGCTTCGTTTATTCAAAACTGGATTTGAAAACCGGAGATCATCAAGTACGAATTCGAGAGGAAGATATCCCTAAGGACCGCCCTTAATACTCGGTACGGTCACTACGAGTTTGTGGTGATGCCATTCGGTGTAACGAATGCCCCGGCAACGTTCATGGAGTTGATGAACCGGATATTCCGGACCATACCTAGACCAATTTGTAGTTGTCTTTATAGATGACATACTGGTCTACTCTGAGTCGGAAGAAGAGCACGAAAGGCACTTGAGGATAGTACTTCAGACGCTGAGGGAAGAGAAATTGTATGCCAAATTCAGCAAGTGTGAATTCTGTGCTGACACAGGTGGCCTTTTTAGGACACATAGTGTCGAAGGATGGGATTGCAGTTGATCCAGGAAAGTGAAAGCCATAGTGGAATGGAAGCAACCAATGACTGTCACGGAGGTGCGAAGTTTTCTGGGTTTGGCTGGGTATTATCGGAGATTTATCAAGGATTTCTCCAAGATTGCTCGCCCCTTAACCAGACTAACGCAAGCCAAAGTGCGGTTCATTTGGGATAACCATTGTGAAACTAGCTTTCAAGAATTGACGGATCGATTGGTCACCGCCCCTGTATTAACTCTGCCACAGGGGAATGAAGGGTTTGTATGTCTACACAGATGCGTCCAAAGAAGGACTAGGCTGTGTACTTATGCCAGAATAAAAGGGTAGTAGCTTACGCTTCGAGGAAGTTAAAACCTATGAAGAAAACTACCCAACGCATGATCTAGAGCTGGCAGCCATTGTCTTTGCTCTTAAGAAGTGGAGACATTACCTTTTTTGGTACTTCGTTTGAAGTATTTACTGACCACAAAGTCTCAAGTATTTATTCTCTCAAAAAGAGTTGAATATGAGACAACGAAGATGGTTAGAATTGCTAGCTGATTTTAATTGCGACATTCTATACCATCCGGGTAAAGCGAATGTTGTAGCTGATGCTTTAAGTAGGAAGGCCAGTCTAGCCTGCTTAATGATACAAGAATGGAAATTTTAGAAGACATCTCAAGTTGGAAACCTAAAGAACGGGAGTTTGGAGTTGTGTTTTCACAACTACATGCTCAGCCCGTGATACTTGAGCGAATTAAAGAAGCACAAGAAATGGACGACGAACTCCGAAGGGTTAAAGAGAGGGTTAAACTCGGCCAAGAAAAGGATGTTCGCATTGCCAAACGATGGAATTTGAGATTTCGAAATCGAATATGTGTTCCAAACAGTGAGCAACTGAAAAGGGAGATATTAGAGGAATGCCATAACACCAAGTACACAATACATCCAGGGACAAACAAGATGTATCAAGATGTGAGACGACAGTACTGGTGGCCCAAAATGAAAAGGCAGATAGCAGAGTTTGTGGCAAAGTGCTTAACTTGTCAACAAGTTAAAGCAAGCCACCAGAAGCCCTTTGGGTTATTGCAACCTCTTCCAATCCCTGAGTGGAAATGGGAACACATTACGATGGATTTCGTTATGGGACTACCACGAACACAGAGAGGTCACGATGCAGTATGGGTGGTCGTGGACAGACTCACAAAAAGCGCCCATTTTATTGCATTTGCTAAGACCTATTCACTAGATAAGATGGCAGAAATCTATAAAAATGAGATTGTTCGCTTACACGGTGTCCCAGTAAGTATAGTATCTGACCGAGACCCTCGGTTTGTCTCAAATTTGGCAGGATTGCAGAAGGCTTTGGAGACTAAGTTGAATTTTTAGTACGGCTTATCACCCACAAACAGATGGACAGACTGAAAGAGTTATCCAGATTCTGAAGACATGCTTAGAGCGTGTACCTTAGATTTTGGTGGGAATTGGGATCGACACTTGCCCCTCACAAAGTTCGCCTATAACAACAGTTACCAAGCCACGATAGGCGTGGCCCCGTTTGAGGCTCTTTATGGAAGAAAGTGTAGATCCCCAGTTTGTTGGAGTGAAGTGGGTGAAAGTAAGCTAATAGGCCCAGATTTGATTCGTGAGACAACAGAACGATCAAGATGATAAAGAAAAGGATGGAGACAGGCACAAAGTCGTCAGAAGAGTTATGCTGACCGACGACGAAAAAACTTGGAGTTCGAAGTAGGTGACTTCGTATTCTTAAAAGTCTCGCCAAGAAAAGGTGTTTTGAGGTTTGGGAGAAAGGGCAAGCTTAACCCACGCTATATTGGACCTTTTGAGATACTTGCGAGAGTGGGGAAAGTTGCCTACCGATTATCCTTACCCCCAACTTTGGCAGAAGTACATAACGTATTTCATGTGTCTATGCTTAAGAAATACCCATCCTGATCCCCTCTCATGTTGTTGACTATGAGTCCCCTCGACATTAGGTCCAGACCTGACCTATGTTGAAGAACCAACGAGAATTCTAGACTTCCAAGAACACACCTTGAGAAACAAAACCATAAAATTAGTCCGCGTTCTATGGAAGGACCATGGGATTGAAGAGAGTACGTGGGAACGACTGGAAGAGATGCAAGAGATAATACCCACAGTTGTTCGATTAGGCTTCGACTCAATTTCGAGGACGAAATTTTCTAAGGAGGGGAGGATGTAACGACCCGGTAAATCCTTTATTTACATATTTTATATTATACAAAATTTATAGGATTATTTTGTGAGTTATTGATTTCTAGAGATTATTTTTTTTCAAATATGATTTTTTTTTGTGAACTAGTGAGCATTTTACTACCTAAATATTTATAAAATATTATAAATTCCAAATATTTTTTTAAAATTTTATGCATTTGATCCTTCTAAACTTCCAGAAATTTTTAATAGATTATTTTCAACTTTTACCTATTTTTCCAAGCATTTTAGTAATTTTCGGAAAACATTGTATTTAAGTTATTAATTTGAAATCTAATTTTTAAAATGCTTAATTATTATCCAAAAATTAAAATAATAATACAAATAAATATTCTAGGTTTTATTTGACTTATGAAAATTAATTTCGAATTTTACAATTTTATTTCTATTTTTGGGCAATTTTCGAAAAATTGGCAAAACAAGGGGTATTTTGGTCTTTTCACCTCTCCAACCCCAAATTTCGTTTTTTCCTGAGAAATAAGCAATAAAATACTTAATAAATAAGAGTTTCAGAATATATATGTTTTTGTTTGATTTTAGTTGATTTTATTTTATATTTTATCAAAATATCTTTACTAATACATACTCTTGAACCTCATATACATAAATAACTATATATTAGTGGTGATGTACATGGCTACATATACACACACACATACCCACATATATATACATGGTATTTAGTAAGAATAGGTGTAAGCATATATAGCCATGTATAATGTATGGAATAGGTATTTAGTTGAATTTAATAATTGGATATTTGTGTCTAATACATGGAAGATAATTACACAAGACCATATACACCAAAATCCTCATTTTTCAGCCATTTTTCCAGCCCAAAACCGTGCACTCTCTCTTGCTCTTACACTCTCTTTCATTTTTTCCTCCAAACACTTCACTTCCTCCAAATTACTACACACTTTGAAGAACTAAGGTAGGAACTCTTCTTTATACCTTAAGTAGAGGGTTTTTCTTCTTCTTCTTGAGGAGATTAGGCAAGCTTCCATACTCTTGTGCCCAAGCAATGTAAAAGAACAAGCTTGAATGGCCTAGAGTGAGAGCTTTTGCCAAACATACCTCCAAGTTGAGGGTTTTAGTTATGTTGCTAGCTTCATGTTACTTTATAGTTCATTTTATCATGTTTAACTCTTGTTGGGAGGAAGTTGAAGGATGGATAGTATTATGAGCATGATCTTGAAGATCTTATGTGATTAGTATGCTTATTTGGAGTTCTATGTGCTTACTATGCTTTCTTGGAAAATTATGTGATTATTGTGCCTTCTTACAATAATATGGCATTCTTATGTTTTATTTGAATTATTATGTGAGTTCTATGCTTTATATGAAGTAGTATGAGACCATGATTCTTTAATTGAGCTAGTAGGAGAATATCCTATGTTGTCTTGAAAGTATTTGTGAAGAAAGCTCCACATATCTATTTATTATACTTTATTGTATAGTTTTATGCCTACTTTGATGATTATAGAAATATACATGTATATATATATATATATATATGTACGTATATATATGTAAATATTTAAAGTATTGTTATCTATTCATTTAACTAATTTATTAGAGATTAGGTATATATATATATAGTTATGTACGTATATATATATGTCTACTTATTATAGACTAATTATATACTTAGTAATACTTAGTAAGACTACTTTAATCTATATATATATATATATGGTACGTATAAGTATATATATAATTATATTCATTTATTGGTTTATATATATATGTAGATAATTTCAATCATCTTATATATATATCACACTTATATAGTTTATATATTTTTCTATCATCTTTATATATATAAATTTATCTATATCACATTTTATATATTTTATATATTTATATTAGTTATCTTTTAATCTATATATATATATTTAAGTATATTTATACTAGTTATATTTTAGTCTTTATATTTATATATTTATACTAGTTATGTTTATATATTTATATTTATATTTTATCTATTTACATATTTTGCTACTATCTATTTACATATGCTTAATAAGCAAACATAAAGCTTTCATTTATAAGTGTGGAGCTTACTTTGCTAAACTATGATTATGTGCATATGTGAACAAATTGCAATTGTGTGAATGGGCCCATATGTGCTGGAATGGTCTGGGGGGTGTTCCACCGGGACATACTATTGAGTAGCCGGGAGAGTTCACCACCCTTCCATCTCCTAATCCCTCCCTTGGGTAGACGGAGGGATCTACTCAAGAGAGAGGGTCGTAGAACAATACTAAGGCGTATGCCCGGGATACGACCATTGGAGGATAAGGCTGGCGGGAGAAATGTGCTGGTTGTTATTTCGGCCCGGGTAGTTATAAGGGTCACTGTCAGGTGACGAAAGGTAGAAAGTGTGAAATTATATATGTGCTATGTGTAACTAATGTGCACTTGACACCCGAGCACCTTATGTGTATAAAGAAGTGTTTCTACTCAACGTATGTTGATTCCATGTTATATTATATTTAGATGCTTCCGAAGATAGCTTTTATGATGGTGAGGAGGAGGAACCTTTTGAAGCATTTTATTAGGAAGAAGGATGTAGGATTTTCCGCTGCGTACCTGTTTTGGGTTTTTGCTTTTGCTATGTATCAATAGTAAACTAGCAAGTCGAGACTCTCTTTTGTTGATGTACCCTTATGTAATGTACCTTATACGTTGTAATTAAAAATGTATGCATGTATGTAGCCAATAATGATAGTATTAATCTAATAATAGCCATAAGACTAATAATAATAATAAAGGGATTTCGGGGTCGTCATAATCTCCCACTTGGTCCACATATATTTTTTCGAAAAATTGTACATAGCTGAAACCTTAGTGCGCACAAACTTTATGCCATCTCAACCTCGAAATATCCCAAAACAATCTGGTCCATCAATTGTGTCAATATAGGATCAAAGCGGCTTTTGTCACATAAGTAGTAACTAAACCGAACAATGGTCACAATATCAGCAAAATTAATGACATAGATCAAGTATGGATGTGTAGCATGAAAATTACATGTAACGTGATCTCAATCATGTTTATTTCCAACTGGTCCTACCTTATGACTCAAAGAGTCCCTTAACACTTTCCAATCTTTATGCAAAACCGCAGTGGAAGGTTAATATCCTTAGTTCAGAATATTCAATTAACTATGAAACCTTAGTCTGTACAGAACATAATCATAAAAATGTGTACAAAGAGCATAAAATCAAATAGCAAACTCCCATTAACATGGCATACCATAAATCCTCATGATACCCATTAAGCTTCATGACCACGTAGCACTTTAAGTGGTGATTCCTTAGTGAGCTTTAAAATATTGAGTTTGTATTAATATTCTCTATTGACACCCGAATACTCTGAACTTATTTATTCACAACTAGAAAATTAATGTCTATATATCAGACTTTTTCAAAAATCTAGTTGTTCTTCGAATATAGCTTGGAGACCTTATTATCAAAATGTCAACACTATTGATCATTTTCAATCTAGTGATAAATACAAGCTATATTCCTTGATTGGATGTCTTATAGCAAATTATGCATTCGACTTTCATAGTTGAAAAGCTATTAGTGTCTTAACACTTTTCCGAAATAGCTCCTCCAACTATCGTGAATACATAACGTAATGTGGATCTCTTGCTATCCAAGCATCCAACAAACGACTGAATTGAAATACCACACAATCTTTAAGTGGTTTTATTTTCAATAAGCGAGCATATATTTATTATTCTTTGTAGATACTTCATAACCCATTATTTTAATAATCCAATTTTGGATTACTAAAATATTTGCCTAGCATCCCTACTAAGTATGCTAAATTCTAATGCATACATACTCATGCATATATGAATTTGGAGTAAAACCTTTGTCACCCTTTGCTATAGGGGTGTCCCCTGGTGCACAATTTTGCTCACCAAAATAGCTAAGCACCTTACCAATATGGGTCTTTTGCGTTTAAGTATATCTTTATGCAATTGGCTTATATTGTTACTTGCGAGTAGATTATTATCTACATACAACACCAGGAGAGAAAATTTGCTCCCACTAATCTTGAGATATATGCACTAATTAAAGGTGTTTTTCTTGAACTAAAAGAGGTCATCACCCTATTAGATTTTCGGTATCACAAGTGGAATGCCTACTTGGATAGTTCATGGACTTTTTCAATTTACATTAGGTGCTTTGAGTCTTTAGACTCAAATTTCTCCGGTTGCACCATGCATATTGTTTCTTTAATGCCTCCATTCAGAAATATTATCTTTATGTCCATTTGATACAGCTCTAGATCATAATGAGCCACAAGTGCCACACCAATTTTTAATAGAGTCTTTTGTCTAAACTGACGAGAAAGCCTCTTTAAAAATCAATGCCTTCATTATGAGTAAATCCATTGGCATATTTTGTATCTTTTAATGCTACCATTTGAATTCCGTTTGATTTTGAAATTATATTCATAACCAATGAATTTCATCCCTTATGGTAACTGACAAGATTCCAAATACCATTGCCCCTCATGGATTTCATCTCCTCATTCATGGCCTTGATCCATGCATCAGAATTCAAACACAATTTGATTTAACTAAAAGATGTAGGACCATCTTGCAATCTCATATCAAATTTGTGTTCATGGAGATAAATGATATAGTCATCTGAAATCATTTTTCTCCTTCATCTGGTGGATCTCCTTATTGGCACTTTAGATTTGAGGTTGTTGGGGTTCATCAGCTTCAATAGATGATGATTCCCTACTTGGTTAGTGGACATTTCAAATATAGTTGTGTTTTACGTAATATCCTAACTTACAAGCTGAAGAGTACTAGGATAAACTATCCAATCCCTTTCAGCTGTGACCATAATGGGAATGCTAACACATTCCTCTTCAAACACAATCTTTCTATTTCGACATCTCCCACTATAACCAACAACTTCTATTTACGTGGCATTTCCCCTTTTGAAAAAGGACATATGTGAGGATCATAGAATTTGAAGTCCCTCGATTTGAGTATCCAGTAAAGTAGTAACTATTGTTTCTTTATGCCAGTTTATCTTTACTTAGGCCTCTGAGGCCTAACCTCAACCGGACATCCCCAAACATGCAAGTGTCTAATGCTAGACTTTTAACCCATTCACAACACGTATGGGGTCTTAGTTACTATTTTGTTTGGAACTGACTTTATTGTATTAACTGCAGACTTTAGTGTCCCATCTAAAAGTTACTTGCGAAAATTACGACTACTCAATAATCAAGTACAAATAACCACATAGGAGTAATCATCAATAAAGTTGATATCAATTGTTATCCATTCCATGATACCATGGGGAATGGTCTATAAAAATTATATGCATCAACTCTAAAGATTCTTTACTTCATTTTGCACTTATTTTTCTTAAATAAGAAAAAATCAAGAATTCCCTTTGACATAAGCATATTTATTCTCTATTCAGAGAAATTACCTAATTGCTTCTATTATCACACAAATGAATTCTTATTATCCAATTTGGCTTTAGTACCAAAGTTACTTTTAAAAGGCGTCTTTTTATTTATGTTAAAGCTATCGGTATCTAATATTCACAATATAACAAACTAGAATACAAGTTTCATTAATGTTTAAATTTAGAGAAATACTGAAAATTCCATTTCCAAATGGACAAGGGGATCTAGATTTGTCCAAACCGGAAATAGAAATTAAATTCCATCTCATTGATGGCGTAATCAAAATTTTTCTCTAAATTCAAACACAAACTAGTATTGAGGAGAACATTATGGATACCAATAGCCTTTAATAAAGTCTTGTTACCATTTTTTCTATATAGATGTATCTTTCAACACCAATTGGCACTAGACACCTTAATTAATGATGAAGTATGAAGTACTAAAGTTAAATTAATAAAACAAATAAAATTGAGAAGTCAATATTCTTCGCACACCCATTAACCTAATTGGGACAATATTTCTTTATGTGACCAACTTTCTTGCAAAAGTAACAAATAATTATTGAATTGTGTTTCTTTTGCACTTTATGTTGAAATATCACAAGTTCTGCAGTTTCTTTAAAATAAGTCCTTCTTCATTTCTTAATGTCAATAGTTTATTGAGAAATTATTGCCAAATTAATACTTCATCCATTTTCTTGATTAAAATTAGGTCCACAAGAATGTATTTGGACATTCAAACTTTAAGGACCTTTATATTTATTACAAGATTGGACTATCCTTTGATGTACTTCTTTATGTTTCCTTTTGCATTTACAATGCATTGAAATGAGCTTTCTAAGGATAATGCCCATTTCGACCCTTTCGCTGGAACGAATCGATCTTCTATCTTTGCTTTTGGAAACTTTAGCATTTTCTTTCTCAAAATACGACCCCTTATGAATACCGGGAGTTCAAATGTTGCATGACTATTAGACTAATATGATTTGATTGATCCTACTTCTCGTATGCGGCTTTCTATCAATAGTACTAATACTAATGATTAGATTCGTAGGACTATCAAATCCTAATGTACATAGTCAAGTCTACGCAACTAAGCACATCATAAAGTGCATTTTTCTATTTCTTAAGGTTTGTGCTATTAAGCACATGGGATGTTATTCATAATGGCAAATATTAAGGACTCTATAAAGAAAATTAAATATGCTCAAAGTAAATCAACCATATAAAGCATACACAAGTGTGAATAATAAATATATCAAACACACTACATGCAAATGGGCCCATCTCAAGATACCTAGCACAACATTGTCATTTAGTCTGTTGACATAAATAACAACTTGTAAGTGGTACTTTTGTCCATAATTCATGAATATTGATAGTTTCCTAAGATACCCAACACGACATTATTATTTAGTCTTTGGACAAAAATAACAACTCGTAATGGTATCACATAATTCATAAATATTTCATAATTGAAAAACGGCCTAGCAATATGCCTTTCTTTGGACCGACAAATTGCCAGCATGTTAACCAAGATAATTTTAATATTTATGACTATCCTTTGTCTTGCCAAAATAGTCTTCCTTTGGGCCGACTATCTCGCATAGAGAAAATAACACGAAATTCATATATTCATGAATAAATCATCTAGCCAAAATAATCTTCCTTTGGGCCGATTATTTCGCATAGATAAAGCTAATAGGACAACTTACATATTTATGAATATCATATCTGGCCAAAATAATCTTCCTTTGGGCCGATTATTTCGCATAGATAAAAGAGTATGAACAATGTATTCATAAATATTAACCATCTGGCCAAAATAACCTTCCTTTGGGCCGATTATTTTGCATAGATGAAACATATCTATATTTCAAAAGTGATAAATTTTACCTAATAGAGGTTGCTTTGGCAACATATTAGTTCAATCTATACAATTTCAAAATAGGCACAATAACTAAATCCCAAATGCACTACTCAAAAGGAAACTTTATACATAAAGCTAAATACACAAACTATATTGTAATAGCAATATGGTCAAGTAGTGTGCAAACTATATACAATAATTTTTGAACTCGAATTGTACGTGGCGTTGTTATACCAGGACACGAGTCATCAAAGATGACTCTTTTCGTCTGGCCGTCCGGGTTTTCAGCCGATATACAGTTCTAATTCAAGTTCTACAAGCACCGCTTGTGAGAAGCATTGCAAGATGACCCAAAGCATAAATGACTATAATAATAAAATATAGCAACAATAAGCACAAAACTGACTCCGTTTGGATACAAAATGTGCATGGCAGTGCTATTAGAACCAAAAGGCTGAAAGGGTGCAGTGGTAGACCATGCTTCTCCCCCACTGCACACGTGGGTTCGACTCACGTACATGGCACTCCCCTTTTATTTATTTATTAGCTTTATGTTTTTTTTTTCTTTTTTTTTTTTTTTTTTAAGAGACAGTAGCCACATAATAAATTTAAATTCAAACAAAGGTAGGTTCTCAAACACAGTGACAGCTCAACGGCTGCGTGCGCACGCCGCCAATCTCAAGATTCGGGTTCGAGACCCGCTGACCGCAGCTTTCATATTTTTCTTTTAGATCTGACACACGTCAATACCAAGTCCAAATAAGAGGGCTGATATTGGTGTTCAGAACAGAGGTACAGCCCAACGGCTGAGTGCGCACATTGCGAACCCCAAGGTCCCAGGTTCGAGACCGCTAGCCTCTGCTGTCTCTCTACTTTTTTTGTTTTTTTTTTTCAATTACAGTGAGGTTCAATCTTATACAAAAATATGAAACTCAAACCAAGTAGGACGTTGGTCCAGCGGTTGAGGGCACGCACGAGTAACCTAATGGTCTCGATTTCGAGTCCTGTGGTCGCCTTAACTGCCCCTCTTTTTTTTTTTATTATTTGTTTGGACATCAATTTTTGTTCTAGAATCATCAAAAAACAATCCGAAAAAACTAAAAAACTGTACGGATCGATTTCTTTTAATTTTGATGAATGTATAAACAAAACCACATAACATATGAAATCAAAAGAGATTTATGAATATGAACATATATGCATAATATATATCCAACATAAATATATATATTGTAGATATAACAAAAACATGCTCAAAACATCAAATCATAATTGAATAAATCAAAATAAAGCATATTTGATTATTTACTAATCCCGCTCTGATGCCACTTGTTGAAAACTTTATCAAATAACATGGATTGAAACATAATAATCCAAGATATGATAAATACGATTCCTATGAATCGATTAAGCACAGGATCTATAGTAAATAAACAAATAATGCTTTTGACTATAATCACTAACCTTGATCCATTGCAGATGCGGAAGAAAATGGAGCTAGGGTTGGTGGTCTTCTAAGCCAAGAAAAAAACGGCGTAAGTTTTTCTGTATTCTCTCTCTTAGATGGGACAGAAAGAAAGACGTCGTTTTATATGGCTTAGGGACCATGCCCTAATGCATCTTAATTATCACACTTTAATTATGGGCCCATCAAACATAATCAGAGTGTGATCGGGCTTCTACACATAAAAGGCCCATACTCAAAATATATAATATTTCTATAAGCCCACTGAATTTATTTCATAATAGATCACACAATTGGGCTTATTAATGAGATAGCGGACCATGTACAATAAATTAAATATGTGAGACCACCAAATAGGAGAAAAAATCCAACACACAGCCCTGCTTGTGTTTCTCTGTGTGTGTGTGTGTGTGTGAAATTAAAATATGACGAGATTACTAAAAGAAAAGAAAAAGCTTTCCTCTTCTTTTTTTTTATCGAGAAAAAGAAAAAGCTTTCCTCAGTTAATTTTTTATTTTATTTTATTTTATTTTTTTGATCGAAAAACAGAACTTTCCTCGTGAACTCAGGGGGGTATCGGTAATTTTCGATACAAGAGGGTGTTATTTGTAATTAGGCCAAACCTCAGGAGTGGTGGAAGTAATTATCCCTTACTAGTATGTAATAAAAAAAATGACGAGATTGCCGAAGGAAAACAATTTTAGAATAATGTAATGCAAAACAAAGATCTCTACTCTCTAGTCATTCTATGTTCCAAAATTGCTGCTTTTCCATGACCACAGCCCTGCTTGTGTGAAATTAAAATATGAAGAGAGAAAAGAAAAAGCTTTCCTGTTTTTTTTTTCCCTTTTTTTATCGAGAAAAAGAAAAGGCTTTCCTCAGTTATTATTATTATTATTTTTTTGATCGAAAAGAAGAAAAAGGTTTCCTCGTGAACCTGCTTCTACGACAAATAATACACACGAGAATGAAATGAATAATTTTTAGATTTTAATTGTCGTTTGCCATATATGTCAACAAATAACGAAATGGAGATTCTCTTGTTCCAATGTTTTGAAAAATATGGTCGAATTGATCGACTCAATCAGTGATTGGTGCCTATTTATTCAATTGAATTCAAAAATAAAAAAATGCGTTTAACTCACTTGAAATCTTTTATTATAAATCGTGTTTCATCTTCAATTCTATTTTATTGCATGATATTCATCAAGTGGAAATATTTCAAGCCAGTTATGTATTCAATTAAAAAAATAATTTTATATATAACATCAATGTGTATTATAAAATACAAAACAAAATACTCACTAAAAGAAAATGAGTAAATTAGTAACAATATAATAAGCGATAATGAAAAAGTTGTCATCAATTATATATATTTAGCAACAACAAAATTATGTTGTCATAAAACGTAGTTTGCACAATATCAATAGTAACAACATAGTATAAAAAGGTGACAACATAGTGCAAAATTAATAATCAGTGACGACACACCTATGGTGACAACTTGGTGAAATAGAATCTTGTCACAAAATCTTAATGACAAATTTTTTTATTACCAAATTATCACTATAGATATGTCACTAATTATTAATGACTGTCACTAAAATATTAATTCTTGTCGCCATTGAATGTATATTGTGACAAGATAAAATTTGTTGTCACTAAAAAATTTTAATTAGTGACAAATTAAAAGGTGTTGTCACCTAATACAATTATTGATAACAACTTAATATTAGATGTTTGTTACAAGAGAAAAAGAAACGAAATGAAAATTTGGAAGGGAAAAAAATACAACCTCAAGAAAGAAAATCAATTTTCCTAGTTGTGAGGAAAACGGAAAGAAAAATAAAGAAATATATATTCATTGTTTACTCTAATACTTAATTACAACATCATGTTAACAATTCGTTTTTTCATTTTTATTATATTTATCATCCGATTAACTTCTATGAAGTAATTCTCAACATGTATTTTTAATATGAAGAAATTTTGTTGACCACTCTTTTTGTCAACAACCGACAAAATAGAGGATTTTAAAATGTTTTCACTTTTCTTTTTTCTTATCATTTTCTTTTCCTCGCCAAAATCTTAAAATCAAATATGGACAATATTTGCAAACACTTCAACTCTTAAAAAAGTTAAACTTATAAAGAAAGTGGAAACAAAATTGAGTCATAAAATTGAAGTGTTTGAAAAAAAAATTGAAATTAATAGTCGGGATTTGAGAAAGTAACTAGAAATTAGAAAAAATTACTCGAAAGTTGCTTCTAATTTTTAATTTATTTTTTTTAATAAAAGTATGAAAATAGAACACTCACTATTTACAATTTTTTTTCCCGAGAAAAATAAGTAAAACACTTTTTTTTCCCCCTCATTTGCAAACACCCGATAGTGTAAATGTCTGAAAATACTGCGTGATTGTCGATTGAAGTTGAAATATCTTGAAAAGGGGCGTAATTAAAGGGGACCAATACATAAAAAAAGGCTTTATAATTCTTTCGTCCGAAAAGAAACTTGAAACGGTGTTTTGGGATTTTTGTTGGTGATTATGTCTCATTTCAACCACGGCACTGTCGCGGAATAAGGCATTTGGTTGTTTATTTTTATTGGATAGACATTCATGTCTCTCTTCCAAAAAAAAAAAAAAAAAAAAAGGAAAAAGAAAAAGAAAAAGAAAAAGGAAAAAAAATCTAATATTTTCTGTCGCTATTTCAACGCAAGACTTTTTATATGATCTATTACTATTTCAATACAATGCTATTTTCACAAATTAAGGTGCTGTTATTTAGCTCGTATTAGAGTAAGAGAAATAAATATATTTTTTTTCGGTCTCAATTGACCTTAAACTTCTATTTTCTCTTTCTTCTCATCTCCTGCAAAATCAACGTCTTTTTCTCCTTCTCTTTTCTATTTAATTTTTCAGTTGTACAATTAAAATAACTAAAAGAAAAAGTAATATTACTGACAAGATTTAAAAGTATCAATATAAAAATTGTCATTAATGATTGTATAAAGTGACAATACATTATATTTTGTTATTAATTAAGTTTTTTTGTCGACAACAATTTTTATGTTGTCACAATATCACTCAATAGTAACAAGAAGTAATATTTTAGTTGTCACCATTAATAATTAGTGACACGCCATAATAATTATTGTTCAATTTATTTTTATGTTTTGTGATAAGATTCCTTCGCCATCAAGTTGTCACAATAGGTGTGTCACTAATTATTAATTTTACATTATATTGTTACCATTGACATTGTGCAAACTATGTTTTGTGACAACATAAATTTATTACCACTAAATGTATATGATTAATAACAACTTTTTCACTATCACTTGTTATATTTTTACAAATTTACTCATTTTCTTGTAGTGAATATGTATGAATTTATTTCCTCTTGATTGTTGTAAACAAAGTGCTTACATGAAAATAGTTAAAAAGAATATGATGTTTATAACTTCATATAATCAAAATTTAAATACGTAAATAAATTATATTTTATTTTGATTTCGCACGTCTATATGATAGGTGTGCCTTACTGTTAATTAGTTATCAATTACTATTTCAACGCAAGGACTAAAAATGATTACTATTGGAGGTCAGTGATGAATGTACCATCAAACGGGACTAAGTCACTCAGTCCGACAGGGATTTGCACCAAAAGTTTGAAAGAAAGAAATGTACACAAGTGAATCAAGCTGATTGAACACAATGATTTTCAGATTTTGTTTGAAATTTTTATCAAGTTTAAAATTATATTTGAGTTTGATTTAATAATTAAATAAGTCGAACTTGAATTTCTTGATACTTTACTACATATTTCATTAATATTTTGGCCAATTATTTCAACTCAACCCAAACTGAAATTTTAAACTTTATTTATTATGCTTAAAATATCTTTTATCGAAAAACCAAAAGACAAAAGAAATGTGAAAGGAAGAAAGGGAAATAAGATAAAAAGAAAATAAAGTAAAAATTTTACATCATCGAAGTATGAGAGGCTCTTTCTTCCACGATTTTGTTGCTAAAATCCAAAAATTTAAACACAAAATCAAGCAAAAGTAGTTAAAGTTAAAAACCCTATACAAAAAAGTTAATTTCTAAAGCACGAGTGGTAAAAGGCTCAAGACTAATGGTCGATTTTAATAGCAAATTCAGTTGGGAAACAGTAGATAAGTATAGCCAAACTAGAGAACCTGAATTAACAGGAAAAGCAGCTGAGTTAAACGCGCACACAGACAAACAAAAATGAGACTAAAAACCAATGTTTTCAAAACCGGACCGGACGTCGAACCGGCGACGTTACTGGTTACCGGTTCAACCGGTTTGATCGGTTCAACCACCGGTTCAACCGATGTGACGTCATAAATATAATAATTATTTTAAATTATATATAATTTAAATATTAATAAAAATAAAATATTCTATAATATTAAAAAATCACAAAAATATATTTTTATTTCTCAATTTTAGTCATTTTAAAGTTGTTTTGACCCAATTAACCCCAAAGAAAAGAGCCAAAAAAAAAAAAAACACGAAAAAGCTCATTTTAAACTAAATGAAATTTAAGCAAGGGCCATCGTTTTTTTTTTCCTCTGATAATTAAGAAAGGGCCTTCTCACTAGTATACTAACAAGATGGGCTATCTTCTAAGATGGTAGGCCCAGGAGAAAGAAAATAACCAACAAACTATTAAAGGAAGAGGAAGAAGGAAAAAATAGGTTTAGGGATTAAACATTGCAAGGAGAAAGTGGACGTGCAAGCCAGCCGCTAGCAGGTTCAATGGCTTTTCATTTTCGTCCTCTCTCTCTCTCTCTCTCTCTCTCTCTCTCTATTATTTCTTTTACATTACAATTCCATATTAAAATTTGGACCTTGAAATTTGAGAGTTCAAACACTCGTGAGGAAGTGAAATCCTCATAATCCTAAATTTATTCTTATATTTCACTTCAGATTTAGATCAAAGAAAGGTTAATATTTCACATTTGAAGCCAAACCAGCGCCGGTTTAACCGGTTTTTGACCGGTTTGAAGACTTTGGACCGGTAGGCAGTTTTTAAGAATCAACCGGACCGGAATAGCCACCGGTCACCGGTTGAACCGGTCGGACCGGCCGGTCCGGTCCAGTTTTGAAAACACTACTAAAAACAGCCTTTAGTTTGAAAAAATCACGTGAAAAACACACAGAGACACAGTTTGGCTCAACCTTTTGACTCCATTGCCTATTGGAGAGGGAGTAATTATGGGAATTCTACATTCTCGAAGCATAATATAGACCTGTAATAGCTATTAGTCGACATGTTTTGGACTTTTTGTCTTGAACTTTGGAGATAATTATGGCTTGAGCTTCTGAAATTGTCAATACAGCTACACACTCGAAATTTTTAATTGTTAGTATTAAACTAAACCAAATGCTATAACTAGTGACACAAATGCTATAACTAGTGACAAAAGTGTGATTTTATTTATTTATACATTTGGCACCATAAAATATCATTTACGACAATGGTTGGTGTGATATGACTATGCCCCCATAAACATCATAGGTCAAACAATTAATTTTGAACCAATTATGTTTCGGTGAATCGAAGAATAGTGTTGATAATAAATACAACACTGATATTACAAATTTCCGCTACTATTAATTTTGTTTTTTTTTTATAAAATTACTCCTTCGCTCTTTGTTGAAAATTATGCAATTGGATATTGATGTTCCTAGAAAATAAAATAACATCCCATGAGATTTGTCACATTACAATTACAACCATTCTTTCTTTTTATTTTTTCTTTTTCTTTTTCTTCTTCTTCCTCCTCTTCTTCTTCTTCTTATTGCTTTTTTTTTTTTTTAAATTTTAGAGTTAGTGTCTCTGTGCTTCATCATAATAAAAAAAAAAACTGCTCTAGTGAAATATCCAAATTCAAATTCAGGACTATGAAACTACACTTCTAATGTAAACTTTGTTTATTAACTCCTCTCATTCTTATTCACAAACATGAGGCTCACTATCACACCTAGCCTAAAACACTCTCAAAAATGGTGCTTTTAGACATAAGAACATTGATGGGGTTCTCCTTGACCTGACGTGGAATGACTGTCGGATAGTTGCTAACGGTTCCTTACCCTCCTAGGATGGAAAACACGTGAGTTTAGCTGAAAGTGTCTCCGGCGAAGACCCTCTAATGCTTAAGTTAGAACAATATGTGAGGATAATAGTATTTCTGCATAGAATTGAACAGAGTTTTGGTTTGTTAAGAATGAGTTGCCTTTTTGGAGAATTTTCCAAGAGTATTTATAGGAGAGCTAGGATTTTTGGTCAACCCTTAGGGATTAGAGCTGAGTTGGTGAGCCTAAAGATTCCCACGATAGTAGGACTAATGTTAACAAGGGACATCCTAGCCATGCTTGGTGGTTGCAAGGCAGGTATATCCCCTATCAGAGTCAGTAGCGTGTCAGAGGTGACAGAGATAGAGTATGATATTGTACTCCTTGCTCGATACGTCATTCTCTGCCTCCGAACGGGCAGTGGGCTAACTGTCCTCGAGGAGATAACATCTACTCTAGGAGAGTATTCTACTTGATACCGGAGTATCGAGGAAGACATTATAAATGAGGAGCGTCATGCTTCGCGTGACCTTGGATGACACGTGGCGATCAGATGGTGTGGTCCAAGATAACACGTGGCGGATAGATGTTGGGCTGCTTGGACACGTGTAAGATATCTTGTGTCATTAATTAACCCCCCTACCCCCCACACTCCAGGATGTGTTAGTGTAACGGCATGTTCTAGAGTAGAAATTGTTTGGCAGGATATTGAGGAGATCGATGGGTGGGAAAGTGCAATTTGAATTTCAAAAGGCCTCAGGCCAAGGAGAGCAAAGGTCACCTTTTGATTTGACCATAGTAAGATCAAGCAGACCGTGACGGTTGGTGTTCCTGAGGCTATTTTTTACCATGCCTATACATACATGGACTGGGGCCGACACGCGGGCGTACCATTTACAACAATTCTTGGTCGATCGTCTGAGCAGAGTTTCAAGCGAATGAAGAAATCTTCAAGCCCTAATTTGCTTATCCACGTTTGGTCTCTAAATCCTAAAGTAATCCTTCAATCCCTTCTCTCTTAAACATCACTTTTCCTTTGCTTGTTGAATGCTTTGAAAAGATGAGCGAAGAGGGGTTAGATTCTCAAAATGCTTACCTGAGTGATAGCCCCCAATTGAGAATTCGTCGGTGGCAGAGTCCCAAGACAATAGTCTGGAGAGGGACATAATAAAATTTAGGATTGCTCTCCAAGGAGGGGGCGCCGGCGGTGCCTTGTTGTCCGAATCCCAAAACAGAGAGATAGTGGAGGTTCTTGGGAGACTGGTTGAGTACTATTTTTGCTTGAAGCATGAAACCAAATTGGAAGACGAGGTTGGGGACAACGGGTAGGAGATCGAGAAGGAAGATTTCGAAGGGAAAAGATGAGGTGTCACCAACCTGGGGAGGACAATCTACTCCAAGATCCAATCTTTCCTCAAAGACTTGAGTGGAATCGGATTCGATGGACTTTTTTATCGAGCCTCCCTACTTTGACATTCGACATGGGCCAAACGATAGGATGCACCGTCCCTCCTAGGATGTGTCAAGGTGAATTACTACCACCTGGTTCAAGGGCTTTGGTTCTCCATCCCTGAGGAGGTGGCATCCATTTTGAACGCCCTTGATATCTGCCTGGCCTAATAGGTCCCTAATTCTTATGCCTTGATTTGCATGTTCATCATCTACATGCTATGCCATGTGGAGTCGGCAACTGTGGGAAACTTTGACTTTCTCTTTCAGGTGAGCGTCTCCATGAGATAGACTATTGAAAACAACCCTCAAGACAATTGGGGGTTTTTCTTCATCTCGGCCAAGAACATGAGGAAGCTCCTCACTAGTCTATAGGTATTACTCTGGCAGCCAATCGATCGCGGGGTCTGAGGAGGTACTCCTTAGGATCGGATTCCCTATCGTATCTTGGAAGGTTGGTGATGATCTTGTATCCTGGTACTGCTCCTGCATTGTGTAGTTCAAGAAAAAGAGGTCGGTGTTATCTCCTAATCGTCGATACCTGGGCTAAATGGGCCCCACTTGTTAGAACTTGCGGCCACCTCATTCAGGCGGAGGTTCAAATTGTCAAACTTCTGGGAGAGCTCGATGACAGTTGATTGGGCACCCTCATACCTTTTTAGTTCCTCGATCTTGCCATGGATTTTAGAGATTTGCTAGGATATCTCCTCTATGTCATTTCTTGAATCCTGAGGAATATGTTCTGACCTCTGCTTGCAGTGTGTGTAGCGGTGATCGATGTAATTTAAGTGCAACACTTGGTTTTTAGACTTGGCGACCTTCTCACTGGGAGAAGGGTTCTAGGTCATCCTCTCGTGGGGGCGAGGAGGCCCTTTTGTGGTGTGTGCTACCACGGGGACGTCCTAAACATCGATGCGTGGAGCGGCAAGCGTCGGGGCTGGCCTCTGGATGGGGTTTTCATTACCATGCCCTGCGTGTACTTCGGTCAGGAGCAGGGCAAGCTATTCTTGAGTCATCACAATGAAGTTTTGAGTAGCAGGGGCATCTCCTAAGGGAGTGGGAGGACTCTCTCCTTGGTTATGGCTCAGAACTTCTCCATATGGTTGGTGGTTATCCTCTAATTAGTCACATATGTACGATGGGTTGTTTGGTGCAGTGCCTTGAGCATTCACCCTTATTGTTCTAGAGTCTGGCAAGGGGCCTTCTTCTAGCACCAAAATGATGGGATTCTTGAGGTAACGTGGAATGACTGTTCCATAGTTGCTGGTGGCTCCTTACCTTTCTAAGATGGAAAACACGTGAGTCTAGCCAGAAGTGTCGCTAGCGATGACCCTCTAATGCTTAAGTTAGCACAATATGTGGGGATAATATTATTTTTATAGAGAATCGAGCTGAGTTTTGGTATGTTAAGAATGAGTTACCTTTTTGGAGAATTTCCCAAGAGTATTTATAGGAGAGCTGGGATTTTTGGTTAGCCCCTAGGGATTAGGGCTGAGTTGGTAAGCCTGGGGATTCCTAAGACACCATGACTAATGTTAACAAGGGACATCTTGGCCTTACCTGGTAGTTGTAGGGCAGGTATATCCCCTGCTATAGTCAATGGCGTGTGTCAGAGGTGCAGAGACAGGTATGATATTGTACTCCCTACTCGTACGTCATCCTCTGCCGCCCAATGGGTAATGGACGAATTGTCCTTGAGGAGATGATGTCTACTTGATGAGAGTATTCTACTCGATTCCAGAGTATCAAGAAAGACATTATAAACGAGGAGGGTTATGCTTCGCGTGGTCCTGGATGAAACGTGGCGGTCGGATGGTATGGTCCCGAATGACACATGGCAGTTGGAGGTGACCTAGTTGGACACGTGTAAGATATCCCATATCATTTGTAATAAAATTGCTTTTTCTTTTTCTGTTTTTTTGATGAGCAACGGTAAGAATTTTATTATTAACTAGAAAAATCAAGTCTCTTCCAAACAAAGCTCAAAGGAAAAACTGAACAAATTCGAATAATCGCCGTTGTTATCAAGAGCTCTTCTAGCTAAATATTAGGCAAACTTATGTCCTATGCTTCGAGTAAATTGAAAAATACATGAGTCGAAAAGTCAAAATTTCCTTTGATGGTCTCTACTAGCACTCCTAATGTCGAGTGATCGGGAATCTCGGATCGGAGCCTGTGAATACCTTCGAGGCAGTCACTCTCCTCCAAAATATTAGGCCAACCATGAGTGTAAGCTATCTCGATAGTGTCCATAATTTCCAGGAGCTCAGCTTGTTTCTAACCAAAGCTCCCACGCCGTTTTCTCAAAAACTAGCCCAAATATTGTCTCATCATGTCTCATGCCACAACACCTAGCCCCATGAAGCTGTCGTCTTAGAAAATTGTTCCAGCCCAATTTATTTTGATCACACCCGTTGACGGGGCTGACAAGCTAGCCGAGATGGCTGATGATGGGACGTCTACTTGCGGCGCTAGAGTATCCCTTACCCAACTCGCAAATAGCCTACTTTCGGTTACTACCTCTGTGACGACCCGGTAAAACTTATTATATTATTATTATAAATTATGTGAAATTAATATTAATTGTGTACTAAGTGTTGTGAGGTTTATTTCAAATAGGTGATTTTATACATACATTTACAATTAATGTGTAATATTATGCATGCCTCAAAATAGCATGATCATTTCTTTAGGAATGAAATTTCAAATTTATGTATTTACTATTACTAATTTTCAGAAATCACACATATATATATATATATATATGTATACGGGATTTAGATTAATTCAATAAAAATGGATAATATAAATACAAACCCACATTTTTGTAGGGTCTAAATATCTATAAAATATGAATAATATACTAAAATATAATTTTATATAATACACATATATGTCTATCTTGTAAATCTATATACATATGAAGTATATATATTAACATGTTCAAATCAGTATCATTATTTATACTAACTTATATATATATATATATCAATATCAATTTGTCTATTTTCTATAGGTATATATATATACGAACCTATATATATATACTAACTTATATATATTCATTTGTTTATTACCTATAGATATAAGTATATATATCTCTCCGTGTTTATATATATATATATATAGGCCTAGATATGCTTGCATATATATCTATATATAATTATCTATATTATGTATATCTATTATATATCCACACACACACACACAGATATATATATATATATATAATAGTTGTTATATACACTCACACGGACACACATATAGATATAATATAACTTTTAATTGATGTGCACATATATATTGATATATATATATAATTATATTATATTGTTATAATATTAAGATATTTATGTTACTACATTTAATGATTTCTTCTACTTGGAGTCATTCTATTTACTTAGGTATTGATTCATCCATGTAGAGTAACACCTAAGAAGACTTAGGCTCCATTAGTTGGATGCATACATTAATCAGGAAGACTTAGTAGGATGGATCTAATGATTACTATAATTCTTATTTACCATTATGAAACTATTACACGTGATAAAGTTTTATAAATAAGATGAAACTCATTTTTCTCTTCCTCTCCCTCCTAAATTCGTCCCCTCTCTCTCTTTCTCCCTAATATATCCACTTTACTTTGTAATCACCCTCTTCACATATCCTCATACATATATACATAAGACCTCTCTTTAACCATTCACATATATATACATCTATACCCTTTCTACTTGAAGCCACTACACATATATATATACACATCTACTCCTACATATCTTCACCCTCATATATCTATAAGTTTCCTATTAGAAAGTATTGAAGAAAGGTAGAAATGATTATAATCTCATAAGTAGCATAAAGTTGGGCTATTTTATTGTTCTTATGATAGTTAGCCTTATGAATTATTTACGATTTATGCTAGAAGGTTTAGTGGTTTTATAAGTTGTTGGTATGTTAGTAGTATGCTTGGCCTCCTATTCATGCATATTGTTCATATTAGAATCACCATATTCATGGGTTGATAGGTAATAAAGTTTATATACTCTTATTTTTCCTATGTGTGGTAGATGTAGCAATATGTGATTTATAGTGAGTTAGATAAATATTTTAGATTTATAAAAATATGTTAATTTATGAAAATCTATTAGTTTATGAAAATATATTGTGTTTATGAAACTATACTAGCTATGAAGATATGGAAAATAAAGTTTCTTTAGCAAAATATATTTAATTTACAAACATACATATATATGTTATTTTAATCAAAATATGTTTAGATTAATAGTTATATGGATGTATACATTTCGAAATATATATTATTTATTTATAATTTCGAAATTCTTATTAATATATTTTCAAAAAAACTATATAATATATTTATATATAAATTCAATATATATATATATATATATTTAGATATACAAAATAGGATGATTCAAGTTCAAAATGTCAATTTCTTTAATAAATGAAGTTATACACCTAAGTTTTTAGTCTATTAATTTTTATAGAATATGGAAGCATGGCTTCCATAAATTATGTGCTTATGTGAACAACTTGAAAATTATGTGACGGGCCCAAATATATCGGGGTGGGAGAAAAGCTGAGTTATGCCAGGACTTGCTTATGGAGCAGCCGGTTATAAGAGTTCCAGCATTCCATCCCCTAATCCCTCCGTACGTGGACAGAGTGTTTCAAATATGAGAGGGTCGTAAGAAATTTGGCGTATACCCGGAATATGACCAATGGATATCTAAGGGTGGGATTGGTGGTAAATGGAGTATGGGGTTGGATTCTGAATTAATTATCGAGATTGGAGTTGTAAGCCAGTCACTAAAAGAGACTAAAACGGTAGTATTGTGTGGAAATTCTGTGGCTATATGCAATAATTTCACACACCCATCTTATGTGATTGTAATTATTTCTACTCAACAATTATGTTGATTGTGTTTATGTGCCTATTTTTTTAGAAGGTAGCACGGTGATGCAAGTTGAAGATGAGGCGAGATATTTTATGAAATGTTCACTTAGAATATCATATTATGTTAGACTTCCGAAAATTTTGGAAAAATGTTGTAAATGATCTTTTGTGTGTTTATAGCCATCTTGAAGTCTTGCACATATCTAAATAAAATCCTTGTGTTTAATCGGAGCCGTTATAACCTCCATAGGTGAGGCGCCGATACCTTCGCTCCACACTCTATTTCGATTCATCCAAATAGACCATAGTAGGGTAAGAAAAAAGACAAAGTCCTCTTTTGGCAGAGAACTCCCCACTTTCTCAACCCACTGGATGCTAGAGCTATCCCATGCCTAGATCGTACGCCACCGTAGTAAGGAGCATGCCCACACCTGTTGTAAGAAAGGGCAGTCCAAGAATATGTGATAAAGATCCTCATCCTCGAATTTATACAGCGAACACACCGCCTCATGTCCACATTACTTATTCCTTAGATTTAGGGCTGTAGGAAAGATGTCTTTGCAAAAACGCCAAGCTAGCATTCAAACTTTAGGAATAGTGCATGCCGACCAGATTAAATGCCATGCTCGGCTTGGAGTTGTGCTCGATGAAGAGGGACAGTCCTACTACTGGAGATCCAAAGCAATATATAGTATGTTGTCTTTACGGAGAAGTTACCATGCTTCAACGGATGCTAGAATAAGAGATCCCCACTTTGACCATCACCCAAAGGAATGTCAAGAATAGTATTTGCTTCCTCATGCGGAAATAACTCCCTAACAAGTTGTTCGTTCCACCCACCATTTGGTTTGAGAAGTTGCTGCACCATTTTTATCTCTTGGAGATGGGTTGGAGGACCGGTTAGTCAATACCTTGCTGAGCCCGAAAACTAATAATCATGCCATATATTAATCTTATCCTTGTTTCCCACTCACCACCATGCTCCTCTCCATATTACAAGACATGTAGCTACGATGCTCTGCTATGTATAGGAAGCTTGTCTTGGTACCCCTGCTCAAAAAAAGTCTCGATCGCGATAGTACCTAGCCTTAAGCATGTGAGCAAGCATACTCAACGGATCGAAAACTAAGCGCCACACTTGTTTTGGGAGTAGGGCCATGTTAAAAGCCTGTAAGCCCTAGAAACTGAGACCGCCCTCTTTCTTGGGGACGCATATCTTATTCTATGATAGCCAGTGGATTCAAGTTCTATATATGTTGTCCCACTAGAACTTGGCGATCATCTGCTCTATATCTTAAATAAAAGACATCAGTAGATGGAAACAAATCATTGCACATATAGGGATAGATTGAAGGACTGCTTTAACAAGGACTTATTTCCCTACTAATGAGAGAAACCTTTTCAACCACCCTTGGACTCTAACTCGGATACAATTCTTAGATAGGTGAAAACTGTTCGCTTGGTGTACCCCACAACGGACGAAAAACCTAAATAGAAGTCGTGTCTTGGCGCATTGATACCCCAAGTCTGCTCGTTATTGACTCTTGGAAGTGACATGGTGCATTCGAACTAAAAACACTGGCGTATTTCTATCTGTTCATGACTTGACCTGACACCTTGGCGTATTTATTTAAGACTTGCTTAATACTCCTTATTGAACCTTTAGTCACCTGGCAACATATCAATGTATCATTTGCAAACAATAAGTGAGTGATGCTTGGTGCCCTCAGGCTAAGTATGATGCCACTCAGATTTTCCTGTCTTTTCTCTTCCTGTAACAAACACCTCAAAACCTCGACGCAAAAGAGAAAGAGATAAGGGGAGAGAGGGTCTCCCTGACAGAGCCCTCCCACATATCCAAAATTGTTCACCATTCAACATAAAGGTATAAGATACCGTTGTAACACATATCATGATCAAGCTCACAAACTTAGAGTGAAAACCTATTTTGAGGAGCAGTTTTTCTAGAAACCCACTTGACATGATTGTATGCTTTAGTCATGTTGAGTTTTAAAGAAAAATAGCCCTTGCAACCTCGAAGCTTTTCTTTCAAGATAGGGTTTATTTTGAAGGCTCTAAGAATATTATCTGAGATAAGGCGACCCTACACGAATGCTGACTGAAAAGGATTGATAATACGGTCTAGTACAGGTTTTAGTCTATTCACTATACACTTTGTGGCCAATTTAAACACCTTGTTGCATAAGCTTAGAGTTCGGAATTGTGTTATAACTTTAGGGTTATGACATTTGGGAATCAAGACTACATGTGTGAAACTCAACTTATAATAGAAAGTTCGATTATTTAGAAAGCTTAGGACACAAGAAGTAACATCACGACCTACAATAGTCCAAAATTTTTGATAAAACAAGGGATTCATGCCATCGAAGCCATGGGATTCAAAGGGATACATAAGGTCAAGTGCAATTTTCAACTCTTCAGTTGTGTACAGTTTTAGAAGACTCCGGTTCGCCTTATTATCGACCCTTATCCCCACCTTACTCAGAACCTCATTAATATCCCTGTCCATCGGTTTGGATGATGAAAAAGTATGGGTAAAGTACCTCGTCACCACTCCTTATATCATAGCATCCAAATCATACCACTGCCTTGATTTGTCCCATAGTTTATCAATGGAATTTATGTTTTGCTGTTGAGAGGCTTTCTTGTGGAAATATGATGTATCCCTATCTCCCTCTTTTAGCCAGTGAATCTTGCTCTGTTGTTTCCATGTTACCTCTTCCTCGGCATGCAATTCCGTTAATATATCTCGGGCCACTTGCTCTTGTCTCTTGCTTTTATCCGATATAGGCCACTTCTACAACGTACTCAATTCATTTTCCAGGTAGTCAATCTTGAGGTGAGGGGCGTGATAAGAACTAGTCCACCACTTGATTATACCCACCTGGCAGTTTTAGGTCTTTTACCATACTCGATCCATTGGGTCACGAAATTCTTCACATCGCTACCCCTCCTCAATAATACATGCACAATAGTCCGCCTTTTCCCAAAAAAACCACAAAATGGAATTGGCAGCGTCTTAGCCTGGCTTGTCTTTGGTTAGGGTTGAGAGTCTCTAAAATGGGTATGTGATCCAAACTAGAAGCTGTAAGGTGAATAGTGCGGCAATCGAGGAATAGTCAGCAAAACCCAAGTCCGCAGACACCCTGTTAATGCATTCAAGGACTATATGTGGACTTCTCCATTTGTTCGATCATGTAAAGTTGAAACCTTGGAACCCAATATCACATAGACCTAACTCCTCAAGAGCATCGCTAAATGCTCGCATGAGGCATTCCACACTTGGATTGCTGCCCTCTTTCTCATTTCTCTCTGAAATCTCATTAAAAATCACGAAAGCACAGCCATGCTCGCTTCGATTGTCTCCGAATATGTTTCAACAGCAACCATGCATGGCCTCTATTCTGTGGATGAGGTTTGCCAAAGTAACCTGTTATTAGCCACGTCTCCGAGCTTCCTTGCATGCATACATTAGCATCAATGTGATTTTTGGAGAAACTCTGAATTGTCACCGACCATTGTTTATCTTACAATAAGGTCAAACCACCACTTTTCCTAATAGCATCAACACATACCCCAAAGAGGTTTAATGTAACACCCCACATTTGTGTTATAATTGGAGAAATATTGGTAAAGGGTATTTTTGTTACATATTGAAAGTTTGGAGGCCTAATTGGAAGAATTAGAACTTGTAGGACTTGATTTTTATACTTTTGGACTGAATTGAAAATGGATCGAAACTTTGGGAATTAAAGTGTAAGGCGGTTATAAGTTGAGGGACCATGTTGCAAATTCTGAAAATTGAACTTTATCTTCTTCTTCCTTGCTGAAACACGTACACACGCATATACAATATATACATACAACATATACATATATACATATTTGTATATAAATCTTGTTTTGCTCATATCTTCCTCGTTTCTTCACCAAATCGCGCAAATGATATGTCGTTTTGATCCTCACGACGAGAGGAACAAGATGTTGGTGGTATTACTATGCTTTACTGATCGAAAAATCAACAGAAACAGCAGTGGCGCGGCAGTGGCGGCGGGTCCACGGGAATCGGCGACTTTTCCGGCGAAGCTCGACCGGGCTTGGAACGCCTTGACACGAGGAACACGAAGGTGGCCTCAATTTCAGGATTTGCCTGTCGGTGGCAGAGTAATCGCTTGGTTAACGCGAAGTGGGTAAGTTAGGGCTCGGTTTTGATTTCCTTCAATTAAACCCAAACGGCTTGGAGTTTTATAAAATTGATAGAGGGCTTTGATAGATCGGGACAAGGTGAATCTCCACTTGAAACAGGTTTTGATTTTGGCGATGGTAGGTAGGTGGCTCTGGTGGCGGCGGACGGCGGCTCCGGCGGCGGTTTCCGGGCAGAACGCCCTTCTCTACGGGTTGAGCTCGAATTTTGAGGTATAGGACCTGTTGTAGCACTTGGTTAAGTGGTTATCGATTATTGGCCCAATATTTGATTTATATACATATATTTGGATAATTCGGTTGGGATTATAAATTGCACAAGTTAGAATTTGAGTTATTGGCCACAAAGATCCTGAGGTTTAGTCAATAAAGGAATTACGCTTCATATGGAATTGGAATAGATTATAGATTGTACTCGATTAAATTGTGCTATTCTTGATTTCTAGGGGAACGTGTGCAAAGGCACTGATAAGTGAACCTAACGGGCTTCAGTAAGCGCATCCAGGTGAGGGTTCTACCTTTTCTTGTTGGGGCATGTAGCCACCATATTTCTATCGTACTTATTGGACTATGAGCTTGAATATGTCTTATTGTTTCGAATTGTTTAGGCTTGCCACCTGTTATAATCGTATTGAACACCTGATCGATCTCTTGAACCGACACTCTTGTATTGGACTATTTTCGGCTTGCTGCCCATTTTCGTGTTGTGTTTGAATCTTGTTATTGTCTAGCTTGTATTCTCATGATCGTCGCCTTGTCTGATGTACTGTTTGGGGCTTGCCGCTCATTATATGCTATCCTGGACTTCTGATTAGCTCTTATTCTATTGTTTCGTAATTCCTTTGTATCCGGTACTGTCTGGGCTTGCAGCCTATTTGAGCCGTGATAGACTTCAACTGTTTCCTGATACCGATTGCTTGTGATTGTTGTTTGTTACCGGTGCTATTATTCTGTATTGACGGGGACTTGTTGTTTCCCCTGTATTATGATTATTGGTTATTGTGTTGCACTGTACTGTTTTGGAATCCTTCTGCCTGATTATCGGACTGGGGATCGTATTGTCCTGGCGACTATGGGGGTGCTCATAGTTCGCGTTTGTTTCATGGGAAGCTTTCATGGAACGATCGGGTGGGGAAGTCCCCCGATCAACTGTTTATTGCCTGTATTGTCTGGAGTGGCCACCCAGAATATTGGGAGGGATAAGGAAGGGTCTTAATTGTTTCTTGCTTGTGGAGTGATAAGGTGGTGAGACTTACCTTTATCTATTGTTTGAGATTGTTTCTGAATTGCTATTGCTTGTTCTGACCTTTGGCTATTCATTGTACTCACTCCTTGAATTATTTCGATAACCAAGTGTTATCATGGTCCTTGTATTCACTTGACGTGTTGTACCCTTGAGCTCAACTATCGCCCATTACTGTACACCAATTAATCGAACCCTGTTCTTCGTCTCTACTTGTATTGATTGACTCACCTTTGCTCGTTATTAAGACCGTTCCTGAATTGCTATAATTTGATTGTTGTATTGTTATATGTTCCAATCATTCCTTGAAGTATTTGACATTCGAGCCCTTGATTTGTTGTATCCTTGTACGCTGTTGTGGTCTTATTTGCTATAGCTCTTCATTATCTTGCATATATCGTATACCCTCACTGAGTCGCTTGGACTCATTATCGTTTATTTGATGATTATTGTTCTCAGAGTTATTGAGAGAGAAGTGGGCGGAGATTGAAGGTTATTGCTGCGCAAAGATGTGTACTAAACGGCTCCGATTCGTATTTTATTCATACCAATCGCTTAGCATATATGTATTCGGGTCATATGGGAGCCAGTGGTTGTATTTCGGATAATTGTCTATGTATTATGTGACCCGTGGCCTTGAGACATTAATTGTTGCTTTTAGATCCAGGTCTGCCTGCTCACTTAGCGATCCGGCTCGGGGAGAAAGCCTGCTCCGGGCCGGGGCGCTACATTTAACCTGGTCTTGAGAAGTTCAAATTTCCTGCTCCTGCAATGCAGTTCGAATAAGAAGACCGGTGGGGTTTATGTTCTTGGAGAATCCTCTCTAGGCTTCGAATTGTCTAAGCCACCCAAGCCCTAGCAGTTCCACACGAGGAGACTTATTGTTTTTGGCGGGACTACATAGCAGTCGTCGTTGATACATCTTCATCATTGAACAATGCAAGAGAAGTGGATGAGAGGCCTTGGGTGATGGATTTGTTGGATTTCCATTTTGTGGGGGAGGAGTGTTTTTTCTTTCCTATGGCTGGGCTAGGCCGAAGGGATAAGGAAGGTTGCTTTTAGTTTCTCATAGGATGAAGTTTGTGCAAGCATGTAGAGGGGTTGTCTGCTTTTAGTGGTGTATTATCCGACTATGGATAGGAGTAGGCTTATGGAGAATGGTGAGTTGAGGCTCCGATTGGTGATTTATATGAGGGGAGGGAGGAGCGGTAAGAGGATGAGTCCAATGGGTGAGTGGGGTGTTGGTAGCGTACGTCCAATGTATGGGATGGGCTAAGTGGAGAAGTGGGCTTGGCTAATTTCACAAAAAGATATAACCAACTATTTTAACAAAGATGACCAAACTTTATCTCGAAAACATACAACTCACGATTTTATTAAGAAAGCCAAACCTTACATATAAATCACTTATTACATATTTGGAAATACAAAATACCGACTACACATAATTAGCCAAACGCTTCTAACCGTCCCTCTCCGTTCTCGTCGTTAGTAAGTTCCGCATCAGTTTTGGCTAAAATATCATATAAACATAGCATCAACAAACATATCGAGTAGAAATTTTGCATAGTACCATTAGGTGCATGTGTGATGTTCGTGCATATTTTCACATAATCACTTCAGCATAAAATCACGTAACCAACTAAGCATGTAATCACATCTTTTCATATTTTCTACCTTTTTCCACATCTATGTGTGGCTACTTTATCTCGTCGTGCCATCATTCACAATTTCCAACCAAAGCACGCTAAAATCCACCAATTCCAACCAAAATCACGCTGGTGGTTATCTCCCAAGTATATGCCGAATTTCCTACGACCCATTTCAGTACATGGAACTCACCATCCATGCAGGAGGGATTAGACAACAATGGAGGGTCGAGAACTATTTTAAGACCGGCAAGCTCAATAGCTTGTCCCGATCGAACTCAACCACATCCACCCCTATCACCTTTGGCCCCATCAAGCACAAGTAAATTCACATATCTCATAGGATTTCTCATGTAACACATAATTTCCTGCTTACTAACACATAGATAAAATCGTCACACATGCATGAAACTAGTAACTATATATACTTTCCTACTCATTTTATGAACATAAAGCACAGTTACACTTTGAAAGATACTTTCTTCTAAAACATAACTATACATAAAACATGTTTTCTCATCACTTTATAGCACCAAAATGCAAGACTAAACTCACTTATGCACTTAAGGAAATCCCTACTTCCTAAGCTTTGAGTATTATAAATGCATCAACATATATATACAACTAGAATCAACAAATGCATTAATATATCTATACTACTAGAACCTTCATTGTAACTAACTTGTAGTTACATCTTAGTATCTAATAGGGAAGAATAAGAGCTAACAACTAAATGACTAACTCATGAACTAGGCAAGATTTCTACCTTTGCTAACTTTTACCTCTTTATTTTCTTTTTGTTTTTTTAAAGTAGTGTAAGTGTGAAGTACAGTTGGAGAATTAGAGTGAAATGAAGCAAAACAATTTGAAGAGTGTGGGTGTGTGTGCCGTGAGCTTTAGTGTGTGTGTAGTGTTCTTGTGTTTTCTGTAATGTAATGTATACTTATAAATATTAAGAGATAGAAATAGAATTATTATAAAATTAAGTCATTTTCCATTATTACAAACTTTATAACTCAACGCCCAACTCAATGTCTAATTCTAGCATAAGTGGGAGTCTAAATGCACAACTCATAATCTAGTTTAATATAAACCCTACGTGTAATACATATCTAGAAACAATCTTACATGTGTGAATATACATTGAATTGTAAGAGAATTGGGGAGCAAGAAATATTATAACCATATATTTATATATATTGATATATACACATACAATTCATCCCCCCCCCCTCTCTAGAATTAGGATATTTTTATCACATTGTATAATTATTCCAACTTTTATTGTAAATAAGACTTAAAAGAAAATAAAAATCTGATTTTTTTTGTATTTATATATATATTTTCGTGTATGTATATATGTACATATATAATACTAGATATTCTTGTGTATATATATATATCATAGCCTCACGACCTAGTATTTAAAAATAATTATTATAATGTGAAAATGATACACTTGGTGAAAATGACATTAACAAGATATTCTTATGGAAAATAAACTTACCCTAAGTATATATATATATATATATATATATTCGTGTATGTCTATATATATTTATATAATTACATATGCATGTTTTAAATTCCGGTTTTATGCTTACTAAATGAAATAAGAAAATAATTCCAAGAATTATGCATGTAAATAAATTATGCATATATTTCAAAATATTTTACAAGGTATTTAATGCAAGAAAAATGTCACTTAATAAGCATAAATTAATCATATGAACAATTAAATAACACATATTTAAACATCAAATAATATAAATAACATTGGAAAAGCAAGGGAAAATCGGGTCCTATTTAGTCAAAGAGATGCGGATACTTGTCCATCATTTCTTCTAATTTTTCCCATGTGGTTTCCTCAAGTTTACAATATTTCCACAAAACTCGGACTAAGGGAATAGACCTATTCCTCAATGATCGTTCTATGACGACCCCGAAATCCCTTTATTATTATTATTATTATGGCTATTATTAGATTAATACTATCATTATTGGCTACATACATGCATACATTTTTAATTACAACGTAAAAGGTACATTACATAAGGGTACATCAACAAAAGAGAGTCTCGACTTGCTAGTTTACTATTGATACATAGCAAAAGCAAAAAACCCAAAACAGGTACGCAGCGGAAAATCCTACATCCTTCTTCCTAATAAAATGCTTCAAAAGGTTCCTCCTCCTTACCATCATAAAAGCTATCTTCGGAAGCATCTAAAATATAATATAACATGGAATCAACATACGTTGAGTAGAAACACTTCTTTATACACATAAGGTGCTCGGGTGTCAAGCGCACATTAGTTACACATAGCACATATATAATTTCACACTTTCTACCTTTCGTCACCTGACAGTGACCCTTATAACTACCCGGGCCGAAATAACAACCAGCACATTTCTCCCGCCAGCCTTATCCTCCAATGGTCGTATCCCGGGCATACGCCTTAGTATTGTTCTACGACCCTCTCTCTTGAGTAGATCCCTCCGTCTACCCAAGGGAGGGATTAGGAGATGGAAGGGTGGTGAACTCTCCCGGCTACTCAATAGTATGTCCCGGTGGAACACCCCCCAGACTATTCCAGCACATATGGGCCCATTCACACAATTGCAATTTGTTCACATATGCACATCATCATAGTTTAGCAAAGTAAGCTCCACACGTGTAAATGAAAGCTTTATGTTTGCTTATTAAGCATATGTAAATAGATAGTAGCGAAATATGTAAATAGATAAAATATAAATATAAATATATAAACATAACTAGTATAAATATATAAATATAAAGACTAAAATATAACTAGTATAAATATACTTAAATATATATAGATTAAAAGATAACTAATATAAATATATAAAATATATAAAATGTGATATAGATAAGTTTATATATATAAAGATGATAGAAAAATATATAAACTATATAAAGTGTGATATAGATATAAGATGATTGAAATTATCTACATATATATATAAACCAATAAAATGAATATAATTATATATATACTTATACGTACCATATATATATATATAGATTAAAGTAGTCTTACTAAGTATTACTAAGTATATAATTAGTCTATAATAAGTAGACATATATATATACGTACATAACTATATATAGATATATATACCTAATATAATATGAATTAGCTAAATGAATAGATAACAATACTTTAAATATTTTTATATATATATATACGTACATAGATATATATATATATATATTTCTATAATCATCAAAGTAGGCATAAAACTATACAATAAAGTATAATAAATAGATATATGGAGCTTTCTTCACAATTACTTTCAAGACAACATAGGATATTCCCCTACTTGCTCATTTAAAGAATCATGGTCTCATACTACCTCATATAAAGCATAGAACTCACATAACAATCCAAATAAAATATAAGAATGCCATGTTATTGTAAAAGGCACAATAATCACATAGTTTTCCAAGAAAGCATAGTAAGCATAGAACTCCAAATAAGCATACTAATCACATAAGATCTTCAAGATCATGCTCATAATTCTATCCATCCTTCAACTTCCTCCCAACAAGAGTTAAACATGATAAAATGAACTATAAAGTAACATGAAGCTAGCAACATAACTAAAACCCTCAACTTGGAGGTATGTTTGGCAAAAGCTCTCACTCTAGGCCATTCAAGCTTGTTCTTTTACATTGCTTGGGCACAAGAGTATGGAAGCTTGCCTAATCTCCTCAAGAAGAAGAAGAAAAACCCTCTACTTAAGGTATAAAGAAGAGTTCCTACCTTAGTTCTTCAAAGTGTGTAGTAATTTGGAGGAAGTGAAGTGTTTGGAGGAAAAAATGAAAGAGAGTGTAAGAGCAAGAGAGAGTGCACGGTTTTGGGCTGGAAAATGGCTTGAAAAATGAGGATTTTGGTGTATATGGTCTTGTGTAATTATCTTCCATGTATTAGACACAAATATCCAATTATTAAATTCAACTAATACCTATTCCATACATTATACATGGCTATATATGCTTACACCTATTCTTACTAAATACCATGTATATGTATGTGGGTATGTGTGTGTGTGTATATGTAGCCATGTACATCACCACTAATATATAGTTATTTATGTATATGAGGTTCAAGAGTATGTATTAGTAAAGATATTTTGATAAAATATAAAATAAAATCAACTAAAATCAAACAAAAACCTATATAATCTGAAACTCTTATTTATTAAGTATTTTATTGCTTATTTCTCAGCAAAAAAAACGAAAATTTGGGGTTGGAGAGGTGAAAAGACCAAAATACCCCTTGTTTTGCCCATTTTTCGAAAATTGCCCAAAATAGAAATAAAATTGTAAAAATTCGAAAATTAATTTTTGTATAGTCAAATGAAACCTAGAATATTATTTGTATTATTATTTTAATTTTTGGATAATAATTAAGCATTTTCAAAATTAGATTTCAAATTAATAACTTAAATACGCTGTTTTACGAAATTACTAAAAATGCTTGGAAAAATAGGTAAAAGTTGAAATAATCTATTAAAAATTTCTGGAAGTTTAGAAGGATCAAAGCATAAAAGTTTTAAAAATATTTGGAATTTTATAATATTTATAAATATTTAGGTAGTAAAAATAAAGGATTTACCGGGTCGTTACACGTTCTTTAACTTATGATATATATAATGGATCGGAAACTCGTACTAAGGGAATAGACCTATCCACAAAGTTCTTTTCATGCCTAGATTCTTCCCACCCTCCCTAGACCAGGACAGAAGAAACTTTTACACGCACCAATTGTGAAAATTGATTAGTGAATATTTGGGACTGGATGGGGCGAGTGATTTTTCATTAAATACTCTTTTTTTCTGATATCTTATATAATGGGTCGGGGGCGGGGGACAAATAGTCAACTTGCCTCTTATAATTTGGAAGCGGACCTTTTAAGCCAAGGCTTGGTGAGAACATCTGCAATCGATTATGGGATCTAATGTACTTAACCACCAAAGACTTATCCTTAACTTTCTCCCAAACAAAGCGAAATTCAATCTCTTATGTTTAGTTCAAGAATGGAACACCGGGTTATCAGTGTGGTAAGTGGCATTGAGATTGTCACACCATTGTGGAATAGTGGTGGAAGGATATACCACATTTCTTGAATTAAGGAATTGAGGGATGTTATATCACAAGTAGACCCCACCAAGGACTGTTTTAGTGGAATTACATGAAACAGTTTGTGCTTCTTCGAGGACTATGAGATGGAGATTGTTATTGGAAAGATAGCATAACCGAAGTAGATTTGATCATCAATGGAGCTTGCTAAATCCGAATTCACTTATCTATGCAGACGATGTAATAATCCATGAGAAGAGTGATCTTAATATATCAGAGAATGCGCTGACTACAGCCTATTGCTGCTTAGTCGGA